>VZRI01012194.1:321105-333547 GCA_013397515.1 Upupa epops | reverse complement strand
GGGGCGGGAGCGCAGCGGCCGTTCAGGGGGGGGTCGCCAGCCTCGCCGTGGAGTTTGCTGTGCCTGCAGCCGCGCCCGGAGCCGCCGCTGCCCTGCCTCAGCCCAGTAAGTCCTTCGTCAGCCTGTCTGTCCGTTTGTCTGCTCTGTAGTTCGTCCATCCTTTCGTTCTCTTCCCGGCGCCGCCGTCGCCGCCTCCCTCGGCGCCTCTGCCCGGTGCGGAGCTGGGATGCCGCTGCCTTACGGGGCGGGTCTCGCCTCCCGCCCATTGTTTGCGCTGCCTGAGGCAGGGGGGGACGGGGGTGGAAGGTCTGAGATGGGGTGGCTGCGGGGGTCTCTATGGGTGTTCCCAGTGGGTTTGCCAGCCCCGAGCCGAAGGGCTGCGGCGGGTCCGTGTCTCTCCTTGGAGCTAGGTCCTGCCGAGGCTGCTGTTGCTGTTAATTCTGCTCAGGCGTTCCTACTTTCCAATTATCGTCTCAGCTGGAGACTCAGTTCTTTTTACTCGGCAGACGGAGAAATGTTTGTTTGATTATTTATTTATTTGTGGAGATGAGGTTATTCCCTCCTTGGCAGTCTCCGGCCAGACGCGGGCACTGCTGTTACCGAGGTGTCCGCACCGTTCATGACTCCCCTCGGCTGTCATAACGCGTGTGTGTCTGGAGCAGAGTAAATCCGTGATATGTAAAATCGTAAAAGTACAAATCGTATACTCTGTGGCAGTGTCTCCCTGCACACTGGCACCCGCGAGCACCCTCTTCTCTTGCAGGTCCGTACCCTCACCACTTTATTCACTGCACCCAGAAAGGGGGGGGGGGTTTCTTTAGCTGTAGAAAGTATCACCGATCCCTAATATCTCGTGTAAAAACTGGTACAACTCCTGACCCTAAACTGGTCGTGTGCATCAAATGATGCCGGGTGTTATTCCCGGGGGACTCAACGCACCTGACTGCCTCGAATGCTTTTTTGTTTGATGGTCCTTGATGGGCTCACTAAGTGCATTAGTCTGCTGAAGCTTGGAGTTTGGTAGCCCCCGGGAGCAACAAATTCTGTGAACAACCCTATCTGAGGCTGAGTTTGATTTCAAAGGGAAAATTCGTGATGGGGAAACTGGTGATGGGACTACAGAAAGTGATACCTGATTTCTTCTTGAAGTAATTTATAAAATAGAATACCAGGTTTTAGCAGGAATAAAATATTTGCATTATCTGTCATCAATGCAGCCATTTAATCCCTCTCTGCTGTGGTAGCAATTTGTTTTCATATTTATTGCCTTTTCCATAGTTATTTTCTATTGATTTAATTCCTTTTCTTTCCTGTCACTATGGGTGTTGGTTTCTAATCCAATTCTTAACAACATTTGTAACCACAGTTTGGTTTATGCCCTCAACTTAAGAAGAAGAAAAAAAGAAAACATAGGCAATGCATGTATTAATCTCACAGTTTTGCATTCAAAGGTTTCATGCAATATTGATTCATTTATTGCTCGGTTTTGTTCTTTCTCAAATGATAGTATAAATTGGCCCCTTTTAGACCTCTGATTGTGAAGGTAAAATAAAAATGCATTGGCTCTCTTTAATGATCGTTTTAGCTGCTCCCATCAAGTGTTCTCCAATTACAAAATGATGCAAGTTCTAAGTCTGTACATCTCTTCTTCCTCCCACATTCCCCCAGCTTTTCCTCTTCAACTGAATATTTAGTAATCAGTGAGCCCATTTTTCACGTGACTCAAATTTAGTTAAATAAGGTCCTAAAATGCATAGGATTGCCATGATTTATTTTCTCTCCTTTCTGAAGCAATAAAGAAAGGAGCTAAGGCATGTATAAGGAAAGGTTTAATAGACAGTGGAGAAGCAGAGATTTCTTTCTTTTGGGGTAGAACCCTTAGCAATGTTTATTGAATTTGCTTGTCTGCATGAAGAAAAGAACTGTTGTTTTGTTATCTAGCAGCTGTAGGAAGATTGACAGCTACAAATTGCAAATCTATGAAGGATCTGTCCATGACACAATTTTTAGTTCATTTAGATAGCTATCCTACACATCTTGTCATTTGCAAAATTATATAAACAAGATCAGTAAGTTTGTGGAGTAGATATAAATGCAGTGAATATACTGCAAAGATTTTGAAGCTCTTTGGGATAATTAGCAGAGCTTGGTCTTGCCTGAAATAAGACATTAATATAGTTAATTTAAATTCAAATATGAGCGTGCCATGTAAACATTATACTATAGAGAAGAAATACGTATTCTGAAACATGCTAGCTCTGTCAGGAGAACGTTAAGTGTAGTAGTCTTTTTGTTAAGATAAAGAGCACATCATTGATGTTGTGGCGTGCTTTGCATTTTTAAACAGAATCTGATGAATTACAAACATTCATTACTCTACGAGCTATTGCTGAAACTTCTCAGGACCCCCAAATAGAGAGTTATTTGTATACTGATAGTCGCATATTTTCCCATTATGATTCCACTGTAAGAAAAGGAATAAATAAATAAGCTATTGTTCTGAAATCAGTTCTTTCCTAGCTCCAAATGTTGTTGGTCTACTTCTATCCTGTGTATTTATCTTTAAATACCTCAATGTTTAGTTCAGGTTATGAAACTTCCTATTACAAAGAATTGGACAGCTACAGGAGGAGGCTGGGAGTGGTCTTTGCTGTCTCTTGGAAGAGGTAAGGATATAGGACAGGCTGCTGAAGTTGGCCTTTCCAAATGTCTGAGAAAGAAGGTAGCCAAAATTTTCAAAGGTCAAAAAGAGCAATGTGCTAATTTTAAAGGATATCTTGTATAGATGCCTCTTATCTAGACATGTCAAGATCCAGACAAGTATTTCTTGGTCGTGTTTTTATCTAAATGTTTACTTCAACAATTCACATTTTCTTAAATGTGAACTTGGTAACAGAGTTACACGTCTCATGCTAGTTCATTCTCTCTGGACTCAGGAAAGTGGCAGTGGAAATGGGCTGTTATTTATAGGCCCAAGCCAACTTATGGCTTCTGAGTGCCTCAGACCATGGCTGCTCTTGGCACTGCACACTGTAGTCTGTCATTTGCCAAAAACAATGTCTTTGGAACATGTGGGTCTATGGAGTTTTGTTCTGTTTTCCCTCTTCTTTGGTCCCCGTGCATACATAGCAGAGGTGTGGTGGGCGTAGAGCTCACTTAGAGCTCACCACTTCTGTCTGCACTGACCACCAGCACTGTAGGCTGACATGTTTACGGTCCAAAAGGCTTGGGTCAATGTGGATCAAAATAGGTGGTTCCTTTGGGGCTGTGAATGGGGTAGGAGGCTGACATACTCTGCTGTTCACCAAGGGTTGGAACTAAGAATTTATTACTGAACTGTGCAGCTATTTGCAAGTATTCTGAATTAATTTTGAAGTACTGTCGCTTAATCCTTTATCTTGAGAATTTGTTTCTGCTTTGGCACTATATTTTGAAACTAACAAACCTGAGTGTATTTATAAGGTGAGAATCCCTTTATAAGTGAAAATGCTAACGACTGATGACAAGACACAGGTGTTGTAGACTGCATGCCAGTTTCTTTTGGTTTGTGGTATTTTCATGCCGCACTACTGGCACTGATACTGCAGGTAAATCTGCTTGAATGAATTGCAGTGGAACTGAAGTGGGAATTGTCACAGTGTGTACATCTGCAGGAACTCTATGTCATAAAACAAGTCCTGGGTCTTATCTATGGTAATCAAGGATGTCTTATCCTCCAAGGAGGTGCTTAATGTTCACCTCTTTCCCAGGTACGAAAGTGGTCAGGAAGGATGTCCGTAACATTGGGAGTGAAGTTTTAATGGAGAGAAGACTCAATTTACACTGATGTTGTGGCTGTCTTGATGGTAACTAGTGTAAGTGGTACCTCGAAAACCAGACAAATCTTCAAAAGCTAATTATAAATCAAAATAAGAGAAGAGACAGTGGTTTTGATGGCTTTTGAAGTGTTTCAGGGCTAAAACAAATGTCATTCTGTGAAAGAACTATAGAGTTCTCTTTTTTCTGATGGTATAAAACACCTGTTTCTTTCCTTGTAAACTGAAGATCACTTGACTTTAATCATACTATTCAGATGTCTGAGCAAGCTTGCTTTGGTGTGAGCTGCTGTATTTCTCAGTGTGTTTTGCTCCCATGGCAGGAAGTGCTAATGATGCTATTAGCCAAGGGACTGTTCCTTCAGCTCAAGCAGGCAAGACCTCCGCTTGGAAGAGAGGCTTTTGACACCTTTCTTCCAGAGTGGGAGAATTTCCTCTCCGTCTCACAGTGGCATTTTTAAGCAGCTTCAGATACATTTTCTTAACTCTGTTTCTCTAATTGGGGTTCACCTCTGGGTCTCTGATCTTTCTCTGTGAGGTCAGGTTCTACTGAATCCACCCTGCCTGTTCAGATGTATTGAATTCCCTTCACAAAGTCAACTTTTGCCTTTCTTAATCCCATGATTTCTGATTTTTATCATCTTCTCAGTTCTCAGGCATACTTTGTATTCATTAATCTGTATCATTTATGCTGCTCTACAACTTCTGTCTCACTTAGTCTATCCCAAGAAACTAATTCCTTCTACTCCAACTGTTTGGGTTGCTCACTAGCTCCAAGATCTCTTTATACCTACAACTTGTCTTTTTCCCACTTCAAAGCTGGTCATGACAATGTGAGAGCACACATTTTCTTCCTCCAGCTGTTGCATGTATTTGTAATTCCTGTATTATGGTTCTGAACTTGAATTTTCATGACATTAACACTGCACAGGGAATTGTCCCCATGAAGTGAGGTCATCCTGACAAATAGTATGACTGTGGAAACATTCTTGGAAGTCAGAAGAATTGATGCTAAGGATGTGCATTTTGTGTGTGACAGCAGAACCATTGTGCAGATTGTTTGAGAAATGCATGAGATCCTGAGTTTCCTAAGTAAAAACTTTACTGACAAACTGCTGATGGGTTCTCTTTGGCCCTGGAACAAAAAGAAGCAGTCTTACTGAGCTAACAGCCTGTGCCCCTTCTCCTTCCTAATCTTCCAAGGCTCAGTATTCTCTCTTGATCTATTCTCTTCTAGAGAGTTTAAATTTTGTCTACAAAATGTATTAAAGGCTCCTTGTGGGAGCTTTTGGTACAGAATTTTGCTTTATTGCAGCTGTTCTAGAAAGGAGTAGCCTGGACCTTCATCTTCTTTTGTGTGGTATCTTATTGCTAGCTCATCATGGGAAATACTATTGTCATTCTAAAATTACAAAATCTGCATTTAAAATACTTTAACATCATTTGTTTGTTGGTGTTGGGTAAGAAAGATGGTAAGTTCTTCACAGATAATCAAAGATACCCAGTATGGAGTCAGATGTAGCCAGCCTGAAAATGTCAGATAGTAAAGTTCAGCATTTCTGAATTGGGGTTGAGGTGAGAAAGACCCACTTATGCTTTGTCATTTCAAGCAAGTATTACTTTTCTCACTTTCTCATAATTCAAATCACAGGTGAATGAACCTGTCTAAGGCTGTAAAATTTAAAAGAAAAAACACCTGTGGAAGGAAGGGAGGCCAACCATTTCACAAAGGAAAAGATGGAGATAGGGTATTTCTGCTACAAGTAAGAAATTACGCAAACATCAGTAGCATGAGATTGTGGGTTTATACCGCAAAGGCTAATGAAGTGATCAGTCCCTTTTTGTTTCATACAGAAACTAATAAGTGGTTTCTCATTCCAGAATTTTCTACCACTCACCTGCTGTAGGAAATGTCATCCCAATTTTGTTTTCCATTCCCTGACTTTTTTCCAGACATCTTTCCCAGTCACTGACTTCTTTTATTATCTCCATTCCTCCCTCTTCCTTCCTCCTGTATAGATTCAGTGACCTCAGTTTCTCGTTATTGCTCCCATTTTCACTTCACGCACATTTTTACTTGTCT
This sequence comes from Upupa epops, assembly GCA_013397515.1. Classification (NCBI taxonomy): domain Eukaryota; kingdom Metazoa; phylum Chordata; class Aves; order Bucerotiformes; family Upupidae; genus Upupa; species Upupa epops. The sequence continues at coordinate 327,649 of VZRI01012194.1, read as the reverse complement.
GCTCCATAGTCTCCTTTACTCCTGTTCTGGTAGTAAGTCAACTCTCTTTCCTATTTGATACCTAACAAAAGCCAGCTCTTTCTCCAAATTACTGGAGGCCATGAAGAGAGCTTTACCTTCTTGTTGCCTAGGTAAAAAAGCTGTGCCAGATCCAACAAATCAAACAACAAATAAAAAAGCTGGGGTGAGTTCTGCCATGTCCCTGAACATGTAAGATAAAATATGTTGAGCACATGCTGAATTTCCAGAGAATGCAGCTGTTAAACTCTAAACCCCTGCAGAGGATTTCACACATTTATGAAGTACACAACTTCTCTTCTTCCACACAAAGTATTGGTCTCTGTATTAGGATGTGTTAGAAAGGCTTTTTTGTACCACATGTCTATTCTTTCTACCAATGCAGGAAAAGCCTTCAGATTTTCTTAGGAAAACCTGGCATGTCTGTTAAAGCTTTCCCATTTGCTCTTAGCAAGCTGAGAATTTGGTGAGACACTTACTGAAAAACCATAAGAAAAATGTGTTGTCCTTGTGTAAAATGACATTTGTGCAAAACTGCATTCAGCTTGTAACAGCATCTTGTAACATAAAGTGTTGGGCAGCCTTAGGCAGGTGCACAGTTCCCATCCTTCTTTTGACATCATGGGTAGTCTGGAATACTTTCCTTTGTGGACATCCCCGATCTAGACGTTCTTATGTCCCTGCTAGGATGTGTCTGTTCATGTTATGTGCAGGGCTGCATTAATACCAAAGGCAGGTAAGTATAAACACCATTGTGAATTAGTGTACCAGAGTGCTCTACTACTAGGTCTCCAGCATATGGTGTAGGTCAAGACTTCACACAACATACTTGTGTACACAGTGTGAGTGTCTTGGAGGATGAAGCTATACTCTGAAAAGCAATTAAGTCTGTGGCTTTCCAGCCAGCATGTCCACAAATGTATGGGTGAGGGAGAAAATACATGATAATATTGGCATCAGAGGCTCCTGTAGCAATCCAAGGGAAGATGACTGCATTACTCACAGTTGGAAGAGATGTACATGTTGATGGATAGATGCAGAGAGTGAAAGAGATGGGTATGCATGTAGGTATTTAACTGCTTGAAAATAAGATGGAGTGAAGATAAAAAGCAGTTAAATCCTAAAGCACTGCAATCTGAGAAGCAATCTGTGACTGTTTCACCCTGTACAAATGTTCACGCACATGATTTAGCTCATTATCTGTGAGTATGGAGTTTCTAAAGATGGCAATTAATTGGCAAATCAGGGTTTACCTTGTTAGGCTTTCAATCATTTAAAAAAATCCAAAGTTTTATAATTTAATTTTGCATGTAATGAGGGAAAAATCCTTATTTTTCATGGGGCTTCTTGCTTTGTTTAAACTGTACAGGTAGGATTGTACTGCCCTATGCATTACTTCATTGCACTGTGGTCAGCTAAGGGACATACTTGTTGAAAATGTTGTTGCCACTTCGCTTTCTGGCAAACAGTCTATAACCCAGTTTATGAAGCAAATTTTCCTGATTGCCTTGCAGCATATGCAAAGTACTTTAAAATGTCATAATTACCCCTCTGAGAAGTTTGGGGGGGGGGGATGTTGAGAAAAGATAAACACAAATGGATATAGACAAAAATGCAGCTTTCTCTGCTTATGTAAGTATAAAAAAATTGGTGATATTTAAAGACAGCATAAAAGATGTAACAGAAGTGTAATAATGAGAGCAATCAAGTCTTTCAAAATGCTGGGTAGAGCTTGCATTATTGGGGGGAAACACAGACTGCTGCATGGAACATTGAAGATGTATTTAGTTTTATTCAGCAAGCTAAGCTTAAACTATCAAACGCATTTTACTGTCTGACTTTCACTTGAATGTAAATATTGAAGTTGTCAGTTCTGCTGGACTTTTAAATGTGTGTGCGAGTGTTGCTAAGTCAATGGGTGTCCCTCTGTGTCTTAAGTTTGCTGTTCAGCTTTGCTGTAAAGATCAAAAATCATGTGTTTCACAAGTGCTACTGTGATACCTAATGCATTTTAGAATGCACATAAGCAATTTACAACTTCTGCTGCCTTTGCTACCTACACCGAAGCAGGGAAATGTCTTCCCTGAGTATTGTGATGTTTGGGTTGCAGGGAGCCTTAAGCTGTTTTTTCTTCTATGCTAACCCATGTTCTTCTTACCAAATTCAAGCTTACAATGCTTGTCAGGAATCTGTGGAGGGCAAAGATATAAACTCTTAGTAAACAGACAGGATTTCACAGAGAAGTGAGAAAACACTTTGCAAGATTCATGGTATGAATTAAGCTGGTGGTTGATTAGCTTCTGCAGCTATTTTTCCCAACCACTTAAGAAAGGCCAATGTGTGCTACAATAAATCTAGAGATCTTAGAGGATGACATTCCTGTACCTTAGCCTCTCGGTTTCTAATGCAAATAAACCTATAAATCAGAAGATTCTGCAAAACGTCGCTTTGAAGCTGGAGGGGAGCACCAAGATTATTGGTTTTGGGCTATAAGGCCCAAGAAAAAAAATTCTCTGTGGGAAAAGACCTTCTCGCCTGTTGCCAGGAGGTGTCAGTACAGCTCAGGAGTAACTAGGTTGTCCCTAGAGGCGCTGCTGCTAGTTTCAAGGTCTCGTAGGAGTGTGGGTGGCATCAGGGGGTACCGTGTGCTGCCCAGTATCATATGTCTGAAGAAGGAGTACTGACATTGTGCAGACTGCCAATTAAAATACAGAAAAATAAAGAAAATATGCCTTAGTGTGCTAGATGTGCCATCCCTCGCAAGTATCTGATACTGAAACGTGCAGGCAGGGTGGTGTGCGTACAGCCTTCCTTTGGGGAAAGAGTGCTTGCACACAGCTATCCAATGGAGTCACTTGTACTCCTTTGGTTGTAGTCATCTCTCGGGGCTGTGTTAGAATCTCAGCAATCACCTATCAAAGATACTATGGTAGAATTAACTTGGCAGGACATCTGTTGAAAGCCATGAGGTAGGTGAAAGTGTCAGGCTGAAGAAGAAGGAGCCATGAGTAGGTTTGGGAATCATAGACTTCAGTACTACTGATACCACTCTTTCAAAACAATTTACATAATTCATTTTAATGCATTAAGAGCTTTTTATTCTCAATCAGTTTTGCATAGCATATTATATGTATTTTATACAGCCTGCTAATGAGCTGAAGACTTGTTAATTATGTGTGTGTGGAACAGCATAGCTGTTGAAGTATGCACATTATTTTTCTTTACAATGAAGCCTTTCTCGTAACTATTGTCTGTTCTGGTTAAAAATTAGCACATTGGGTTGCTGTTACTAACTGGTGTCTGTCACTTCATTATCATCATTAAGGTTTTGGTAGAAGGAATAGTCTGTCTGAGATCTGGAAGAGTTGTTTAGGCAACAGCACTTATACTGTTTAAAAGCAGCTTCCTGTGTTGCATAAAAAGCTGCTTGGAATTTGGTATCTCCTGAAAGACAAGAAAAAGATCTAATAAAGGAGTGTAAAATCTGTAATGGTTTTTTCTTCAGCTGACTGGTTTGTAATGTGTTGCCATTTTCCTGTTTTATGTTGCCGCCTTGATGTGGAAAAACAAATAAATGACCCCTTTCCCACCCCCTCTCAAAATACTCAACAACCCAAACTAAACTTGTACATGCTATTTACAGCAAAATATTCTCTTCTACAAGTTCATGATTGCAAGAATTGAATCTAAGTAGAGATAGTTGCACTATGTTCTGGATGTATTGCCCTTAGAAAGGTATAAAATGTAATGCTAAAGCTGATGTCTCTTTCTTACCTCCAGTAACTCCAGAAAGCTACAAAAATTTGCAGTGCCAGTGATACCAGTTATTTGCTAAAGAGTGTGGTTTTATGTAAACGTCGTATGAAGTACAGAATTTAAATTGTTATGTGGAAATAAGGTTTTGAAAATCTCTGTGTTTTTTACTATGAATCATTCATGTTAATGAATACTGATAACCCAGCTCAGTACATGTGGAATGGGGATGATGTTTAATTTACAGGAGGTGGAGGTCATTCTTGTAGATCTAGGGAAAACGTGGATGTAGAAAGCCAGCTGCAATGCCTTTGCTTTTATCAAGAGGACTAATTTCCATTCATATTTACGCTGGGAAGTTCCTATTGAAGTCTGGCCTCGTAGTGCTCTTTAGTTTATGTGTGTGATTGGAGCAGCAGGAGTGTGTTGGTTGAGCCCACGCTAGTGAAAGATGTGGGGGGGTGGGGGGGGGGAAAGACTACAACCTGTATGGAAAACTGCAAAATTATGGCAGTTGGACACTAGGCCCCTCTGACGCTTCATAGTCACCCCTTGGTGCCTTCAAATTTTTTATTCTGACATTTAAAGCAGTGGTTTGGATTTAGGAGCCATAAGTGGATGGGGATGAGCTTTGTTAGCACTTCTCTCAAGGCAGTATTGCACTACCTTTGTCAGAAGCTTCAGATATTCAGGGCCTTGCTGCTTGAGTCTGTGACCCTTAAAGAGCACTTTGATTTACCCTGCTCTGTCCTTTTCCTGAGCTGTGGACTGTGGGGTTGGCCCCAGGCTGATGAAACACTCCTGTGTTTGTGCGGGTTCTGTGGGAAAGAAGCAGAGGTAGTTCAAACCAGGATATCTCTCATGTTGAACATTATGAACATAAGCATAGGACTGCAGCAGGTCTGGTAAACAAAGGCTGATGCTTTTTAGCTGCAAATACTGATTTTTTACAAAGAAAACAAAAAAATCAAAAAAACCCCAAAACCAGCAAAATGACAACAACAACCAAAAACCAATGCAAAAAAGCAATAAAATCTAAACACAGGAAAAAACCCCACCCCAACTCACAAAACACTGCCAATCTCTGTATTCAGTTTAGAATAGATTATGCCTTTTTTTCCCAGAAGGTACTTATGTTGTAAAGGGGAAGATCTGCAGAAAATGAAAATGGGCAATGAAAAGTCATTTTGATGATGATGTCTGGAAAACTTGTGGAGAAGGGAGAAGGTCAGAAAGGCAGAGCTTTGATAGTAATATTAGACATGCCAGAAAAGGAGCCACAGCTTATTTGAAATCTTGTCTTTCTAAGTTTCTAATATTGATGAGGGAGATGTGTATGGCCAAAGTAAGCAGAAGAAAGCCACTAGACTGTCCTGATCGCAGCCCCTGGCTGCAGAAATCAGTGTTGCCTCCAACGAACAAAGTACTTACAGTCACTTGAAATCCCAATCAAAGCTTGTGTGTGTTCACTCTCTGAGCTGCATTAATGAACGTCATCAGCCTTGAGAACCTCCTACGTTTTTCTCTAGTTGAGTATTTTTTGCAATTCATAAACAACTTTAAAAATCAAAGCTGAAATGTGTCAGTGTTTCTGCATCTTGGACGCATCCTCATGGGGAGAGGGACACGTCAAAGAGGAATAAATCCCAAATCAGCTTGAAGGCATCTTAGATATTCCTTGTTGCTCTTTATGCAGAGTGTTCAAGACATTTCATTTGTTGTGCTAACATCAGCTTGCTTCAAATAAGCCATGAAATGACTATTAGACAGATTATCAGCCTTAAAGGATTATAAGCATCTTTCATCTTACGTGCAGCCTCAGTAGGAACTCAGTAACAACAACCAGTTAAGTTCAAGCAGGTGGTCCTAAGGGAAAACTGCATTTTTGCTCCATCCTCACCAGCAGAATGTGATTATGTAGACAATAATTAGGGAAATTGCTTAGAGGCATTTTGAAGTCTTATGTTCTAGTAACTGGGTTCTTCTGTTTTCCTGAGTGTTCTTTTAACCTACTGATTTCCTGATGTGACATGTATGCAAACTTAAGTTTTCTTCTCTGCAAAGGACAATGGTGTATCATGACAAGTGGATTTCCCTTCATGCCTAGTTAATGATCTTGCAGTCATTAAAGTTTTGTTAATAAAAGCAACTTTTCTGGGGTGTTTTTCCCCTTGAGATCCACTAGGGTTGACCAGTGTTCTGGGGCAGGGTATGGAGCAAAGAAATGGGGGGAGTGGGCATCCATAAAAGGCTGTTGCGTAATCTCCATTCAAGGCAGTCGTTCTTGCCCATGCCTAAAATCTCCTTTTTCTCCCTCTTTCAGAGGAAATCGTGTGCAATTTGCATTTCTTGCATGCTTGCTCTTCTTAATTTGTCTCCAGACACTTTATTTCTGCATTAAGTGGTTTAAGTTTTTAAGTTGTATCTGAGACAAATAGATTTAGTCTGAAAATTAAACTCCCCACAGAGTAAGTTTCAAAGTAGGAACCCAGGAAGAATTAAGAGTATGTATATAAAACCAGTATGCTATAAAAAGCCACCTCGTGTGCCTCAAGTCTCATTGTGTGGCAGCAAGTTTATTTCCTGCAGTATTATAGGCAAAGTGATTGATTTCTTCTGGCTGAGATGAAAGTGCATTCAGGACAGTCCATATGCACATTGCTAGCCATGACCTCGTTGTTACTTTTTCGTGGTGGTTTGTCCGGACAAAGGTGCCAATACAATGTTATTTTGCAGAGAGCCCCACCAAATTCTAATAAAATATTCCCCCCCC
>VZRI01012194.1:139359-321079 GCA_013397515.1 Upupa epops | reverse complement strand
CCCCCCCCCAATTCCGTGCCATAACTGAATTGATTGCTCTGCAAATTCAGTTTGGTTTTTGTGTGGTTTTTTTTTTTGGAAGGGAGATGCTATTTATTCTCACGAAAGTCTATGCTAGCTTTCCTCCTTTCGATAGGTTTTGCTTATAGTAACACATAATATTCTGTGTATTTTGCCAGAGCTTGTTCTGCTAGGAAAGGAGTGGAAACAGAGGTTAGTGAGACAATGGAAAGATTTCACACTTCTGCTGCTTCTGCAGTGCTTGTGTTGGAGATAAATGACAGACTCCAGGACACCAATTCTCCTCCTCATTTGCACTTTCTCTAGGCACCAAGGCAGAGATTCGAAAGCCTAAACATAGACATCTAATGCCATTTTAAATGCTTAGGGTACCTGAGACATCTGTCAGGGCTAGCATGTGTGACAGATGACTTAATGCCTCCTTTAGCAGCATTTGAAAGCCATAGTGAGATGCCCTCAGGCATCTAAGCAGCACCAGAGGTCTGTGTGTAGTTTCCTGCATTGCTCCTAACGCTTTGTTGGAAAACAAAGTAAATCAGGTAAAGACAATTTAAGTTATAGTGTACCACCTATGTTTGCATGTGTTCAGTAAATTACCTAGGGTAATTTGGTAGTGCAAGTTAGTGCTAATAAGTGATTTAAGCTAAATTTCCTCGAGTATCAGTTAAAATGGCTTTAGAAGTTTTTTGGTTGTGCAACCACTATGCAAACTTGCACTTGTGGAACAAGTGAGGTGGAAGGGGGAAGTTCTTTAAATGACCAGTTCAAAAGCTCTAGATAATCACTTACCTTAAACTCGGTTTATACTGAAATCATGAAGTGTGTGCTCCAGTCTAATTCATATCCCTAGATTCAGAGAGATTTCCATCAGTCTGATTAGAATATGACCATTTCCATGTAACTGGTGTCATTATGGAGATGAGATTGCAGCCGTCCAGAATGACATGGTGATTAGGACAACAGGTGACATTGAAGCTGTATCATCAGCAGTGATCTTGCTTTAACGTTAGAGCATCTTCATGGTGCCTGTATGCTGCTGTGATCCTTCGGCTTTTATCACAGACTAAAGTGCAGGGACTGAAAGAACTGGTATTCAAGTTCTCTCTAGCAGCAGATGAGAAACAAGGAACCTGTCTGCCACCTGTTGTGTTTAGAAGTAATGGCAGCATTTCTTATTTTGAGGCATTTGGTAGTCAGGTAATATTGGATGTATTTAAATATTTACAAACTCTGCAGAATGTTGTTCTGGGAATGGTAGTTACCCATGGAGCAATGTGATAGAAAACAAATTCGGAATATTCCAGTGTTAGATGTTAGCATTCTTGGTAGTCAATGCCTAGTAAAACGGTAAGATGCAACAGACATGAATCCCATTGAAATCGACTTCTAATGTCACTCCTGATGTCAGAGGTGTTGTTGGGAATGAGCTGAAGGGTGTTTAACTACCTAAGTGGTGCTGTAATTTTCCTGCGTTGATTACCTGGGGTATCTCCTTGCTATTATGAAATGGTAATTTCAATAAATAAATGAAATCCTTGAGTAGTTGCTCCTGAATTTACAGAGGATTTTAACTGAAATTTGGCAACTGCAGTTAGTAGTGCAGGTAGCTTTCCCTTCATTCACTAGCCATAGTTTATTCTGAGCAAAGCCAAAAAAAAAAAAAAAAATGTTCTAAAAAGAGCTAGAGTGGTGAAAACCGTAATAGCTTTCAGGTCTTATTTTTTCTAATTATTACTTTTGTCATAGAAAAGTGGAAAACAAACTTCATGAATGAGTATTTTAATAGCACTTGGCCCTTTGCAAAGAGAAACATCAAGTCAAAAAGCATGTTAGTTAGATAATTAGTTAGGAGGAGCAGGCACAAGTAGGAACAGACCTTTTGTTTCTAGATTTTTTTTTTTGTTGCCTGATACAAGATAGGTTTTTATTTTAAAATATGGAAGTGGATACATTCACAGGTTTTAACATCTGTTCTTTCTCAATTGTTTTCTTACCAGCTATTCTTAAATATTTCAGAGAAAACCCAAAGGGTTATTAAAATTTTAGTAACAAAGCTTATCTTTTTTCAGGGCACACAAGATGTTACCTCTACAGAAATATTAGTGAACTACCTTTCTCCCTTGACTGTAATGGGTTTATAATTATACTGTGCCAAAAAGGAAATCTACACACGTTTGTTGGTTTTCATGTTTTTTTGGATAAAAGGTACTACCTTGCCCTGGAATCTGCACTGCTGGGAGTAACTGCTGTAAGAAGTAGTTGCAGTGGTTTCTGTGAGAAAATTAATTTTGGTGGGTTTTTTTCTTGATTCTACTTTAGGAGGAAAAAAGGTTCAGCACACTCCACCATTTTTTGGTTGTTGTCTGTATAGTGATAGAGGGGAGAGCAATGGCACGGAGTAATTTAATAGCCTGGAAGTGGTGACTGCAAAACTGACGTGGAAGAAGAATTCTGTATTATGAGATTTCACAACCAAGAAGCAGGCTACACTGTTTTCTCTTGTTATACATTAGCAAACTTCAGCAATAATATCTTGCCAGATATGGAGTTGCAAAGGGTCCTTCCCTCTTAGGGTTATTTATAACCCACTCGGTTATTTTATTCTTTCTTCTGGGGTATGATGTGTTTCCTAGAGCTGTTTAGAGTATTTCTTATTTTTGGTTTTGGGTTTTTTTGCACACGACTATAAAACACAGACAAAGCCTTTGCTTTCTTCCACATGCTATTTTTTCTGACCTTGTGGGTTTTCTTGCTAAAAATCTAATTTTTGTCTTCAGATTGAGTTATCTGTACTTCGTGGTAGGCAAAGGAGGCTGGGGAAGGGGGTCCCCTTGTGGAACTGGCTTGTTACAGCTTGGAACAAACTTCATCCCAAGAATTCATTTAGTTTTCATTCTGGTTGTGTATGCTAATGTTCATAATTTCATAAACACAATGTTAAAAAACAAAAGCAAAGTAGCCTGTAGTACTGTGACTCTCATAACTGTGAGGAATATATGATTCAAATTTCTTAATTGAATCTAATAGCAAACAGAAGTGTCCAAAAATTGGTGGTACCTCCTAATGAGGGGCTGGTCCGGAACAATTAAAGTGGAACAAAATATACTTCTTACCCTTGTCAGTAAATAGCTGGCTGAGTTGTAAGGATTCACCTGTCATCCTTACAGTTGTTTATTTAATCTCAGATAGATAGCAAATACTGTCTTACTACTTACTTATTTATTTGACAATCCAATCCTCTCTGAGTCCTGTTATGCTCATGGCTACAAGTTCCTCCTGTAGCAAACACCCTGTTAGTCATGCTCTGCCCCAGAGCACCACCTTCCCTCAATTTGGCTTTTTAATCTTCCAGTTTTGTTATATCTGGTTGTGAGAAGAATCTGACTTAGATTCTCTGGACAATTGATTTTCCTGCATAGCTTTATTCTATCTTTTATCTAATGTGTCCATCCTTTACAGAAACTACAAATCCCTAGTCTTTGAAACCTTCTTCCCTGCCTCTCATTGTTTGCACTGTCCATCCCTGGACCTTGTCCATATTTTCTAGTGCTGACTTGTGTAATTGCATGATTTTATTTTCAATGTTTATTCCACTTCTCTGTGTTTACTATACTTTTTCCTGCATGTTTGCTTATCAGGTTGAAGCTAATGTATAAGCAAGACTATGAAGGAGGTGCTTTAGTGCCATTTGCTGCAAGTGGCCAAAAACACCTCCAAACTTGCGGCTTTGTTTCTTCCCCTCGCCCCCTCCCCTTGTTCATATCTGTGAGCTGGTTTAACTGCAGACATCATGCCAGGGGAGGACTGAACAGCCTGACTGATAACAGTTAGTTGTTAAAGCTTGTTTGTATTGTGCAGATGGACCCAAAGAGCAGCCTGTATTGTTCCTTCTGGAGGGCACTGCTTTGTGTTCAAGCTTATTAATTTGCTGAGCTGGTTTGTGTTACAATGACCATGTCTGCTATAGAGGCAGGGCAATGTGTTTTGTTCCTCTGCCTTCATCTCTTTTTCCCTTGGTAACCACTTTCTAGGATACTTGGGAGACACCTTGCAACACATTTACTGAGGCCTCAGAGAACCAGAAGCCTGGCTAGATTGTTCGATCTGTCATTAAAGCCTGCAAGCTTTCAACCCCTGACTTAATTCACTTCTGAGTGTTTTGTAGTTGAGTTTAGTTTTTCCTTCACTCTTTGCAGAACAAGTATGTACCATCTGTCTGTCCTGCTCCCTTGGTAGAGTTTAGAATTGTCACATCCTCACTGAGCCGCCTAAGTAGCAGAATTAATTCTTGTAAAACGTAAAATACTTGTCTTTCAGGATAAGAGAAGCCAGATAAGTGGTGGAATTTTATTATAGACTCTACCTGAGACCTGATTAAAGCCAGCCAAATCTGTGGCTGCAGAAACTCTTGAGAGAGTAAGCAGTGAAATCAGGTTTATATGAATCTTAAACCCCACATTTCAGTAAATGAGAAGTGCATTTTTGTCACTGCTGTATGCGAAGTGATTTCAACGTAATTACGAAGAAAGGCCACTGTAACACATACATACTGACACATGTCAAATTAATCCTTTAAACCTGTTGAGGGCTATTAAAATTGTTCTCTGTTTTCCAAATCAGATATATCTTTCAAAAGGAAAACACACAGGGCTGAAATTTATTGACTGTAATTAGCCAGAGCTGGCAGCGCTAGCTACTTACTTTTCCTCAGCAGGCTCTAATTCATTTACCCCACATCTGATGATGTTGCAGATGCTTGAAGGAACTTATAAGGAACTAGTCTATTGTTGAGTGCTTGAGTGGTGAGAAGTTTTAAAGTGTTTAAAACTGAGGAAGTATAAAAGGAGAGGGAAGTTCCAGAGAATTTTCACAACTATGTGGGTACGGGCATCCTACACTGTCCATCCTGTAGTTTTCTGGTGGTGTTCAACTCTAGAATGATTAACTTGGCACACTTCCCATGAGAGTTTGACACAAATAATTCTCGTGGCATGATGATAGCCTTTCTAAAATTGATACTCTGCATTATTCCTGCTGTAAATGTAAAATTATTCACATTATTGCGTATTTTGATGCCCATACTATAACCCAACTGTCTCTTAATATTAAGTGAGTAAGCATATATGCAAATAAAATAAATCAGAGCAATACTTGTGAATAATATTCTAGAGACTTTCTTTAGAGTTTGTCATTGCAATATTTATTGAAGTAGGGGACATACAAAGGCACTTTCAGCTTTTGAGTGTGAGTACTGTGAGTAATTCTGTGTGAACTGTGATTTATTTTGTACGTTTGTATATATGTAATACCAGTGCCTAGGAGAGAAGAATGGAGGCCTTATTTAAGCACTGAATAATCTTAGACATCTTCCATGTGACAAGAGTGGAGGTATAAGCAGTGGGGAGATGAGGAAGCCATATCTAGAGAAAGGAATAAATATCCTATTCTAACTTTTAAAGGTCAGTCCGTGCACTCATGACTACTTGCCTCACTGCAGAAATGGCTTGTGTGGTCTACAGGGCTGTGCAATGCAAACCCTCTGGTAAATGAGGGTGAAAATCCAATTATAAACAGACAACACCATGGACTGCTTAGAAATGTATTAATTTTTGCTTGTGCAGGTCTTGGAATGCTTTCAATTAGACTTCCACTCTACTTAGTAATCTGAGAAATAGTTGTGGTGGCTTGGCCGCCCTGGCTGAGCCAAAATCCTTACGATCCCAGAGTAAAATAAGGACATCCTAGTCAAACACTTTGCATGCAGTCAGTAGGTGCCTCTCAACATTTCTTCTATTGTTGAAAGCAAATGTGCAGTACAACATAGTTATAACTGCTCTGCTTTGAGATTACATTCAGTACAAGCCAGTATGAAAGCACATTTATAGAGGAAGGGAGTTGAATACAAAGAGGCTACAGGTGTATTATAAGGTCAGTTGTTATCTGTGCAGAGCACTGCACAGCAGCTGGACTACTGCACCATTTGTGTCCTCCTTTGGGAGGAAAATATACAGCAGTTAGGTAACGCCTGAAGACTGTAGATCAAAGTCATTATTGACATAAGCAGATACAGTCCCTCTGACACATTCACTCTGATCTGTAGTTTTGAGGCTTAGTATTAACTCTAGAAGTATCTAACAAAACCAGGTGAGCAGAAAGCAGGACTACTCATGAAATTGATTTTTGACAAGTGAAAAACGGCTCCTGCTGGAAGAACTTCATGTACACATTGCTTTCTGCTCTTCAGCCTCACATAGAACAATGTTCCACCATCAGCTTTCTTTCAGATGATAAATCATTGAGATCTCATCTAGTTACTGACAACCAGCGTAAGTGGAATAGTTAGTAGAATCTATCCTTGGTAAACCTAATTCTGTCTCTCTGTGACTGTGAGAAATCATCTCTTGGTCTCAGAAAGATTGCCTTGGTCTCAGAAAGGCAGCCCTTCAAAGCCACGAAAAGCCCGGGGGCAGAAGAAGCAGCAAGCTTGCATGCAGAAACTTAATGTTGCTGTGTTAAGGAATTTGCCCATCCACTTGTGAAGGAAGGAGAGAGGCAGTGGTGAACACCAGTGTCTCTGTCTCCTCCTTGTTTTCACAGCAGCTTGGAAACATCCAGATGTTGTCAGAAATTGATGACTAAGTATGTCCTGTTGTAAGGAAATTTTCAACAAATGTGAATTTTGGGGAAGTTTAGATCTTGACTGAAAAAAAACCGCTTCTTGTGCTATAAATCACTTTGATTGTATTTGCTAAATACATTTTGTGCTGTAGAGTAGCAAAGAATATAAAAATCGGAGCTGAGATCTTACCTTGTAGGAGAATGACAAAACTGACTTCAGCCAGATCATTTTTCACACCAAATCTCTACGGTGATAGGAAGGAAGAAAATTGTTTTTAAGGGGAAAAAAAGAAGCCTAGATCCAGAGGCAGCTAATGGTGATTCAGTCTTAGTGTTTTAATGGTTGTCAGAGTTCTTGAATGCATTTCTTCTGTGGTTTCCAGAGATACTTTTTTTCCATTTTTAGTTTTGCCCTTGGCCCTGTCAGTGCATGTTTGGAGTGTGGTCTGACAGAATTGTGTAGATTACATGTTTGTTTACTCATTGAAATTAATGTTGAGATAAAATACAAGTGGACAGATTAAAACATAGCATCTTAAATTATTAGAATGGAAATTCTTTGTTCTTAGTCTTGTAATTGGGGTTATCTGTAGTTTATGCCTGTCCCCTATGCACCAGCTGCCCTCCTGCTCCCCCTATCAGTGATGACATGCAGGATCCTTGGTCTTATATTGTGGAAACAAATTGCTGCATTCAAGGGACAAAATGACCTAGATGATATTGTCAAAACATTTATCAGTTTCTCATATTAGGTGCAAATTAAGAGAACTATTTTGCTAGGCAGGGCTACTAATAGGAGCTATGTTAATAATGGGAGATAATTTAACAGCGTGACTGCACAAGCAGAATAAGCCTTTGAAAAGGTCCGAACTTATGAGTGTGACTGAATAAACCCATTAATTCCCTACACGTTTCCATTCTCAATCCAGGCAATGAAAATGAAAATATGCACCCCTTTATTATAGGAAAGGAAGGTGTGCTGTATTCTGAATATCATTGGACAGAAATTGGCTGTCCTAGTCCTGGAAGCACCATACTTGTAGGTCAGAAAATGGCTTGCATTCTGCAGTGGTAGTTTTGCTTCCAAAACACCCCTTGCTGATTGTGTTTCAGGTGTATCATGCTCAAAATATTTAACAAATTGAAGTGGCTAATTAAAAAATATATCATCTTTCTGATTGTGCAATGGGGACATAAATAAAACCATGGAACTGTTCTACTTCTGTTCTACTATTGATCAAATCGTTCTTGCATGTTTAAAAATGTGTCTGTATAACATTGGTGGAGTCACCAAACACACAAACTTGAGAGATGCTGTGATAGGCTTATTTGTCACAATTGGAGAAGTCTTTGTAGAGATGGTCTGTCATTAAGCAGCAGACCAGAAAGGCTGGAACTTGCTTAAAAACAAAAGAACACATGATTTGCTGGAGATGGATTAGCAATGAAGGGGTTAGGGGTAAAGTGACCTGTAAGTTGTCCATTTCTGATCTGCTTTAACTGAACTGAGGCCCTAAATGACTCTGCATAACTGAATTTGTGTTTCTATTCACTGTCCCATCTGTAGAAGTCTAGTACATCTCTGTCTTATTGCTGCTTGTAGCAATTGCAGGAATGAATGGGAATTCTTCCCTTGCACTCCCCTGGCACACCAGAACTGAAATATCTTATATGAGTTGTTACTTGAATTCTTGGTAGACGTTAATAAATTTGGTATGATGGGGAAATATGCGGAAAGAATATAGAGAACAAGAAGGGTTCTTTTAAGGGCAAAATGAGGTAGATGGAAGCAAAGGAGACATAAAATAAAGAATAGCCATTCAACAGCTGAGGAAGAGAAGTTATAATGGGAGGAGACAGCATTTTTTAAAGAGAAGTAAAAAGAATTCTATCTTGAAACCTATAAAGTAAAGGAAGGCAAGAAAAAAAGAGAAATTGAAAGAGGTTGGTCATTTCAGTCCTTTAAACTAATAACTTCTCAACCTCTTCCTTTAAAGCTTCCTTTATTGTCAAGGAATTTAGAGAATACATTGAAATGTCTTGCTAACAGCACTTGGGAAATTCAAAGTTAATGCTAACACTTATCTCTACTAACTATTGTATTGCTTTGTTACTGGGATGGCTTACGCTTGTTGTTGTAATCTTTAGTACAAATTGTATTGTGCTTTCTGCCAGAAATAGGACACCGTAGCCCCGTAATATCCAATTAGTTCTCTTATCATTCCCTGTTCAGACTTTGTTTCAGATACTGTCAAATGAGAATTTCTCAAATCTTGAAACTAAACCTCTAGTTACTAGACATGACCCTTTGGACCTTGTGTAGAGAGTATCTCCACATTCTATGCTTGGTACATGCTTCCTTTGTAGAAGATAGAAAGGCCCCGAGTGAATTTGTATAGGCTTTTGCCTCAGGGAGGACAAGAAGCTTAGCTGGGAGTCTCCGAGTATGATCCTTTGACTATTGACATTATAGTTAAATTTCTCTTCCCCAGGCTGTGGCAATGGCAATTAAATGCATGATCAACATCTTGCGTAGCAAAGCGCCAGTAACCATTTGAGCTATGAAAGGTGCTTTCCAGGTAGCTGAGCCACTTGTGCGTCTGTTTCTTATTTATGGAAGGACTGATTCCAGCTAAAACTATAAAGCAAATATCTGTGTGCAGGATGTGGACACCCTTGTTTTTCTATGGATGTCGAAGCAATTAATATCATTTGCTCCCTTGATACTTTTATAGCAAAAGAGAAGCTTCAGATGAAACAGTGATAACTGTTATCCTTATCCCAAAGCTGGTCTGTTAAACTGTGAGCATGTCAGGAGGGTCACTTGAAGAAAGGAAGTACATTGGGCAGTTCATGCTTCAGATATGAAGAGAGAACTGAAACAACTCATCGAGTCCAAGAAAGTTGATTATTCCACAGACTATGCCTTCCATGCTTTATGGTTTGTACTGTAAATATTTATTACTCTCATATTTTGTTTGTTTCTAAACATAATGAGTTCTGGTAGCATAAGCAGTCTCCCATGCTCTGCCAACCCAAAAAGAGACAGTGAGTGCAAGGGAAGTGTCAGGAGAAACCCAGCTGCCTCTGATGTGACACTTTGTCTAATACATTGCCATGTTATTCCTGCAGAAGTTTGCTAATTAGTCGTTAAACTAAAGTTACCCTTATCATCTTGTCCAAAGTGTCACATGAATAACATTCATTCAGAACTAACAGACAAAGATGATAATTTCTCTTCAAGCTGTCTGCATAATGTTGCATTATTTCATGTAGTGCCTTTCAGTCTCTGCACATAGTACGTGCCTTTTTTAGCAAGTGGCATGAACTAGATTTCAAGTGGGGGAAATGGTTCTGGGACATCAGTGCTAGAGTGACTACACCAATGTGTGATCAGCATTGCTACATAGTTCTATATCCTTTAGAATAGTTATATTCTACAGCCTTGCTTAGGCAGGGTACAATATTTGTGCGGAGAAGTTACTGGAGCAGTACTCTGGGTCAAAAACTCTACTCTGGCTATTCTTAAGTTAGAAAGCAGTGACATGTATTTCTGCTCTGTGTTCTGTACCTTTAAAAGAAATGCTATTAAATTTCTCTATACAGCCCTGTAAACAAGTACCACTTAGGCATGCGTACCAGACTCATAGCCTAGCTGTGCAGAGACTCGGAGAGTCAGGCGGTGCTGAGATTCAGTAGCAAATGCATGGTGTCTATACTTAATGGAATTTCTCTCTGGTTTTAGTGTTATTTTTAACTGAATTAATAGCCAGGTTTTTTGCTGCAATCTACAAACGTTTGTAGTCTGCCCTAGGGGAGAGACATTTGGAATGTGCTGAGCATAACCTTTAGAGAGATGTTAACTATTCATAATTATTCGGCTCTTACTTTAAATGTAAGACTTGCTAGACTGCTGAGAACCAGCAGGCACATCTATTTGAATGGTCATGCAAGGGCACTTATGGCCAGCCAGGAGGCTCTTTTTCTCCAGAGACTTGTGACCAAACATTCTCAGTGTTACCCAGCTTCTGTTTCAGGGACACTGTTGTCTCAACAAACTTGTATCCAGCACAGCACAGTGTTGTGTATTCTTTTGTTTGTTGGTTTTTGGTTTGGTTTTTTTGGGTTTTTTTTGAGAAATTGTATGTAAAGATCCTGCTACCTCAATTGTGCCTGTACAGTGCTTGGCTGAGTGACTACACCATCTGGTTTGAGTATAGAATACCTACTCACTTCTGCCATTTGGGGGGGGAAGAGTGAAAAACAAGAGTTTGTTTTTAGAAAAACAAACCAAAACACACCAGCAAACATCCCTATTACCCCAAACCATGTAGACCATCCCCCTTTAACTGTCATCACTTGAGGTGATTTTTAATAGAGGTTCTATTTTCCAAAAATGAATGTTGTAAAATTTTGAATGGTTCAGCAAAGAACCACAGACCTGGTGGAGGAGTGCAGAAAAAGCCTGCACTGGGAGATGTGGTGAGCTGAGCCAGCACATTTTATAAAAAGTTTATTAGGGGATAATATGAGTAAGATATCTCAACTTGTGGCTAGAAAGCAATACTCTGAAAGAACCTGAATGAAAAAAAGGCCAAAACCCCTTCACATCTGAATGAAGACTTCTTGTGTTAGTTTTTTAAAATAGTGATTCTGATTAACCATTGAAGCTGGGTACAGACCGAAGCAGTGAAGTTTGCAGGTTGTGATAGTGTTGATGTAGAAGTACATGCTTGAAAATGTTCCCAAACTTTTAAAGTGAAGAGGCTACTGTCAATACATTATACTTTTTAATGATAACACTCTCCTCAAACTTGTAATTCAAAATGCAAAGAGTAAGTTGTTATTGTTAGCAAATCTCAGGCTTTGTATGCTACCAAAGGATCCTTTTGTCATGGTCTTGTCAACTCCAGCAGGAGAGCCGTTGTATTACTCAAGATCCACTTTAATGTGAAAGCAGCTCGCTTGATTATTAGACTAAACAAAGGTCACATTGAAATACCTAGCAGTCTTTCTGACTTCAGGCTCTTGTAAGATGAGGAGGAGGAGTAGTACCTGTCTTAAATCAAAAAAAAAGAATGAGAATCAGAAGTTCCTAAGATGTGACAAGTCCTAAGCAGGATGACTGTGTAAACTGTTTCACGTTCTCTTGGCCTTATTTATCAAGCAATTGAGAACCATACCAGTAGCAGCCAGGAGCTTTCATGGTAGAACAAATGTGACTGAGAAATTCAGACTAGGGGTGAAGATGGAAAAATCAGAAGGCATACATGAAAGTTAACAGATCTATGTGGGGAAGTTTTCATGTGAATGAAATTTTCTTCTTTTTACAGTAATATTTTGAGAATGATTCTACAGAACTTGGAGTAAGAGATATCATTTGTCTCTCTGTCTGTCTTTCAGTAAGAGTAAACAGGATATTAATGTCTATCAATTATCTAAAAATCCTAGGCAATCTGCAGACAAAGTGTTTCCACGGACTCAATGTTGCTGAGTTTGCAATGTAGTGATGCAGTTGGTGCAGTCAATGTTGACATGTTACTTGGGCAGACAGCAGCTTGCCAGCTTTTTCTTTCTTGCCTTGTGCCTTATAGTATCTTCTGAGTATGGCAACATCATTATTCCCCCGCTTCTTCTGAGATGTTACTTGCTGATGTGCCCATTGTGAACCACTAGAGATGTCAATATTCCTGCCAGTCTGTGGTCCCTCATACTCCGCATTTTTCATCCAGGACAAATGCTCCCTTACCTGTCCTTCACTTCCAGGAAAGCTTTGGTCTAGCAATTCTGATCACAAAAGCTTTAGCAGATGATTTATTTTTATTTTAAGAGAGCTTCTCTGTTAATAGCACTTGTCTAAATAAATTGGAACTTCTTTTTCTGTTTTCCAACCTACTTTGTTTTTTCTGTATTAGTTCAGCCTATATCCAGGTGAGATACTGGCTTCTTCATTACACTTGACCTAAGGGAAGGTGTTGAACAGTTGTAATGCACTTTAAGACAAGCTGGAACATAAAAACTCCAATGTGTCAAACAATAACTTTAGGGAAGTTTTGAGATCTGTCATTGTGGAAATAGGGTGCATTAGTTGTGTCATAATATGTGATAATATATTACACACTAGTTCTCAGTGCCTCTCTATGTTGAATCATAGACTTATGAAGGTTGGAACAGACCTAACAAGATCATCCAGTCCAACCACACCCTGTACCCCAGGGCCACATCTACTTGTTTTTTTTAACACCTCCAAGGATGGCAGCTCCATCTCCTCCTTGTGAAGCCTGTTCCAACCCCTGACCACTCTGTCAGGGAAGATGATTTTCCTGATGTCAAATCTGAACCTTCCCAGCACAACTTAAGGCCATTTCCTCTTGTTCTATCAATCGTGACCTGGGAAAAGAGACTGGCCCTCACCCTCTATCTCCTTTTAGATAGCTGTGAAAAGCAGGAAGGACTTCGCTCAGCCTCTTTTTCTCTGGTCTGGCCAGCCTCGGTTCCCTCAACCACTCCTTACAATATCTGCCCTTCAGGCCCTTCATCAGCTTTATTGCCCTGATCCAGCATTCAGAATGTCCTTGTATTGAGGTGCCCAAAACTGAACCTAGTAGTCTGGATGAAGCCTCACTAGTGCTGAGTACAGGGTGATGATAGTCCTGGCCAGAATATTTCTGATACAAGCTGGGGACACTGCCGGCTCTTGTTCAACTGCTATCACCACCCCCTCTTCCTTTTGTACTAAGCAGTTCTCCAGCCACTCCTCCCCAAACCTCAGCAAACTTGCTCTCAATCCCGTCACGCAGATCCATTGGTAAATACGTTAACCAAGACTGGTCTCAGTCTCCTGAGTCATGGTGAACAGCTTGTGATCTGCCACTGAATCGATTTCACTCCATCTACCACAGCTCTCTGGACTCTGCCAAGCGGCAAGTTTTCTACTCAGTAAATAGTCCAGCTGTCTTGAGCTGGTAAAAGCAGTGCTGCGTTGGCCGGGAATCGAACCCGGGTCAACTGCTTGGAAGGCAGCTATGCTCACCACTATACCACCAACGCTGCGTGTGGGGCGAGGTGTGGTAAGCATCAGCCCTTATGGATTGCTCTACTAGAATTTCAGCACTGCCTTCTGCAAGAGCAGGTCATTTCTGCACAACAGGTTCACTGTTTAACAACAGTAGTCGTTTGGGCACCTGACTTCAGCAAAGGGCTGAGGAACAAGAAGCTTGCAATTTCTGATATTTCAGTGGATTTGTCATTATGGGACATACCATGATCTATACACAATCACTTTCAGACCTCCACCAACAGCTGTAAAGGATGTGGGAAAGCTCCTGTTGACTTTAATTAGGTCTGGCTTAGATCAGCATTGAAGAAGACTTAATTGCTGTCTGAACCTAAGACCTAACAGTGAAAGGTATATAATATCTACCACAGATAAACAGATGCTATTTGTATGTAAGTAGGAAGTACAACTGTCTCTATAATTCAACAATTGTTATGCTCTGTTATTTACAAATAAAAAAAATTAACTTGCATTTAGACTGTTCACTACACCGTGACTATACTTTAATATTGCATGACGTGATGCTGTCAGACTAACTCATTTTCATTATTAGAGTTTTCATTATTGTCTCTATTATTATAATAGGATTTTCCTCATTATCATTTTCCCTACATGCTTCTCTTTTTATATATTTTTTATATATGCCATTATTATCATATTTCATTGTAAACCTTTTTTGACTGTTTCTATGAGATTCTGTAATGGTGAAACATGCATAGCTCCTAGATACTTCTAAACACAAACCTTTCAATACTTGCATTATTGCTCATAGTGACATCTTTTGTATTAGAAATGTTTAAGAATGACAATAATTTCCAGTGAAATGGAAGACACTGGTAATACGGGGTGGTTCTCAGAGTATGGTGAAGTACATCTGGGACATATCTGTTGGATGCAATAAGGCCGCCTTCAATTAAATCTTGCAAGGAGAAGGAAGAGCCTTTGCCCACAGCACATGACAGTTGAACAGGCTGTGGGGTTTTATGCCTGTTAAATTCCTGTTGACATTAATCGAAATTACATGTGCACATGCTGAAAGTAATAAACTGGCTGATACTGCCTCAGATGGCTTTCAGTTATTTCTACACTTTGTGTTCTTTCAAAAATGCCTTAAACTTATGTAAATAGTCCCCTTCTTTCTGTGTGCATTCATGCATGATTGGGTGTGACCAAGAAAGGAAAGCTAGCTAGTGAATGCAAAGAATAGCATAGCATGACCAAAGCAAAAAGTAAAATTATTTTGTGAAATTATTCAAAATGGGAATCCAAACCCAAATGGATGTGAAGCAGTGTGTACTTCATACAGCATTAAATTTGTTCATGACTTGGTTTATGAAGAATTTGGAGCTATTAATTATGGTTAGATTTTGTCATTTGAGTGAAGAGAAGGATAGACTTTCCCTCTTTTTGGATGAAAGGATTGGGAGAAGGGTGGTCTATTTGTGGCTGATTGGGGCAGGCATGGCAGAGGTAACAATTCAGAGACAAAATACCAAACAGCTCCAAAAGTTGAACAATGAGGTTCTTGTGTACAAGGTACTGAAAAGAACTGGAAAGGTAGAGAGACAACCAAAAGAATCCAGGGCCAGTGGAGGGATGACACTGAACAGTGTATGACCAGTTCTTTTAAGGCAAGTCTGAGGGTGAAGCAGGAGACTGGAATACTGACTGATACTAAGCTTTCTGCTAGGGATTGTGTTTATACCTCCAGGAAAAGCTGGGGGCATTAGAAGACAAAAGAGAAGGATGATTGTGACCAATAGGGGAAAATGGGATGGAAGTGAGACTGAGGAGCAATTGTTACTGGTGCAAATGGGGAATAGAGTATGATGGAAAACCATGTCTCATTAACAGGGAAGACATGGAAAGCATCAAAGGAGGGCATAAGGAAAATGAGCTTATATTTTGTATACCTTGTCTGAAGAAAACATTAAACATGCAGATAAAGGATGGGAAAATGTTACAAAAAAGAGAAAAGAATGTTTCAGAAGAAAAAAGACAAAAAATAGCATAAAGGCTTCTAGGATTACAGACATAACATTCAACCAGGGCAGAGAACTAGAGCGTTTTAGCTGGGAAGATATAAGAGCTGAAGGGCTAAAACATTTATAGAAAAAGATGTCAAGTTGGTCAGTTCTTCCATGCCAAGAATGCCCACAGCTACACAGAGTGGTAGAAGAAGCAGATGTTGTGGATAAACTGGGCCTGTAGGCTGGCAAGCTGGTCATTGCTTTCATAGGGAAAAGGATGGGGAGTCGTGGTTAGGAGTATAGCCTGCAGAAATGAGCAGTTCTCAGATACAGACATGAAGGAAAAGAGGAAAGGAAATTGTTGAGATGCAGTCAGCATTGTGCTTGAGCTAGGACTTGGCAATTTTGTCAGAGCCCTTCCAATCTGGGGACAAGGTGCATGTTAAAACATATGCCAAAACATCCATTTAAAAATGGAGCGGTTTTATGGGACCAAGAAGGTAGTTGTGTGCTACAGCAAAGGTATATTTATTTAGTACCTTTTGGCTACATGAAATTGCTTTTGGACTGTTTTTGGGATTCTTCATAAAACAAAGGCTTATTAAATTTACTTGGCAGCTGTGGGGTAAGGTAAAAATGAAATAAGCTGTACTTGGTTAGTGAGGTTTTTCTTCCTTTTGGGTTTATATTTTCCTTTTAAACAGCCTTTGGCAGTTCTCCAGCCTTTATTTTAAGCATATTAAGCTTGAAAATGGTGATTACTTTTAACATCTTTGGAAACTTCTAATCGTGTTTGCTTATCATGAATTGTAGTGGAAAGCATCCTGGAGTCAGATTTGTGACCTAATTCAGGGCAGGTTTAACAAATGAGGGTGGCTGTCCTGATCCACTGTGGCTGCAGTGGTAGTTAAGGTGCTGAGAGGTGGTGTAATTCCACTTTCACTGTGTGACAGAGGGTGCCATACTGAGGGGTGGTAATGAGAAGGGAGCTGCACTGACTGAATTACTGCTGTTGAGCTAAAATAACAGAACACTAAATAACAGTTAAGCGTTTTAAAATGTCGCTCTACAGGGATTGACAGGACAGAACTATTTATATGTTTGGGGGTTGGTTTCTGTTGCTGGTTTTTTGTTGGTGGTTTTGGGTTTTTTTTACTGTGGTATCTCAATGTTTTTATTCAGCCTCAAAATAGTCTCACTGAATTTCTTTTCCCTTCTTTGTCCTTTTCAGATCACTGCAGATTCTCTTTCACTACTCAGAGCTTTAAGCAAGACTAAGACCCATGGTTTATGCATGGCAAACGTGATGCTTTGTTATTATTTTTCATCGTTTTATATTTTTTGGTAATTATTTTTTGTAATTCTGTTCAATTTTACTTGCGACAGTAATTTTGCACTCTCTGCTTCTGAATGCTGTACAGTCGTTCATCTGTGCTGATGACTGTGCTCGGTGGCCTCTTGCACCCATCTTCGGGACAGCCTCTTACAGCAGTACCTGCTTGACCAGTACGTGTATATTGCTGTGCATTGTACTCCCTTCTCAAGTCTAAAGGTCACACCATTCCTTTCCTTGTCACTTCTCGTGTTAAGAATTTCTTTGGACTATGCTTTATTTTTCTCTTTAGGACAAATGGACAGCAGTCTCAATGTAGTAGTTAGATAAGATGTTGTCTGGCTGTCAGTTCCAGACACTGGTTTTCTAGAGTAATTCCCAGATTAGTTACTCTGATATCTGAAATTACTGGACAGCCACCAGAGAATTTTTCCTGAACTGTTTTTTAGGACTAGTTAATCATTTGCACCTTATTTTAATGAAAAGTTTAAGATCTAAAGAACTTTTTGTTTTCATTTTCTGAGACTGACAAATGCTGATCTCACAATGGTGACGTCAAGTAGGTCCAGTATTTAGAACTGTTAACAGAATGCAGCAAATCACAAATCAGTTTTCTAGTTTACTGTGAATTTAAGCTAAATACTCTTGCCCTCACTATTTGTCTTAGCAGTTTAATTGCCTTTCAGCAGCTTTCAAAAATAGTCGATGCTTTCCTGTGTTCTCATCAAGCCTGCCCATGTAATTTTGCTGTGAATTTTATTGTTTTCAAGCCCTCTTTTGAAAAGTTTCTGTTACTGCTGTTAGTAGTACTTTTATTCATAGGTATGTTCTTACTGTTCAGTTCCCAACAGAAGTCTACTTGTCTTCAGATAGAAATATAGCCTCTGATTTGTTTACAAAAGGTTGGAAAATACACTGAGCAATTCAGATGTGCTTAGTAGCGGTCAGTTATAATGAGATTTTTGTCAAAGTTGATTTGGTGTGTGCTTAAAAATAATAGTTTATTGCTTATGTATTAGAAAGGCTAAAACATGAGGCTTGAATAAATTGAAAAGCTGCCTGCAATAACAACCCAGGTAAAATGAAAGTTAACAGAAGTACTTCTGCATTGCTGCACCATTTAAATGAAATTGCCTTGAGGCTATTCTGTTCATTATGGCCTGAATCTTTAAATATTTGTGCCTACAAGGTACCATAAGGGTTCCCACTTGCATATGTACAGCAAGTGAATGTTCGCAGGTATTACGAAAGCTTTACAAAACTGCGCTTCAAATCTCCTTGCCTTTGTCTAAACCCTTTTGTTCTCTGTTCATTACCATACAGTGTAGTATGTGCTAATCGTTTGGGATTCTTTATTTTTTAGGGGTTAATCTTTTCCAGATAGGAGGGAGCATCTTTCACTGTGGAAAATAATTACCACAGGACAAATTCAAAACTTTGTAGCTTGATTTTTGTATACACACTTGTCTGTTTCATCCTAGGTGCTCAAAACAGGAGGGGCAAATGTAAAGGCAGGGCCACTGAGTAATGGCCTCCAGCTCCTGAAGAAAATAATTCTGAAGACTAGTTAAAACAAGAATGGGTTTAGGACTAAGTGAACAGCATTGAGTTCAGAAGGTGCACCTGTGAGGAAGGAACAGATGTCATGAAAGGGAGGTGGGAAAAAAAAACCCACACAAGGAGTAGTGGGAGTGTGCCACTGAGGAGCTGCGAGGCTGATGGAGTACTTGATCATACCAAAACATTTCAAGAAGGAGCTGTAGTATACCTTAGTAGCATAATGTTCCTATGTATGCAGCCTTCATACTAAAAATTATGTATGACCTATTAAAAGTGAGAAAGCTTATAGAATCCCCAGCAGAAATCCATCTAGAATTTCAGGTCATGAAGACACAATCATCTGGAAATTGCCTGATCTAAGGGAGATTAAAGGAAAAGCTTTTTTCAAATAAATTGGGATTTGTTTTTTCTCTCTACATTGGGCCATTATGCAGGAAAGGAGGTGAAATTTAGTTCCAATAAAGAGTAATAGTCAAGAAGGCTCACACTAGGCTCTTTCCCCTCACCCATTTACCTGCTGGCTGTAATCAACTGAGCAATGAGACTACAACCCATCAAAAAATGTTGTCAGCCTAGGACTGTGAGAGCTCAGGTAGACTGACATATTTATTTGAAAGTGGAGAAATGCACTGTCCTTGCCAGCATGCCACTCACTTCTGGCCTTCAGAGCTTACAAGGATATATTAACTCAGTGCAGTATTGATAGCTGGCTCACATGGCACTTTAAATACTAAAATCTGGAAATTGTGTTAGCTGTGCTAGGATTTACACCACAAAAGAAATGCATGTAATGAGCAGGTTTCTGTTCAACAAGTTTCCCCTTCCATAGATGCATCTTTCACTCCCCTGCTTTGGTGTCTCGGGCAAGGGGGGGCTGTTGGGTACAACCATCCTTATGGCAGATGATTCTGTAAAATAGTCTAATAACTGTCTTTTGCATCTCTCTGAGTAGTTGTCAGTAGCTGCTTTGCCTTTCCACAATTACCTGTACTACTCTTTCTTCTCAGTTGCTGCCTTTAGTGGCATTGAAGGCAATGGGGTTTAATTGCGTCATTTGGGGAGGAAGCAGCAGCTCAGAGTAACTGCAGGCCCCGTGGGTCTGAAGAATCTGCTACTGATGAGGCTGGAAGAAACTCAGTTGACTTTCTCTATTTAGATTCATTTTGAGACCTATAATTCCTGGATGGGGGAAGGAAGTTGGAGAGCATTTAGGGGCAGGGAGAGATCATCATATTTCTTGGTCACATATAGAGATTTTGAGGGACAGTGGGTATGGAGCTGTATGCAGCTATTCTTAAATAAGTGTTCTTCTATGGAGAACAATACTTCAAAACACCATTGAAATTACTGTCTGGATGTGTAAACCTGGATTTCTACAGAGGATTTGTAGAATATATACACTTATACCACACTTAAATTACTATTTATGTAAATTCTATTTTACTTACATTACAAGTTCAAGTAATGGCAAAACTGGATTGTAAGGAATATCACACAGTATAGAAAGCTGATGTACCATCTTGAGCTTCTGATGCTTTAAATGTACAGCTTTACCATTGCAATAACATAGTTTTCTTATTTGACTCTAAAGAAAGAGTAGGAAATCTTGCCTAAACATATTACCATAACTTAAAGTAAGTATTAACTGTTCTCCATTGAAATGGTAGCTAAAAAGTAGCATGTTCTCTGGATTTTTCCCTAGAGATGTACTTTTCCATAGAAGCTAGCAATTCATATCGGTATAGATTTATACCCACTAGGGTATTGTTTAAGAAACAATGTCCTTTTTTTGCACGTAATTTATGTTGGTGACTGAAATATGTTGAGCTTGGAAAAACCTGTATAGGTGCACATCAAACAATTCCCTATTGCTTTTCCTCACAGCACTCCAAGTGGGTCAAAAATCCAGCTTGCTTCTGTATACCAAACTCACCTCACTGGATTTTGGATACTTAAAGTATACAGGGTCAAATCCCCATTTCAGAATACAGCTAAGTATGGAAGTATCAGCAATGACACTGATGGCTGCGAAGCCATGGCAGAAAAAGTTTTCCTTCCATTTGTTAATTCTTTTCTTATTTATTTTAGCTCCTGTGGCTTGATTGCAGGTTATCAAATATTGAAAAGCATAGAATGTACTGGGTTGTAAGGAACCCCAAAGGTCTTCTAGTCTATCTCTCTGCAACAAGCAGGGCCATCACTCACTAGATCAGATTGCCAGAGCTCCATCCAGCCTGACCTTCAATGGCTCCAGGGATGGGGTCTCCACCACCTCTATAGGCAACCTGTTCTGGGGACCCACCACTTTCAGACTAAAGAATTTTTTCCTGTTGTCCAACGTAAATCTACTTTTTTCTAGCTTCAAACCTTGACCCTTCATCTTGTTGTTCCCTGCCTTTATGAGCGGTCTTCCCCAGCCTTCTGAAGGCCCCTTTCAGGGATTCGAAAGTTGTGATAGGCTCACCCCAGAGTCCTCCTCTTCAGGCTGAACAACCTCAACTCTCTCAGCCTGCCTTCATAGAGTGTGCTAATCAAACTTGATTTGCAATAGTTTGCAATATAAATTAAATAAAAATTAATATTAATCTGACAAAATGGTCTGATTTTTTGGTCAGTGGGCTCTACCTTTTTTGGGAAGTGTATTATGAACAAAAAATTAAGTGTGCATAGGTTTTGCTGTACTTTTAGCCCAAGAGGGATCCCAAGAAAACCTAGTCGTTTTTATAGCATAGAAAGCTTAGT
This sequence comes from Upupa epops, assembly GCA_013397515.1. NCBI lineage: Eukaryota > Metazoa > Chordata > Aves > Bucerotiformes > Upupidae > Upupa > Upupa epops. The sequence goes on along the minus strand of VZRI01012194.1, from coordinate 299,778 downwards.
TGGTGCATAGACCTACAGAGCATTGAGTGTAATTCTTTGACACTTGAGTAGGTGAATATAAAATAATCTGAGAGGAAAATGGTAATTGAAAAACAATTTATGTGTCCCTATATAGTTTACAGCAATATATGAAATCTATATTACATGCAATATTTTAATGAATCTGTTGTTTTAAAGCAGAATAATACCTTCTTGTGGCAGTTTTTTATCAAAACGCAAAACTTATGAGGGGAAATAATTGCTTTGGGTTAACAGATGAGTAAACAGTGCAGTAAATACCTATACAAACTGTCACCAGGTGTAACTTTCAAACCTGTGGCAGACAATTATCCTTATAGGATTTTTTAGCACCTTTCTTTTTCTATTAACATGCATGAATCTAACAAATTATGAATAACTTGAGCTATGAAGAAGGGGGAGGAAGCTGAAAATACCAAAATGCATTTTCCTTTGTTTCTTTGCCCCTAAGAGGTAATGAGAAACCTAATAAATAGTAAGAAAGGGGAGATGCTGTAGTGGTGTATTCAAGCTTCATAAGACATGAGTAATCATCTCAAACACACTGAGGGAGAACTCAGGAAAATAAAGTTTCCTAAGACACCTCATTACCCATATTTTTTGAAGTGATTTTTAACATTTAGGACACTACTAGCTGTCATATTGCAGGTCTGTGTGAGACCGGGGGGGGAGGGGTGACAGTCTCACCTATGATCCTGTGTGGCACTTGCTTAAAGCTCATCTGGCCAATAGAAATAGCTTGCAGTGGATGACGTGTGACTATCAGTGAGTCCTGCACAATGGGAGTTCCCTTCCAAGATGACATAGCCCTACAGAGGTGCTGTCATCCACAGGGGACACTAGGTGAAGACCTGCCTATCCAAATGCTCCAGTGGTGTAATAGGTGCCCAGACTGGTGTATGGGTAGGGGGCAGTGAGTGATGTCAAGATCCAACCTTCACAGACTGATGCTCTTACGTGTAACTGTAGAAGTAAAACACGATCATGGCTGGAAATTTGTAGTAGTAGTTTGTGCCTTCAGTTTTGTACTGTTGGAAAAGAACCTGGTTGTAATTGTTGGTAGACAAGTGAATAGGAACCACCAGTGTGCCCAGGTAGTCAAGAAGGTCACTGGCATTCTGGTTGTATTAGAGGCATTGTGGCCAGCATGAGTAGGGAGGTTATTGTTCCTCTGTACTCAGCACTGGTGGTGCTGCACCTTGAATACTGTGTTCAGTTCTGGGCCCTTACTATAAGGACACAGAATTGCATGTCCAGAGAAGGGCAATGAGACTTGTGAAGGGTCTGGAGCACAAGTCTTGTGAGGGACCTGGGACTGTTTAGCTGAGAGGGGAGGCCTATATTGCTCTCTACAACTTCCTGGAAATGTTGGAGAGACAGGTACAACCTCTTCTCCCTGGTGGTGAGAGTTAGGACCAGAGGAAATAGCTGCAAATTGCACCAGGGGGAGTTTAGACTGGATGGAAGGAAGAATTTCTTCACTGAGAGGTTCAGTGGGCATTGGAACAGGCTGCCCAAGACAGTGGTGGAGTTACCATCCCCAGAGGTATTTAAACCACAGTGTGTTGACATGGTGCTTAAGGACACAGATTAGCAGTGACCTAGCTGTGTCCTTGGTGACATTGAATGTTGGACCTATCTTTAAAGGTCTTTTCCAGCCACGGATATTCTGTGATTCAGTGTCCTACATTAAGATTTCCAGCTAATAGCATTCATAAATACTGTTGGAATTGGTTCACAGGCAGAAGTGGTTGAGCGGTCAACAGTGAAGGGAGAGCCCTGTGCCTTGAACCGTGAGGGATAAAAACTAAATGAAAGTGATCCCTGAGGTCCCCAGCATATGATTGGAATTACTCAAGTCACAAACCAGTATTTTTTCAATGAAACGATTTTATTTACTTCCACAGCACAGATTTCCAAGCAGAACTGAATGTTGTCTAAATTATTTTTCTTTCTGGGGAGACAGAGCTGTATTGTAATTTGCAGGCAGGCAGGTCTGTCGTGGTGTTGTGGAAACCTAAATGCTACTTCTATAAAACTAGCTACCACTAACACACTAGTACGTAATCTTTGAAGGCTGCATTTACTCAAATTAAAGAACAAATGATGCGTGTCCAAAATTTCCTTCAGTGCACTTAGATTCCTTTAGGGTGTTTATCTTTGCAATAAGAGTGAAGTTGATCAGCTCAGCCAAGGAACACCGGGTTTCTCAGTTTTATCGGCGAGAGAGCTTTGTTATAGGCAACAACTTTAAAAATTATCTCAGGTGGTGGCGTTATTCTGGGGAAATGAAACTAGTTAAACTGAGGTTTAATGAGGCTCAGGTAAATCAGAGGCAGGAAATTATTTTATTCTTTCAGATTATGTAGCAGTTTTGTTCTTGTAACATAGAACTGGGAGAAACATGACTCATCAGCTGAATAACTTTGTGTTCTCTGAAAAGGTCTGCTTTTATGTTGAGAAGTATTAGTTAACAAAAGCAATAGTTGAAAAATGGAGCAAGTTAATGCCAGCCACATCACTGCTTATTGTGTGCAGATGTACAGAAACAAATACAAAGTTCAGGTTTCAATTTATCAGATATTTTCCTCTAACCATTTAATAAATGATCAGTTATTGTATGTAATAGCCAATCTCCAGAAGTCTTAATGATCATGGATGTGCACAGTATGAGATTAATAGCTGCACCAGTGCTAGTTTTATGCTCAAGATTTTCAAAAAATTCTGATATCCTGGTATGCAAATTGAACCACAGAATATAGCTGAGCTCTGTCAAAGTCCCCAGGCTCATTGAGCTCAAGGATGCTTGTGCTCCCCTGGGGTAGGGAGAACAGGCCTTATGAGGACCGGCTGAAGGAGCTGGGGCTGTTTTGTCTGAAGCAAAGAGGACTGAGGGGAGACCTTAATGCTGTCTACCACTACCTGAAATGAGGCTGTATAGTGACATGGGTTTTCTCTTATCACAAGTAGCAAGTGATAAGACAAGAAGAAATGGCCTCAAGTTGTGCCAGGGGACACTTAGGCTGGACATTAGTCCAGGAACTTGGAACTGGGAGGGGGTGGAATCGCCATAGCTGGACACGTTTGAAAGTAATGCAGATCTGGAGCTTAAGGTTTAGTGGTGGCCTTGGGACAGTTGATGTAGTTGTTGGAATTGATCTTAAAGGCCTTTTCCAACCTAAATGGTTCAGATTTTATTCCTACCCCCTTCTGATTGCTCTGTACTCATAGTCAAATTCCACCAAATACTTTTGTAAAGCTGTAGGGGACATTCTCCCAGATGATGCATCTTTTGGGACCAAACTTCAGAAAGGATGTAAGTTCCTGAGTGACTCCTGGGCAGGGGTGCTAAGTGGTTTCATATCCACATCTGCCTTTTCAGCTCAGTGCTTGGAGGCAGGGGGAGAAATCAGTTGCCAAGTGTGCTTGGTTGGGGACAGGGTGTGTTAGTTTGGTTTTGTGTTTGAACCTTTAAGTTTGCACTTCTTGCAAAGGTGTGCAACAGTCACGTATGTCTTGTCAGGGATCTAAGCATACTGCAGCTTAATATTGTCTGGTACTTAGTGTAAATACCTTCAACTTACTATCTTGAAGCAAATTATTATTAGCAAATTAACTCTTTTGTGATAATTATCTTTTGTATAATTTAGTCATTATGAGGTGATTGAGTTTTCAGTCCTTGGAAAAAAAAGGAGAGAGGCTACTGAAACTATTACCTTAGACTTCTGGAGGGCAACCTTTGGCCTGTTCAGGAGACTGATTGACAAAGTCCTTTGGGAGGCTGCCCTAAAAGATATAGAAGTCCAGGAAGGCTGGACATACTTCAGGAGGGAAGTCTTAAGAGCACAGGAGCAGGCTGTCCCTGTGAGATGAAAGATAAGTAGTAAGAGCAGGAGACCAGCTTGGCTAAGTAGGGATCTCTGGCTGCACCTCAAGAACAAAAGAAGAGTCTATGGTCAATGGCCTCTGGAAGAGGGGTCAGGCGTGTCATGAAGACTTTAAGAATGTAGTCAAACTCTGCAGAAAGAAGATTAGGAGGGCAAAAGAACAGCTAGAGATCAACTTAGTTAGAGCAGATAAGGATAATAAAAAAAGAGAGCTGAGGCTCTTTAGTTTGAAGAAGAGGTGGCTGAGGAGACCTCATCACTCTCTACAACTACCTGAAAGGATGTTGTGGAGAGGTTGGTGCTGGTCTCTTGTCACAAGCAATTAGTGATAGAACAAGAGGGAATGGGTTTAGGTTACAACAGAGTAGGTTTAGACTAGATATTAGGAAGACTTCTTTCACAGACAGGGTGGTCAAGCACTGGAGCAGGCTTCCTAGGGAAGTGGTTGAGTCACCATCTCTGGATGTGTTTAAAGATCATTTGAATGAGGTGTTGAGGGATATGGTTTAGGGGTGAAATTGTAAGGTAGGGTAGATGGTTGGACTCGATGATCCCAGGGGTCTTTTCCAATCAGAGTGTTTCTGTGAATGCCCTGTTTCAAGTGATGTCCCTCAATCCCCCTCTTGTCAGAGGGTCACACGGAATTGCAACACTTTACCCTGTTTTCTCACGCTACTGGATGCTTCAGTTTCTCGGATATCTAACAGGACTCTTGGGGAGGCAGGCAGTTTTTAAAGAATCTGTTAGCCCTTGTGGGGAATATTGTCACCAAATGAAATATTTCCAAGATGAAGCAAGCTCTTTAAATAGTCTGAAATTAATTCTGAGTCTTTGCAGCACCAGAGTTTGAGATGATGTGTTTTCTTTCATATTCCTCCCCCATCTCTTCAAACTGGCTTGTTTGTCCCTACTGGATACAACTTCCTGCTACTTGCAAAGCAGTAATTATCCTAATTACGCTTCAGCATTTAAAGCCATCTTCTGGAAGACGGTTTACAAGAATTGCATAAAAGATCTATATACAATGACACAGTTGCTTGTTTGGCCTGAAGCGTTTTATGTTTTCCAGCTTAATCAGAATTCTTATGATGAGTAGAGAAGTTCAACTGGGTTTCTGCATGAGTCTGTGCCTAAAGATGCTTTCAGAATTATACTTAGTTGGTTTTAACTCTGTGGTGGAAAAGCAATCAATCCTGTATTACTCTGACTTGCTGTAAGGTGTCTGAGAACACAGTTGTCACCAACATGTACAGCAGTTTCACCACCTGCAAAGTCAGGCAATTCTGGATGGAAGCAATAATAGTAGCAAGGACAACAAGCAGATTGAGACATTAAGTCTCTAATGAGTCTATGATAAAAAAATATAGAACTTTACAAATATTACTGAAGACTTTCACCTGTGACATCCTGACAAGCTGAGGCTTGGAACACAGATCCAGAAGTCTGGGTTGTGGGAGGGAAACAGCTGTGTGATTATTTTTTTATTTTTTTATTTAAATGAAGACACTAAGGCAGCATTTGGTCCTGTTGCTTGTCAGATACAATTATCAGAACAGCTGAAAATAAGCAGTGCAGCAAGTTACAGCAGTCATTCCATTTGTACCCAACATTAGTCTCAACTTTGCTCTTCATATGTATCTCATAAAGATTGACAGACAGCATGCAGGGCAGGCAAACTGGCAAACTGATATTCCAGGATAACAGAGTAACTGGAGTCATGATTCCATGAGTTTGAGTCCTAGAAAGCCCACAGGAACATTACAATATACCTGAGGGTTTAAATTAGAGCCCGCTTCAAAATGCTCCAGTCATAGATAGGATGCTTTCAATGCAAAATGTTTGCTGAGTAGTTTTCAAAGCTTACAAACTGTACTTCTTGCATTATTTCTGAGGTGGAGTGCTTACTATGGTGCAGGACTAAAAGAAAAGGACAGTCTTTAGAAGCTGATTACTCTTCACTCTTCTCAAGTCTCATAAAAAAAATGTAGACTGCGTCCCATGTTATTTTACTTATTACATCTCTGCATGCACTACTGGAGCATGCATACAGTAATGTACATTTAAAACTGATCCCAGAACCAGTCAGGCACTTCGCTTCTCACAGCTTTTGCCTCTGCCACAAAAATAGTGCTGGGAAGGTGGTTCAGTAAAGAGAGTCTGGTGGCTTCTCGTGGTAACGCAGTGGTTGCACTGAAGAGGAAAATATTTGAACCCTCTACCGTAACATAACCTCAGCATTTTGGAAGTAGAATATGACATGCATCTGGCTTTGTGAAACAGTCAAGTATTTGCTTTAGACAAAACGGGATAGGCTAAGCAGTTCTATGAAGTGAAATGCCTTCCTCAAAGGCCTTACTATGTGTTACTGCTTGCATTGGGAAATGCGGCTCATAAAAAAAAGTAGAAGATTGGCTGATGTTTTCTTAACATATAACTTTCTTTCAAGCGTACAATGCCTCAGTTTTTTCTTGTTGCCTTTAATAGTAAAAAGTGCAGTGTGTCTAGTTTTTCACATGATGCTTATCATCAAATATTAAACCTTTCTTGCAGGGCATATTTTTGAACAGTTATTTTAAGTGAGTTTATAGAACTACAAAAATACTTCAGCTGCTGACCAAGCAACTGAAAACTTTCACCTACATTTCAGTATTGGTCCACAGCCCATTATTCCTGACTAGGACCTGAAGTTCCTAGATGGGGACACTACAGAAACATTTACATGGTGAGGTCAGGGTCTTCACTCAGTTACTGACAGCTAGATATTCCCACACCAGAAAGGATGATGCTGCTAATTCTTTAACCATATTAATGCCTCTTAATACATAAAAGTCTACAAAGTAATTGAGACGTGAGTCTTCAGATTTCACAGATAAGGGTTTCATATGGACACGCATCTCGCATCTTGTGTTCTGAGAGGCAAAATGTAAAAGAAGGACTTCTGAGTATAGGGAAGCTTGTGAACACTAAATTGGTTTGGAAAAGGGTAAGTCCTATGATTAGTCTGCAATATCTTTCAAGACAAACTTGACTTCAGAAACTTAGTTACTGAGTTGCTTTCCAATTCCTTGCTCTTTAGCTTGTTTTAATTCTCATGAGTATTATTTGCCTATAGTGGGGCAAAATGTCGTGTCTTGTGGAAAAGGAAATAGACAAAAAGTAGTGAAGTTTCAGATTATGTTTTTATACTTAGGAAAATTGAGACTGAAGACTGCATGGCTTAAAGCTTAGCTAGTGGTCAGCATAGTGGAGGGTGAAATGTGATGTGGACTAATGCAATGTGATGCACATTAAAACAATGCCAACTGAGCAGAGACTGCAGGCATGTAATTAATTGTAATCATGCAGGGAAAAGGCCTAGTTATCTTCATGGGAAGGGGAAATAGATCTGACTTTGAAGCAGAACATGGTGGTCAGGAAAGTTCATGAATTTGTTTAAGCCTACAGCATTCATTTGAGAAAATAAATCTGAAAATACTGTACTTCTTTATTTGGAATCAACTGTTTACCACGGTTTAAAATGTTGTATTAGGTTCTCATCAGTGATTCTAAAAGTGAGACTGCAAAGAAGATAAGGGTTGGTCGATTGGTATTCACTACTGCAGGATACCATTGCAGCAAAAAGCTTAGCAGGATTCCAGAAAGGATTACACATTTCCTCTTAAAATAACAACATCCGTGTTTACAAAAGATAGGATAAAAACAATTGCAAGAAACAAACCCTAAAGCTAAAAGGGTGAGAAGTCAGCCATTGGCTGTGGGCAAATCAAAGGTATTTTCTATTAGGATAGTTTCTCTGTTGTTGGATTTCCCTTGCCTTTACCAGAGCTACTCTAGGAAGCAGCATTGGGGGCAAACCATTAGTGTTGTTTAGCATAGCAGAAGTTGTGTGTAACTCACCACTTCCAGCGTCTGAAAGATATGTGGCAGTATTCATTGTGATGAAAAATGCATTACCTTGACTGCAGATACTACATATTTGCATTTAAAAACCCAACAAATTCAAGCCTGCATTCTTCAACACAGGGATTATCAGTGTAATCAAAGGAACTCACAAAGGAGCTCATGTTTCCCAGTGGGTTTGAAGGGCCCTTGCTGAGGGTTTCAATGTTACTAACCCCTACGGTTGGACACAAATTTTAGCAAAGAAAATTCAGCAAGAAACAGCATAGACATAAAATCACACAGCCTGGATGCTAGTAACTAGGATTTTCTTTTTTAATTGCTCATTTCATTCTGTAAAGAAAATCTTTCCCCTTGTTTCTGTGTTGTGCCTCCAATTGTGTGTTTTGTTAGGTTTATAAATATAAAAATGTGAATATTTAAAATACAAGCAACAGCAACACTCGAGATAAGTGCTGTATTGACGCTTAGGACTTTTAACCTACTCATGCATTTTACTATTCTTATCAAATGAACTATCAAGAAGCAAAATTTTAACACTTCTTTTTGTCCTGGTTTCTCCCCACAGCCTAACCCCTCATCTTAGAAAAAGGTAGTTGGTGAGCGTGAACTCATTTAGTGATGCAGGGTTCATCTGTCTGGAAGTACCAGCAGATGCCAGTGCTTTACACCTCATAGCCCAGCTCACTCTGTCACTGTGCCAGAGCAGTGCAAAACCACAAGATTTGTTTGAGCGACAAGATCCATTGGGATAAAGGCCCTTCTCTGAAGGTGGTTGCCTCTATGCATAGAGACCTGACTGAAGAGGACATGAGAGCGGACAGATGTGCCTGCTCCTGGGTGCTACACTGTCCCTACAGAAACTTGATGCTTTTGAACAATTTCAGAATTGAGACCCAAGCTAAAAAAGCTGATTGCTCATGTTTCGTTTCTGCCTCTGCCCCATTCCACCCTTCAAACTTGGTCTTGAAGGTTCCTGCTGTAAAACAGCAAGTTTGTCTTCCCCAAAGTTTTCTTTCCCTTTTACTTCTTCAGCTGAAAATGACACCAAAGGACAGGTGAAGTGCATTGCTGAACAGACTCTGCTTGAGTCTCTGTGAGCTTATTAATACTTTGTAAGAAGAAAGCAGAGATCCTTTCTTGCTTACTGTTTCCTTGATTTCCTCCTGTGACAAACTACCTGTAGCAAAGTTGAGATTTTTATCACTTGGCATTGCACATGGAGGCAGGGTGACTTCTGAAATCATCTTTTGTTGTGTTTTTGCTTATTGTATTCATTGTATTCATTCCCATCCAGTGATACTTTTCTCTTTTTGCTGAATTGGCTTTTCTGGAAGCAATAAGCAATGCTTGATGCCAATCAATTGCTGGGAGTTGGTGTTTCCAAGAGTGCTGATGAAGCAACACGGGGAACCAGGGCCTGTAGAAATCACTTCAAAAATTCAATAAGAACATTTTATGAAAATTCTTTTTGTGGGTTTGAGTTTTTAAATGAAACATGAGGAAAGAACAGCAATGTTTGAAATCAGGAATAGGGTAGGAATGGAGAGAGCCAATTTTATTTTTCTCCTCAGTTTATTCTTATCTTGTGAAAGTCCTTTTGTCTTCAAAGTTGAAATTTCCAGTTTTCCCCAGAAAGCCGTTATGGATTCATGTTATTGCTTTTTCATTTAACAATCCTGCTATCTTTCTGAAAGTCTATCAGCGTCCTGATAACATCACAGCTTGACACCCTACCAGAAATCAATGATGCAGAGTCTTTGTAACTTATTTTATTGCATGCAAATACACAAGCTGTTGAAAGAAGCAGCTGCAAACACTACACAGACACTCCCATCTTCCAGAAATCTCAGTTCCAAACATCCTTTTCCTAGGAATTGCTTCCAAGTATAAAGAATAACACTGAAAAATTCTGTCTGCTACCAATTTTACATTAATAACAGTGATTTTTTAAAAAAGAAAATAGAAAAACACAAACAATTGAACAAGACCATAAATTTTTATTCACAGAAACTAAAAACTTGCTCACACTGTGGAAGAACTCACAGACCTGTGTATAATAGTGCTTTTTTTAATTCCTTAAGACTCAGATTATACTCAATGTGTTATTAAATAAGGACAGCTGTGTGGAGCCCTGCTAGAAAATTGCATCTAAATTATTCAGCATTGTGGCCATGCTTATCTTCTTTCAAAGAGACAGGTAAGATCCTGATCTTACAAATTGCTTACTGCTTTCTGCCAACTGCCTTTACCTCCTTACCTTTAAAATCATATCCACATGTTTTTCAGTTGCCCTTAAATTACTGTCCTTAGACATACACCCACATAAAGCATTTTCTCACTCATACTTTTCTGCTCAAATAATTTGAAGAGCTTCTTAGTGTTAGCACTGGTCTGGAATCAAGAAAACAGTGGAAGGGTACACAGACTGAGGGGGGGGGGGGGGTAGGGAGAAAGGACCTCTGTTGTACCAGGATCAGGGCCAGGGCTCTCAGTGTAGCAAATTCAGTCTGGTGTTGAAAGCTCCCTGGGGAAAGGAGAGATAAATAGAGACAGGCAGAATTTGCAGCAGGCAAAGGCTGTTGAATGTAGCAACTAAGAGTAACCCTCTTCCACATTCCTAGCAAAGAGAGGTTTGATTTCATGATCTTGGAAGCTGAGGACATGAGGCTGCAATTACTTTGCGTGAGTAGGCTAACAGCTAGTCCTAGTCTATACCAGATTTGCATTCCTTTAGCAGTTTTGTAGAGTGGGATAGGGTATGATGCTAGCTAGGTTAGGGATGGAATAGGAACTCTCTTTAGCATCATGCTGAAGTAGTTTATTGTAGAAGTGAAAATGTGTGGCTTGGCAGCTTGTGAAATTATGTGTGGAGGGATTTTTCTGAAGGTGAAGAGTTCGAAAAATACCAACTTTCTAAAGATTTTATTTGGACATGGAAAATTTCCACTAAGTAAAACCCTGAAAAGCCAGGAGGGTAGCTTGTGTACGTTCAGCTGAATTCAGAGGGGCTCATACCTGTTGTGTTGAGAAACACAGTGATTTCTGGAGCATTGTACAGCAGAGCTACAGACAAAGCAAATCCATCTGCTAGTTACTCAACCCCATCTGCTAGTTACTCAAGGTGTAATTAGTACGTGTTTGAAAAATCAGCAGTGTATGAGACTTCAAAATGAAGTTGAGAATGGAGTATTGCTTGTCTACACAATCAGAGGAAGCAAGAAGCATCTTCTGCTGAATAAACATCTGAGGCTTTCATTCTCTGACCTTCCTACAAAGCAAATGCCCTTGTTGGATTTGAATTTGCAGTATCAAAGAAGCTGCAACTGCCAGAATCCAGGCTGTTTAAAAAGTTTTCAATAAAATCCTGTAACATTATTAGAGTGAAAAGGATTATTTTGTTGAAAAGAGGCGATACGTGATGACCGCATTATTTGCACTTGCACGGGAATACTGAACTCTTTTCATAGAGCAATCACTTATTTTTGTTTCCTTGGGAAGAGGAAAAATGGGTATTTGGGTTTGGGTTTTTTCTTTTTTTTGTGGAAAAATCAGAACTATTTCTCACTCCTTGGGTAAAAATGAGCTGATGCCAGATTTGTGACAGGTTTGGTCTTAAATGGATACGAACCCTTGGCTTTTTATTGCGAACTGAGGGAGCCCAGAACTAGCCTTCAAATCAGGTGCCGATAGTCAGTGATAGATGATTCTGTCCGAAGTGCCTGCAGCTTACTCCTGTGCTTTTCCTGCAGCAACAGAGAGAACATTAATTTTCTGTAAGTGTATTGCTGCAAATATGACTTTAATGTAATTCTCAGATGTTTGAGTAAAACCTTAATGTCTTTCAGTAATTCTCCTCTATAATCCTGTGTCACTGATGATTGTAGACAATGACAAATGCCTGACTGTGTCTCATTGCTGTTTTCTTTGTCTCCTGCCTCCAGTTACCGTACTGGTTTGGAAAAAGAAGTATTCCCTGTTAGGCTGCTCTAAGTTTATTATCCCTCACATGAAAGCGGTAAAAGTGTTTGATGGATAGGCATATCCAACAGTAGATCTGAGGAGATGCTAACCACCAGGGAAGGATGGGTATTGCTGGAAGCAATGACCATGGCAGCTGAAGATACCAACTAATGTGTTCTTGGGGCTTGTATGTGGTGGCTTTTCCTAAAATCATAATTTTACAGAGGCTAATCTTTTTGTACATTCCTTTCTTCTTTACATATTTGCTGCACAGGAATCTCGGTATTGTTCTTCTACTGCATTGCTGGGCTTTGTTTCTTTTATTTACAATTCCCATTACTGAAACCCAACTCATGACACACTCACTAGGGTACAGTCTTCATATCCCCCTGGCATCCAAAGTCCCCCTCATATTTTTGCTCCCTCTTGCATGTGTGCTTCAATTGATGCTTTGTCTCCCTTTTTATGCAGTGTCCTTAGCTGCAGAAGCAAATGTAGGTGAGGGGCAGGTTTGTGATGAGCAAGTGTATCTGCTGCTATTCCTCTGATTTTTATTTAGCAACCTTGATGGAGAAAAATACTCGTAAGTGCTGCATTTGTGGTTTTAAACAGTGTCCCAGATAGCAAAAGAACTCTTGTGTAGTCACTGATTAGTGTCTACTAGCGTAATTGAATTTGGATTTGTAGGAAGTTTTGAAAGCTTTCTGGAATAGTAGTTGGCATTAAATTACTTTGAACATTAGAAATACAAGCAAGTGCAGCTGACCATTTGCCATTATGAAAAGCCTCTATAAACAGTACCGCATCTCGAAGGCACTACTTTGTGAAAGCATTAAAGGGAACAGATTTTCAAATGCAATTGCTGTTAATTTCTTTGCTGCTGGGCAGAAATACAACTGGAACTGAATTCCTATACTTAAAGTTTGAAGTCAGCAGCCTGTGTGCGTGTATTGCTTCAGAGAATTTAATAATACATGCTATTTTGATTTTGACCAAACAAAATAATTTGTCTGGTTTAATAAAGAGTGCTGTACTGTCTGAAGTGGAGAGACACTGTTTGATTACTGGTTTGTGAAGATTGACTAGGTTTCTTGAACTATTAAAATAGTTTAGCTTTTGCTCTGTAGAATTCGCCGGCATCTTCAGTGTGCAGATCAAGCTAAGGCAATTTGTTAATGTTTTGGAGGTTTCTTGCCTATGTTGAAGAAGACCCACTGTACCTGCCAAGGTGTGTTCAGTCTGTTTAATAGTGGATATCACCAGGACACCTTTGTTTTCTGCCAGAAAATCTTACTGAAAGGCTCCAGCTTTCCATTTCACATGAGCATGTGGTTGTGTGATCAAAGAGACAAGGGGAAGTGTGCTGTCCAGTGGGTCAGCAGAGGCTTGTATGGAAGATGGCAGGAAGAGTCATCACATTGCTGAGATGAGGCATAGCTCCCCTCTACAGTTTCTTCTAGTTTTTGCAATAGCATTTTCCAGGTTTATTTTTCTTTTCTTTTTTTTTTTTTTGTTTTGGAAGGGGTGTGTTTTGCTTGTCTGTTTGGATCAGATGAATAAGGATAAGAGAGAGGGAATTCACATCAATATTGCCACTATGGACATGGCAAGAGAGAATGAAAGAATATGTAGAGGGCTATAGTCTCTGTGAAGGTACTTAAAACACTGACAGTGGGGTTCGTGATGCTTGGAGGTGACAACTTTCTGTCAATGGCAATGTGTCTAACAGCCCTGGAGGCTGAGTCAACAGGGAATATATGTCTCTTGGCAGGCAGTTCTGAGTATTGACAGGTGTCGCAATGCTTTACATTGTAAACTCACCCATAACTCCAAGTGTATCCAAGCCTGTAGCTCACTGAGAAAATGAATGTTTAGAAAGAATGAAACAGGTAATAAAATTTCTAGTAAGGAGGGAATGTTCCCTTAATATATGTTAGCACTGACAAAAGATGATGTTGTCTTTGCTTTCCAGAATTCCTATAAATATTTCCAGTTTTATGGATTCATAGTTTAAAGATAGGTGGAGCTATTCTCTAGATAACATTGGCTGGCTTTTTTTTCATTGCGAATGGTACAATTGGAAGTGGTTTTCTGCATTTCTAAAAGGGCAATGGTGTTTCTTCCCCTGTTCTGGTGATGTTTGTCTTGTCATTGTTTTTGTTGCCCCTCAGTGTCATGAGATTAAAGAACTCCATCACCTCATTGTTTACTCTTATTCTAACACTGGTCTTGATATTTCTAAATGTCTTACAGCATTGTTTCCTTAGCATAGGGCTGCTGCCAGTAAAATGGAACAGTCATGCCATAGTTGAATACAGAGTTGGCAAATAGTAGCCTTTTGCAAATTGAGATGCATAATTTAATTCAAAACATATCTGCTGTAGAATTGACACGTCCTGAATAAATACTGCAGCTGGTAATGTTTCAGAAGACAATGCTAGTGGCTCTATGGGTGTGTGTATTAATACCATCACCATTCTTCTTCTGAATGGCATCATTTCATGTGTGTAGTTCTATTGCTTTTAATTGAATAATTAGATCAGTGGGGAGGGAAAGACCGTTCTTCATGAGAACTAAGATGGGCGCATCAAGAATGTGGATTAAGCAATGGTACATTAGGGAAGAGGGTTAGACCTTAATATCCATGTTATTGCCACTGAGGTAACTATCTTAAGCTAAACTCTCAAAGGTTTGTGAAGGGTTTAACTACACTTGCCATTCAAATCAAGGGGAGCCACAGAGCTAAAACCTGATGTAATGTTTTGAGAATGTATCTCTTGGGTGTTAATTTCATCGCTAAAATATATAGCATAATGGATAGTTGCTACATGAATATGAAGTTTTAAGTCCCTCTAGGGGCTCTACTAACAGCACAAGCCGTAAGAGTGTATCTGAGTTGTTTATGAACAGAAGCAGAATCCCAAGAGTGATGCACAGCTATAAATTCACTCCAGTCTGTGCCTATCTATTGCTATTTGTAATAACAGAGAGAGCAGTTTTCCTCTAAAGTGACTTCCTTTAAGAGCTTTAACTGAGGAGCTCTGCTTGAAATCAGTTCTGCTTGCTGAGGAGCTTTACTGGAGAAAAGACTCCATTTTCTCTGTTGGTACTGGTGTGTTGACTGTGCCATTTACGGGCAAAAAAAATTTAGGAATATATTTAATTTACTGGGCATTATTTGTCAATAGATACTCCATTGAGCCAATAATGTTTTGCTAAATTGTGCTAATAACACACAAGCTATAACGACCCATGTAACAGACCTCTTTACACAACAAAAAAGTTATGTTGTGTGCATTTTCTGCTAAAAAAAAGGAAATGAAAGCTTAATGAACTTCTGGAGGGTTCAGCTTTGTCCTTTTCCAACAGCAAAGCCATCTTAAGCCCAGGCAAAGACAGGGAACAGCAGACTGGGCAGGACAAATTTGAGTTTTAACATTAGACTTTTTGACAGCAAATTTCTGACAAGCATTCTTATGAGCAGAATTTTGTAGAAAAGATAATTTGTTTTACAATGATCAAATGTTGCTGTAGCTGACATTCGAGAGACCTAAATAGTAGTCTATTATTACTTAAAGTTGTCTTACATTCTCTTTTATTCTATCTTAATATATTTATTCAGTGTGTGACAGTATGCATGTGCTGCACAAGTTCATAGCGCCAGCTGATGGGTGTAGCTGTGCAGGAAAGAAAACCATTATTTACCCTGGGGCTGTGGGCAGGGAGTGGGCAACACTAAAACAGCTTCACAAAGCATCAAAAAGTGAGTAAAACAAAGCCTCTCAGCTGTGAAGCTGGTCCTCAGAGAAGCAAAAAGGACAGGAGAAAGGGAGAGCTGCCTGAGGACTGGAAGAAAGCCAGTGTCACCTCAGTCTTCAAAAGGGCAAGAAAGAGCTGCCAGGCAACTACAGCCCTACCTCCATTCATGGAAAGGTGATGGAGCAGCTCATTCTGGAGGCCATCTCTAACCTCATGGAAGAAAAGATGATTATCAGGAGTGACCAACAGGGATTTACTAAGTGGAAATTTTGCTTGACTTCTCTGTCAAACCTTCTACAAAGGCATGACCAAACGAGTAGATGAACAGAAAGCAATGGATGTATATCTTGAGTTCAGTAAGGCTTTTGATATGATGTCCCATAACATCCTCATAGGAAAACTCACATTTCTTGAGTTAGACAATTGGACTCTGGGGTGGATTGAAAACTGACTCGACAACAGAGGTCAGAGGGTTGTGACCAGTTGTGTTCCCCAAGGATCAATATGAGGTCCAGTTTTGTTCAAGATCTTCACCAGTGACCTGGATAAGGAAGAGAGTGTACCCTCACACTCCACAGATGATATGATAACTTTTAGGTGGTGATGATATTAAACTGGGGTAGCTGTTGCTCTTTCTGCATTTGATGGTGTACTGTGGAGTTACAGTCCTGGTTGAATGCTTTAGTTGTTGCTTATACAATACCATGGACAAAGTCTTAGCCAACAAAATTCATATGATAAATCATTCAGATGACCAACAATTGCCCTCTCACTCACCCTGTGTGCCTTCCTTGAAAGGTTACTGAGCAGGTACCTTACACACACTTTGAGTGTTTGAAAAGGTCTTTCCCCAAACTGTCAGAAACAATCCTACTGAAATGGGGAGGACTGGCCGAGTCTCATACCTTCAGGACATGTAGCTGGTGAAGGCTGCATCCTGAGGCTGCTGGTGTGGAAGGCTGGGTGGCCCTGTGTGACAGTACTGCCTGCCAGAGGTTCTGATAGCACCAGCCTGCTTAGTGCTGCATGGGGTTATTCTGGGTTATCAACCTGCATAAGAAAATGGGGAGGGTAAATTCCCACAGTATGGTTAGTAAAATTTAGAAGCACAAAAGCCCACAAAACCGGCAGCATTTTTTTGAGATTAACTGGAATAACATTGTTTCTAGCAGCTATAAGAGAGGGGGCTTTGCATTCTTTCTAGGCCAGGAACAGAAAGTAACTTGTGTGGTTTAGAATAGATTTGGTTGTGTTTGAACTTCAGATTTATCAATATCAGAGCTTTTGGTAAAATGTTTTTCTGCTGTAATTCTTGCAAGTCATTTAGTAATGATACTGTGAAGTTACTAGCTATCAAAGCAAACTTTCTGTTACTGTGAAGCTGCATAATACAAGGCAACTCAAAAACACTTCTGCTCATGTTTCCTGGTAGTCGGTTTTGAAAGCTGACTGGAAAGGGTTCCATTATCTTCCTGTTACTTCTCAAAGAAATATTCCATTGAAATAAGCAAGTGGGACTAAAATTTGATCTTTTAAAAACCTGTTAGCTTGATGGGGAGAGCTTTTCCTAAAGAGGCTTCTGTGATAGCACCACAGTTGAATACACGATGGAGGTAGCAGCTCTTTTGAGTAGGTGACTTTATTGTGCACACAGCAGTTGTCTTTTTTTTTCCCCCTCCTGTGAAAAACAGGGAATAGAAAAAATATAAAAACAGTAATTGAAAAGGGCAAGTTGGCATAATACACATTGCAGTCAAAAATACATGCAGTGAAGTTTCATATCTATGGAGATATTCACTGCAAAATCAGTAAAGTGAAAAATGTCACAGGTTTTTTCTTCAGTTTTTCAGACCAGAATCTTCCTCTACAAATTCAGTGAGCCACCAAGACAGGAGGTATTTTTCTGTCTTGACTTTAGGATCTTATCTTTAAAAATGTATTATTCAAAGGAAGGAACTCAGACCGTTTTAGCACCAAAAAACCACCAAACCTGAAGAAGAAAGCCCCCACATGTCAGCCAAAGACTTCCTATTCATTTCTGTGTTTGTTAGGTTAGGCTGCATAGTACTTGGCATCTTGCCTCTCTCTATCAGACCCCAAAGGCAAATAAATTCTGTGAATTTGCAGAAATCAAATAATCTTTAAAAGTTATGCTTACTTTCATCTGTGCAGTATTTCTACATACTCACAAGCCTTAATGCTCCTTTACTGTGTTGTTGCCTGCTGGCTGTTGTAGAGGAAGCTTTGACTGAAGTCCCCTGTAGAATTTTTAAAATATGTATGTCTTGAGAATCTCCACCAGTGATGTCTGGCTCCCTCATTCCTATGAAATTTCCTTTAATATTTTTTTTAAAATAAATAGTGTGATACTGGAAGACATCTTTGGACAATAATGTTATAGAACAAAACTAATCAAAGAGCAAAGTTATCTTTGGTGTCTTTTTCAATAGAACCATGTTTGGATAAAAGCTGTATATTTTGGATAAAAGCTGTGTTTTTAACTGCCTCTCATACTGAAGCAGCAGTAGGTGACACGGACTTCCATGGCTGTGAGCACCCAATTTTGCCGCTGCCAGCTGGCAAGTCAAACTCCTGGGTCTCAGTGTGGATTAGAAAGGAAGCAGCACTTGCCCAATTCTGCGCCTGGGCTGGTCAGCATGGCATGGGGTTGAGCATTCATGTTCTGTCTGTTTACATAACCATGTGAAGCAATTTCATGTTTCTTTTTAAGACAAATTGTCTTTCAGTGTCTTTATGTTGTGAGGGCGGAAGTTCATAGTTCCTATGAACTCCTGCTAAGTTTGGGAACTGGGCAGAGCAAATAAATTGGTTGCTTGGGTTGATAAAGCCTGTGAAGCCAAAGCTGTGCAATTGATATATGACACTGCCAGTTCATCTCTAAACCATTGCATTCAGATTTACTTCTTTTAATTTGGACCATTAGCATAGTGAGAAAGGTTAAGCCAACTATTATGAATAGCAGAACTCAAGGGCATGTGTTCCAAAGGCTATTTGAAAGTCCACCAACTGTGGCTTAACGAAGCCAATTCATAAAATATTATTTGGTCTGTTTCCATGGGATTCTCTAAGTATTTCCCACTGATAACCATTCTTTGTTTACAGTTTCTAAGACAGTTTTCACTCTCCTGGAATTCTTCCACTTTCCTTTGTGTTCCTATTTTTAAATAAGCTTCCCCCCACCTTGTGGTTTTTGTTTGGTATGGTTTTTCTTTTCTTGAAGGCAAACTCCTTTTCAAAATCTGGGAGCAGGCAACTGGGAAAGCTTGTATCTCCCAGCATACAGGGACTTCGGACCTTAAAAGAAGTCATTTAAATAAGCATAATTCCTTTCAATTATGGGGTGGTTTTTTTTTTTTTTGTAGATTTTGCTGGCTATTGCTTGATAAAGCTTTGTCTTGCACAAATAATTTACTGTTGAATTGGGTAATGAAAGCTTCCAGAAGTATTGAGTACAATGACAGTACAGTGATTGGCATGAAGCAGGAAATGAGATTGTACAGCAGAACTAAAAAGTGGCTCAGCATTTGCCAATATTCAGTCTGTTGGTTCATCAGACTTTGAAAAAAATAACGTTCTGCTCTACTGCTCATTCCTTTCACATGACACTAGCATCTTAAAGAAGGCAAATAATTCTTCATGTTTCTTGTTTTGTTTTGAACGTAGTAGTGTGGATTATTAATAGCTAATAAAACCAGAGTTAGATGGATATCTAAGCAAAATGACAGAGAATTTTGGAGAGCTATACCTAAGCATGGGAGCTCATTTCTGTAACAGGGGCTTGTTCTGCAAATAATGAAGTTGAGGTATTTCTGTAATTTTTTAACTGACTGAACAGAAAAGTTACATTTGAAAAAAGTTATAGGGTTTGTCCACCAATACAGAAATAGTGACTTATAGGATTCTCTGATCTCTGCCGAGACAATATTTGTCTCTACTTATAGAACCTTTTAAATGTCAAGAAAGTAGCTAATGTGCAATTATACTTTGCACATAAAACATGAAAAAATTACACCTCTAAAATTTATGTTTTTCCAATATCACTTGCTTTTTTTTTTTTTCTTACTTAGTTTTTACCAAAGGGACACAAAGATTTACCCCAAATATGTCATTTCCTGCTGAAGTGTTGACTATTAGGACTTAATGTTATTTATCCAGGAGATGTCTTGTATGGTTGTCATCTGATACAAAGGCAGATAGCAGTTAAACTTAGAAATGGCTGCCTGCCATTCTGTTTAAAAGAAGAACTTGTGTGATTTTTCTAAAGGCCTTAAAATCCACATTGAACCAACCTCTAAGGCTGGCAGCATCAGTACAGAAAAGAGAAACCAAGCGGGTTTATTTAACAGTTTAATCTGCCTAAAATGTGTGTCCAAATGTCCATTCCCTTGGAATGAAAATGCTCAGAAAACAGGTTCTGAATTCATTCTGAGTTTATCATTGAGATTCTGTACTTCCCTTTAAAACTTATTTAAACTTCAAAATATCATGAATGAAAGCAAAGTTTGATCTGATTAAAGATAGCAAATGTTTAGCTTTTTCCCTCAAGTGTATCAGAGCCTACCTTGCTTTGCTAACTAGCATTCTTTTCTCTGCAGAACTGATCTCTTCTATGTGTTAGAGATAAGATGTACATTTGTGATAAGGTAGCATTCAGGTATGACAAAATGTCAAGGTTTCTAGTATTAATATTTATACAGAATTAAGTGCAATAGAGATTTAAACACAATTTCTAGCAATTGTAAAATTTACAGCACTCTTTCTTTTTTTCCCCTCCTTAGTTCTCCTGGAACAAAAGGGTAATCATTTTATTTGTCAGTGATAGTTTTCCCACATTGAACAATATCTCATTCAGTGAAATTCTCTCTGAAATTAGAATCTAGCCTGAAAAATACGCAGTGAGAGCAAGTCTGGAAAAATCTATTTTTAGACTGAATCTAATCAATTAAAGAACTATGACTTAATCTGTGATCCATGGATCATAGGCAGCCAAGTCCATGAGCAACAAATTCCCTGTATGTTTGTGCTTACAAAAGCTAATTCCATTTATGCAAGTAGGCACACTGTGGTGGAAATAGAAGTCATCAATACTCAAAGATTATGCCAATCTTCACTTGGCTGTAAATGAAGGCTACTGTATAAAATGGTCCAAAGATTTTTATTACATAGACAAGAAAAACAGTGACTTGAGGAATCCCTGTTGTTGAAACATCTGGCTATTTAGGTATTACTTGAGAATGAGGAAGAAAAGTCACAGGATGCTGTTTGACTAAATGCTGTCAGTTTTTTCTGGTAGATTAGTTTTAGTCTGTAAGTTTTGGTTGTAGTTCAAACTTCATACCTTTTCCATGAAATTAATCAGAAGATGCACTGCAAAAAATAGACTTTATGTCTCCGACTTTTGTAGTTGGCCTTCAGTGTATGGGATCAGAATCGAGTGATTCAAGGAAAACACCACAGAATATATGAGGTGTGGATATTAGATTCTCACCACAAACTTCAGTGTCTGTAGCTTTGGTGTGCGTGATTAGATTGTACTTTCTCTGATTCTGCTTCCGTCACTCCAGGAGCACCACAGATTTGTTTCATGGTTGTCTTCCTCCTTGGATCATGCAGAGTACCAAGAAGGCCATGCTGGAAAAAATAACAAATGTAAATTCCCAAGGCTGAGTCTGTGATTTGAGTCGTTGAGGTTTCTGGTTTCTCTCCAGCCTAAGGAATAGAAAGGCAGGAAGTTAGCTTTTATCAGAATAAAGTTTGGTTGGATGAAAATTCAGCTTAACTTTAATAAATGGTTTCACTCGATCCTTTTAAGCAATCCTGCCAGATGCATGTCAAGTGAAATGATACTTCGATACTGTCGTTTCATGCTTGTTGCATTAACAGTAATAGAAAGACTGGAACTAGTGTAGTTTCCTCTAACTCTCAGAGTCTTACTGTGGAGACAGTGATTTGCATGAATTGTCCTGATTTAGTCAGCTCCCTGGCTTTCATAATGGGGGCACATTTGGTTGCTTGGTTACCCATTTGAAATGACTGTATTTTAGATAATCATTGATGGAAATGCTACCCAGAAGGTGAGTGAGCAGCATGATGCAGATTTTCAACAAGCTGCAAATGTAAAAATAGATCTGTGTAAGCAGAAGAGACATGGTGACAGACATATGTAGTTTGCATGTTTGCTCGCACTTCTTGAACACCTATGCACACCACCTGTGTATGCTGCTTTATTCTTCTTGCATCCCAAAGCTGAAGAAAAGTAGAAATCAGACAAATGTGCACTGTAGATCAGCAGGAACGGTGATTATGGGTATCCCATGAGATGTTGAGAGGACAAATGGAGAAAGGTGCGGAGAAATTATTCTTTTAGCTAATTAGAAATCTGTTTATTCTGAAGTCAGCACAGATCAACCAGTCTATATTTTGTAAGGAAAAGTTAATTTGTTTATAAAACATGAGAAGTGAATCTTGAGTGCATGAAATAAATGATTCAATTTAAAATGTTTTTTTTTCTGGTAAGAGGTACCAGCTCTCATCAGAAAATCTCAGTTTGACATGACATGGGGCAGCAGTTTAAGCCTGCTTAGAAGTGAAGTCATGTTGTACATTACACTGACATGGAGAGATCAAAGGTCTCTCATCAGTTTTACATGTTTGATTATTTATTTCATCCCAAATTAACAAAGCACAGCTTCTAATTTTGCTATAATAATAATAATTCTATTGGGAATACTCAAAAGAATTAAGGAGAATGACACAAGTATCCTAGTTGACAATTATATATCACATCTACTCTATTAAACCTCAGAACACCACTGTGGTCAATGCTTATAAAGGTAGCGTTTTCTCCTGAAAGCTTAATCTCATAGGTCTTAGTAGAGATTTAAGATAGCAAAGGGAGCTTCTCTTTGATGGCTGAATAGAAGTGTTTGAAAATACAAAGCAGGACCAGAGCATGGAAAATTTAAACACAGAATAAACATGATTGGTTAAAAGACAATCTCAAAAAAAACCCCAAAACTAAAGATATCTCTACTATTTCCATCGAGCCCATTAAATATTTTAAACACTGTAAATTTCAGACTCTTTTATTATGTAATTGAATCAATTTTTTAATTTGAGATGCTGGTATTAGTGATTTTTGTTCAGAAATACTAATCATGAATAAATGGAGTCAGGATAACAATATGAAAAGTTTTCATGAGGGCTGACTCTTTATAGTAGCAGCTCTGTGTTTTCCCTACAGATCGAAGCTTTACTGTGCTAGGCACTGTGACAGCACTTGCATAAGATGCTCTTCATTCATGACTTTACTATGTGATGAAGACTAAAGGCAATTTACAGGCACAGCAAGCAAAATATATATAAAATGGAAAATGTATTAAAATGTTTGTGCTGTCAGCACTTCTAATTTTTAGAACGGAGAGTCACCAGAGCATGAGGAAAAACCTAGCCATGGCTAGAGGTCAGTATTCTGCAATGTTTTCAGAAGGCAAAGGTGAAAAAGGTAGTTTTATGTCATTTTAAGTATTCAAAATTATATCTCAAATTATCAAAATTTTGCTGCTTTTATCCCTTAAGATACAAAGTTGTTTGCTTTTGTTCCAGCTTTTGAGCATTTAGGGTATACTCTGATCGTTTTCAGAATCTGGTTTCCTAACTACATGAGCTAATAACTTCATGTTTGACTTTTTCCTGAGGGGTTTAGGATTTTATTTTTGTTTTCAAGGAAGCAGAGGTTCATTCCCATGTAATCACATTCCCATGTAATTCCCATGTAATCAGGATCTTGAGATTTCAGAAAAGAATTAGATCCTGCAGACCTGGAAGTCAGAAACCAGAATTTAACAACACAGTTCAATTATCCCCAAATCCACAAAAAAAAAAAAAAATCATTTAAAAGGAGATGAGTCACATTCTATAGATTGGCTTATGTAATATGATATTGCACATGGTATGAGATTATGTAATATGATATTAGATCAAAACAGGCGCGTATCCTTCCTTTGTGAACAACCTTCTTGAACTGTAGCTAATTCAGATGTGTAGCCTCTGATTTTGTCACCCACTGGGACTGAATGATTTCTTGTTGGCAATGTTTAGATAGTGTATGTCCTCATTCCATTTCAGGTTGGGACAAAAACAGGAGGTGTTGTAAACTGGAGCTGAATACAACCAGCACGATTAATCATCTTCAAGCATGTCTGAATCTTTGTGACCTACTTCTGTTACATTAATTGGTTTTTTTCTTTCTTGTTTAAAAACATGTAATAATCTACTGTCCTTGTCAGCACGCAATACCTTGTTTTCTTTTCAGTTTGTAACAAGGTAGGAAGAGATTTCTGTTAAAAATACATCTCTCTAGTCATTAGAAACCCTACTGCCATAGAGCAGCTATTTAGTGTTTTAACTGCAGTAGTACTTCTGCCTTATGGGTCTTTGTATTGATTTTCCACATGGGAAATTTAACCCCATCATTCAAGAGTAACTAGTGGAATCAGCTGTGAATAGAGCGAAAGAACAACTTTCCCAGCATTAGAAAGGGCAGCATATGTTGTGGCTGGCCTCCTGCTAGTTTTATTGATACCATTTTTGGAGAGTGACAGCTTTTATGTGCAGATATCGGGGCCAGCAAATAAAATTACTTTCCAAGTGTATTTAGCATGCACTTTGCATTACTAAATGACCTGGAGTACAGAGACCATATTGGGTAGCACAGCCACTGGGGCAGGTAGCAACCCTACACCTAGAAAATAGATTCCGTGTTAGCAAGGTTGGTGTGTTCATCTTCTTACTTACGA
The DNA here is from genome assembly GCA_013397515.1 of Upupa epops. Lineage (NCBI taxonomy): Eukaryota > Metazoa > Chordata > Aves > Bucerotiformes > Upupidae > Upupa > Upupa epops. Next base: position 275,432 of record VZRI01012194.1, on the reverse strand, counting down.
TGTAAATGGAGATATTCACACTTTGAACCATAACATATCAAGATAACTTCTTGTTATCTTGATATCGTTACATAGCTAATGCAGTTCCACAACTGGGGCTTTCTTTTCAAAATGTGCCTAGTGTTCTCTCATCTGTTTCCAAAAGCAGCAGTAGAACCTTTCTTGACCTTAGCGGAAGAAAACGTGGACTAATGTCAGGTAATTTCTCTTCTTTTAGAAATATACTTTGTGAACCACTAGTGGCAAATTTCTGCAGTGATACAGAAGCGATAACTTCTCACCAAATGAGGTAGAGGACAGCAAATATGAAATCACACTCTCCACCAAAATTCTACTCCTGTGGCAAGTAAAGGGGGTCCTGGAACTTCAATTTAGTTAATTCCCACTGACAGTGTGGTGCTTATGTACTGGAGATTGCCTATATGCAGGCTTTAAAGTTTTAAATATTTTGCCTTTTTGTATGGCAGCAGAACATTTGTCAGATGTCATTTGTTTTCCGTTTCAGTGCGGTACCAAGCATATGCCATTGTTTTTCAGTAAAGGAATAATAGTGTATTTATATACGTGTGATATTAGATGGAACAGTTTTGTTCTAGCAAAATCATGCTTTTCCCTTAAACTCTTATCTGATTTTAAAGCCTGAATTTACCCATCATTCAAGGCATCATGGAAGATACTTTACCTGGGATTTGAGTCCTTTGGTCTGTATTAAAATAGGATTATAGAACATCTGGCTGAGCTGTAGAAATATTTCACTCTGAAGTGCAAAAATAAAACTACAAAGATAAAGAGAAAAACATTCCTGGCAAGAAATTATCCTTTCTTTATTTTTATTGTATCCATCAAACACTAGTGTCTTAGAGATAGAAGGCAAAGAGACAATAAAAAAAAAGAGAGAGAGAATTAAAGAGCTGCATAGTACTCTTAATTCTTCAGCAGTTTTGACAGCTGTGAGTAGCAATGAAAACTACTGCTGTTTCAAAGTCTATGATGGACAGGGAACTCAGCTGATTCTTGGAGTTGGGATCTCAATTCAAATGCCCAGAAAATGAGCATCCCACTCTGTTACTGGATGATTATGGACTTAACAGGAGAAAAATGTAAGTGGTCAAATGTATTTATGAAATTTAAAATTCTTTTAAGAAATTAAAAAGGGGTTTTTTTGGCATTAAATCTGTGACTGGAAGTGAGTGGTTTTAAAAAGAAAAATTATATATGATTTTTTAAAAAAGGGTGATTTTCAAAAGTCATTTGTTCTTTATAAATTGTCTGTGTCTCAGTTAAATACCCAAAGGCAGCGTATACTGGAGCTGAACAAATGTGTTTACATGCTTTGAAGTCTATCTCCAATCATAAAGAAATCACAAAGATCTGTGGTCTGCTGTATTTTCATTAACACCTCATCAGTCCAGGAGTAACTTGCCATGACAGCTCTTAATAGCATTAAAATAGTAGCTAATATATGGGCCATTACTTAAATATTAGTTATATGCCAATGGAACAAAGAAGTCATTGCTTAACCCCAAGCTAGAAAGCACTATAAAAATGTGAGTTATTTTTCCAGTCAATCCTTGATGTATCCATCTGATCTAAATGTGTGGTAGTTTTACACTGTGAATAAAAATTATTTATCAGTAGATGTATTAGATATACAATGACACAGCTAGATAATGTATTTCATAATTAGGAAGGTATTTTGTGCCTCAGAGTTGCACAAAAAGCTGGTCAGGAAAATGAACCTGCAAATAAGATACAGTTAAGATAATATAGGCTAACAACATCTTATAACAGACACACAAACACATCCCCCTTGAATATGCCATGATTTTTGTTTAGAAACTAAACAAAAAAAATCTTTCAACAAACACCTCAAGTACACTCTGTACTTATACATCTGTGAAGCTGAGCTTGGCAGCCCAGGCTTGAAAACATGTTGGCTTGACGTGTGACAGCAGTGCAGAGAACTGCTCCCCAGTACACATTTTCTTACCTGTTGGGTTGATATTCACCACGTGTAGCTGGTACATGTATTAAAACTTTACATTCTGAGCTTTTGCTTGCAGACAGGCCACTGCTCCTTGCTATTTCCCCCAGCTGATTTTCTGGCTGCTTTTTCTGTCCAAGTAATGAACGGAATCAAATGCTCCAACTCAGTCTGATAATACATAGTTCTTTCCTGTAGGAGCCATTGGTTTCTGTGTTGAGGTACTGCCAAGTGCAGTGTTAGATGCCCATTTTCTTTGAGTTTGCTAATACTCCAGAGAAAATTATCAATTACTACTTCTGCTTCATAAACAAATTCTTATAGAATAGGGTCCTCTCAACATTTGTGTCCATAGTAGGACATTGGCTGGTTTTACTCGTTATCTGGCTTGAACAAAGGAAGGGGTTTATCAGCAGGCATTTATGAGGTGTTCTTCAGTGGAAAGCCAAAACTGAGGTCTATTATGTTCCTCTTGTTTAATGTCCATTGACTTTGGGGAAGGAAGAATTTGCTTCCCAGTTTTGTATTGACAGCACTAATATTAAACATTTCCATTAAATAAGGTGAAGCTGTCCTGTGACAACCAGTTCCAGTTGACAAAAATGAGACCCAGTAATTCTAAAAGCAGTAATTTCCAGTAGCTTGATGTTAACATTTCCTGCGTGCTTGCTGCCTGCTGCCAACTGCTTGGGCATAATTCTGCCTAATAGGAAGATTGCAGAGCACTTCAGCAGAACCAGTGTTTCTCTTTGCATAGTGAGGCTTCTGTAGAACAAAGTGAGGCTTAAGCAAAGTGTCTTGCTCATTTTAGGCAAGACACCATTACTCCTGGAATAGATAGGATGCTTTATTAGAATTATAAGGAGTATTATTTAATTTCTTTCAAACTGTTTGACACCTTTACAATATATTACAGACTTGCTAAGGAAAGGCACTAAGAAATTGTAATGGATGTAAAACCTTCTTAACAGATTTCCTTGCTGTGTATTTTAATTTTTCATGTTTCACCCACACTATTTAGCAAAATCCAAAACTGCTGTGGCATTTTTAAATTCTTTTCAATTAAAGTTGAAAAGGTAGACTTTTTTCAGTACTAAAAGATTGCAATTATCTTAAAATGAGGTTCACACTGAATGTTGCTGATTATTAGTCATCAAACTGCATTTTAATGCAAGCATAGCAGTTAGTATATTAGAACACTTTCTTTGGATTATACTTAGGTTTTACTATATGCCAAAGGTGAAACACAACAGTGCCCAGTTTTGGTCAGGATTTTTATTATGGGCAGTTTTCACTCTAAGCTTTTCACATTAAAGGCAGTAGAAGAATTAAATATTTCACTGTTGTACACATTGCCTGGATGCATGTTTAAGTATGTAACACACCAGAAGAGTTCCTGGCACAGCAATACAGTGATGAAAAGGTATTTTGATGATTTTTGGGTTTTTTCCCCTACTTATTTGTCTATCAGCTATGTTCTGTATTAAATATAGTTTTACTTCTTTGAATACTGAGAAAATACCTGCTAAGGAATGTCCTGTGGAACAGGTGAGAGCACAGTCATTTCCACATGAATGTTCTTGTACCTGCTAAGGTACTCCTTGTGTAGGGTATTTACTGTAGACAGAGATTATTACATGGGATTTTCAAGCGAGATGATAATTTATAGTGCATGCAAAGCACTGTTCATTCCATATTAGCTATCACTTAGGATTGCAGGTTCCTGTAATAGAGTCCAGCTCTGTAGACATGCTCCTCTTTGCTGTAGAGACAACATAGCCCTGACTTGCACTGTGTACCCATGGGTTTTTTTGGCAGCATCATTCCTGGGAAAAGCACACTGTCTGCATCTGCTTGTCCGTTCCTTCTACCCTAGTAACTTCTGAACCAATTGGCCAATTTTTGTGAAATGAAGCAAAGTAGTGCAGAACTTCAGGACAAGTTAGTTCCCAGTTCTTCAGATAGGCAAAAGTTGGACTATGAAACTGAGTGAAAAGCTGAGGAAGAAATTCCTACTCTAAAGACAAAGATCTCTTATTTCATAAGATCTCTACCCCAGCCTGTGGGAGAGACCAGTCAGCAGTTGCTCCTAACCAGGCAGATTAAAGTTGCAGACACAAATCTGCAGAAATACAAATTGCCTTACCTGAACTGTTCAAAAGTGTTCTTCATTTTTTAAGCAAATTGAGTACGCATATTTATGGGCTGTTTCAGCCAGATCATACTCAGCAGCAGAACAGAAGCCTGTGCATAGGTGTATTTCGTTGATGTAGGCCCAGCTCTACCTTATCTCAGGCAGTGCCCAGGGCACAGGCTATAGCATCATAATGTTTATGTAAGAAGCAGTTTCATCTTTTGGAGTTCATGACAACTCCAAGAAGAGAAACACGTAGCAACAGGTAATATGAAATAAAGATGAAAAGGGCATGTGAACTTACCTCAAGTGACTCCAGAAGTCCAGTAATCCACCCAAAATGACATGTCATGAAGCTCCTAGTAAAACAGAACATTCTGTTCTTCTAGAACAGAACCATGGTTTCATGTTCTTAGAGAAGAATTCCCAATGATGAGGATATATTGAGCAAGTACTGCAGTGAAATGGTCCTGGGACAAATTCTTGATGTAGTCAAGTGCACTGGAATAAAATGAACATTTTCAGGGGGTAATGTGTTGCATAATTTCAGAGAATTATAAACAGGAACCACTCCATAAAATAACTGAGCAAACTGTTATTGTCCAACTTGTGTTTGTCTATTAATTTAGTATTAATCTACTTAAGTAACTACCCCAAATGAATAACTTTAGTCACTTAGATAAGTAGTATTAATAAACAAAGTGTGACCAAGCAGGTAATAAAACATGGACTCTGAAGTAGCTTCTTTAAGACAACTATCTAAATCATCATTAATAGTTCCACCATTTCTGTTTCGAGTATTTGTCAATAAAGGATTCATCATTATATAGTTGCATACGATGTATGTATTTTTACCCTCTGTTGTTATCTGCAATTAAATTCTACAGAGAACAGATGTTACTGTTCAAGACCTGAGTGATAATCTTGTATTTTAAAAGGTTTTCTTCCATCACAATTTAGTAAGTTCAGCCAGGTATAGGATGGTGTAACATTTCCAAAGCATCTACTCTATGCCATAGTTTTTGTGTAACTTGGCCTTTACGGTTTTTAAACCTAGAAATTACATGTTTTAGATCAAAGAAACTGCATAATTCAGGTGTACACAGAATGCTAAAAAAAACTTGGTGCAAAGTTGAATACGTGGTTCAGGACTGTCACCACAGGTTTGCTAAGTGCTGAGGAAAGATCCATTTATATTCTAAGCTGATACCTGAGGTCCTTGTATTGTTTTTTGTAATCTGTTCTTCAAAACTCTTTGCAGTTGTACCAGTACAATGTTTCCAGCCTGGCTGCCATAACCATTTATGCATCTTCCTCTGGCCATGACAGAAACAGTTTATGAATATAGTTAGTTTAGCCTTCCCTATGTTGTTGTCTTCTGCAGAGGCACTATGCTATTACATCTATAGCCATCCATAATTATGTAAGCTGCTGTTTCTAGTTCAGCATTCACAGATATTTTGGAAATGCTTAAAAAGTGGTAAATAAGATGATTGGATCCTCCCTGTAGCCCCTTTACAGTCACAGACTCTCAATCTAACATTGACCTGAGAGAAAAATCTTGAAGGAATTAAGTTGCATGATTCAGTATTTTTAACACACACACTCACTGCCCCCATTTCTAAGAAACTTAGATCTGCTGATTTTAGAATGAAAATCGTGTGGTACTTATGTTTGTCTTTTTCTTGAGGCTTTGTCTCTGCAAGGACACATTTCTGCGTAATGATTGCCATCTAAGCAGTGTGGGTTAACTTAGGGCATCTCTGAAAAAGTGGGAACAGTCTGCAGGCATCACTTATAGAGGGAGAGGAGACAGTGGTACCATCTTACATTTTCTGCAGAAGAAAAAGAATGGCCTAGTAGCCTAGTAATGAGGACAGTTTCTCATAACAGCTGGACTTCAGCATCTGATTCTGTGACTGTTTACATGTATTATATGAAGACAAGTGACTTTCAGAGAACAGCTGGAGGGGGAAAAAAGCCCCATTTGTCTGTATTATCCCAACATGAGGTCTCGGCTTGCTTCTAGGCCCGGTCCCAGGTTGGGAAAGCAGAGACTTTTCAGAGGGGCTTTCTCCACGCAACATGATTGCCCTGAGCACTAGCCCAAAGTAAATAATGGCAGGAGTCCTATTTGCACTTCCACTTTTACAGATGGCTCATGGGAGGCTGGCAAGGCTAGCCTGAGAAGTTACACCCTGCCCAGCATACAGTGCAAAGACATCACTATGCCCAGAAGAGTTTTCATTTCAGTCTCTAGACTCATCCACACTAGGATAATCCCAGCTTAATTGGAACAGTCTATGGGCTGCAGTGGTTGCTCTGAGCTTGTTTTTACTCTTGCAACTGAGGGCCATCATGCCTGCTGACTGATGTGGGACATGTGAAAGCTGATGTCATCTTAACAGCTCAGAGCTTTGCAGACCTCCAGCTGTGGTTGTTTGGTCCAGCCACAGGGCAGCTTTGTATTTAGAAGGTGTGCACAGTATTCATGCTGAAACTTAGCTGATGCATAGTCTTGTTACAAATATTTATTGTTACTGATGCTGCTAGTATTTATTACAGATATTAATGTTTAATTCATAAACATAAGTGTAAGCTGTGCTTGTAGAAACGTGAGGGTTTAAAGCCCTCAGCTGAATATGTTTAGGTTTGTTGGGGGGTTTGTTGTTGTGAGGAGGTCAGAGATGCAATAATAGTTTCAGAAGTGATGCCAGATCCCTAGATAATGTCTGCCCACATGAAATGTGAGATGCATCTGAGCAGGATAACAACAAAGTGCAGCAGAGATAAAGAATTGACATGGCTGGAAAGGGATAGCCAGTTTCATTTTCTAAAAGACTAGATAACATCAGCTTCAAACCAAACACAAAAGATAGAAATCTTTTTTTCAGAAGGGGTGATCATCTGTTTAATAGCCGATTGATTCGTTACAATACAACAAATTAGGAGGAAGAAATTAGGAAAAGGAGAGAAGCATTGTTGGCTAATCCATGTTCTTTTGGTGTGCCTTTTCTAATTCAGACCTCCATTTTATATGACTCTATTTCCAGTTTGTTAGTATTTACTGTGCTGTTACCTTTATCTCAATACCATTAATTCATTTTGACCTTGAGCACAGCTGATTGCAAACTGCCGTGTCTCTGTTACAAATTGATTTGTCGTTTTTAAAAAAAGGAGACAGACAGAAATGTCAAACTTGTTTCACAACGGAAATGTTGAACAGAACAGTTGGCTCCAATACAGTGTCCACCCAGCAGTTCTATGAATAAGTGTTTATAGATTGTGCCGAGCTTTCTAGCCAGCTCCTAGTGTCTCCTATAATTGCCACTGTAGGAAACAAAAATGTTCATCTGAAAAAGCAAGCTCTTCATTTGAGTTGTGTAAAGCTGTTATTGTGTTTTATGTGTAGTTTGCTAAAGGACAGTAAAGTTATGCATTTCAAGAATACAGAAATACAAGATTGACTCACCAGATTTCCTTCCAGCTCTAGTGATGGCTGACACTAATGTTTTAGTTCAGTTGACTTCTTTAAGGGGTGTTTCTGTTTTTCAGTATTTTTCAGTGTTTCTCAGCAGAGGTTGGAAGGAATAGTCAATGTCATGGTCTTGGTGTTTTGTGAGTGCTTTTCAGTAAAATATCCTGTATCGTTCCCTGTGTCTATGTGCATTCCTTCTACTTTTACTTCTGTTGCTTAAAAAAGAAGAGGACTTTAGTCCAGAAGTATTGAAAAATACAATCAGAGAAAAACTGTAACTTAGATCCTAGCTAGTCTATGGGTCTGGATTGGAATTCATCCCAGGGTGCTTAAGGATTTGGCGCAAGAGCCGGCTAAGCCAGCTCCAACATTTGTCATCGGTCCTGGATACCTGGGGAGGTCCCAGATTAGTGGAGGTTGGACAATGTGGTGCCCACCCACAAGAAGGGCAAATCTGAGGAACTATAGGCCTGTCAGCCTGACCTCAGTGCCTGGCAAGGTTATGGAGCAGATCATCCTGAGTGCTATTGAGCAGCATGTACAAGGCAAACAGGGAATCAGTCCCAGCCAGCATGGGTTTAGGAAAGGAAGGTCCTGCCTATCCAACCTGATCTCATTCTACAGCTAGGTGAGCTATCAAGTGGATGAGGGCAAGGCTGTGTATGTGGTCTACCTAGACTTCAGCAAAGCCTTCCTCATGGTCTCCCACAGCCTCCTCCTGGAGGAACTCGTAGCCCATGGCTTGGACGAATGCACCCTATGCTGGGTTAGAAACTGGCAGGATGACTGGGCACAGACAGTGGTTGTGAATGGTGCTACATCCAGGTGGTGTCCAGTGGTGTACCCCAGGGATCAGTGCTGGGCCCAGTTCTATTCAGGACCTTTATTGATGACCTGGATGAGGGGATTGAGTGTACCCTTAGTAAATTCACAGATGACACCAAGTTGTGGGATAGTATTGATCTGCTGGAGGAGAGAAGGATACTGCAGAGAGATCTGGACAGGCTGGGTCAATGGGCAAAGACCAACAGGATGAACTTTAAGAAGGCCAAGTGCAGGGCCCTACACTTTGGCCACAATAACCCCCAACAGAGCTACAGGCTGGGGGATGAGTAGCTGGAGAGTGGCCTGGCAGAGAGAGACCTGGGAGTACTGGTCAGCAACCACCTAAATATGAGCCAGCAGTGTGCCCAGGTGGCACAGAAGGACAATGACATCCTGGCATGTATCAGGAATAGTGTGGCCAGTAGGACTAGGGACGTAGTTCTCCCCTTGTACTGGGCACTGGTGAGACCTCACATTGAGTACTGTGGGTAGTTCTGGGCCCCTGACTGCAAGAAAGATATTGAGGTACTGGAGCTGGTCCATAGAAGCAACAAGGCTCCTATGAACCTTATGAAGAGAGGCTGAGTGAGCTGGGAGTGTTCAGCCTGAAGAGCAGACTCGGGGGGACCTTATCACTCTAACTACTTGAAGGGAAGTTATAGACATGTGGGAGTTGGGCAAACTAGTCATAGGACAAGAGTGCAGGGCATGAAGCTGCATCAGAGGAGGTTTAGGTTGGATGCTAGGAAGCCCTTCCTCATGGAAAGGGCAGTTAGACACTGGGATGGACTGCCCAGAGAGGTGGTAGAGTCCCCATCCCTAGAGGTTTTTAAAACAAGACTTCACTTGGCACTTAGTATGTGATGTGGTGATGTTAGGCCATGGGCTGGGCTGGATGACCTCAGAGGTCTTTTCCAGCCTCAATAGTTCTGTGATTCTATCAACGAAAGTAATCATATGCAGCAAGCAGAATAGCCATGAGCAGCTATAACATTTCTATGTGATAGGCTTTAGGAGAACATGCAAAAGCAAATATCTGCATCTAGTGTACAGGATCATGTAAGTGATTATTTATTTTTGACATTCACATTAAGCAGCTACATGTAAATTACAGAGTAACAAGATGTTAGAGATTGGAAGGAGCCTTGAAAGATCTTCTAGTCCAGTCCTCCTACCAGAGCAGGAACACCTAGATCCAGTACCAAAGGAATATGTCCAGGCAGCTTTTAAACATCTCCAGAGAAGGGCAGCCTATTCCAGTGCTCTGTCACCCTCACCCTCTTCTCGTATTGGTTCATATTGCTTTAGTTGATTGATACTGGTAATTACCCTTTGAATGTACTACTATGGGACATAGGTTAAGTCTTTCACTAGCTCAAAGTTATAGTCTCTAAGTAAAATGATTATGAAATGGTGACCAGTCATTAAAAATGCTTCAGATAGACGTTGTAGAGGTGGCATTGTTCTACAGTACTGCTCTGCTGAGATTTAACTAAGAAGAGTCCTATCTAAACAGAGAAAACACAGTAAAAGGAGGAAGAAAAAAATAAAGAAAAATTGTATACCACCTGCTGATGTGTGAATTGGATAGCAATGCAGGAAACGACATGTGTTAAATTACTCTGATGATAGAGGGAAGAAAAGTTAGAAAGTAAATGATTTATTTTAAAACACTGAATTAGAACATAGCATGTGTTCCATTTGGAATACAAAAGCTGCATTCAATATAATGTTGGCCACTGACATTTAAATTTTGAATAAATGCAATGGTTCTGCAGTGTAGACATGAAGCAACACCCAGCATCCTGCTATAATGTACGCAAAGGATTAAAGATTATACACTATTAAATTTGAATCACACATCTGAAAGCCTTTCAGCTTTAAAGTCCATTTGTGTTGGGAGTAAGTGTGTGTGGATGAGTGTACTCGTACAATGAAATGCAATCAGACTTTTCTAAAGCTCCTTGAGCAATGCACTTGTGTTCTCCTATGCCAGCCATAGATTTTTGTGCTGTACTCTGCACGCAGGAAAGGCAGATTTGTAACTTGGAGCATTCCAGAAGCTAATGTACTCATTCATATAATGGGATTCTCTCTATTTATATGATCCTTTAATTGAGACAAATTGCTGTGTACCCAACATGCCAAATGTCTGTTTCATATTAGAAATATTAATTGCAAAATTTGGCCGTTTCTAATATCAGATCACTAAAGGAGCAGGTCTTGGTCATAGAAAAGCCTTTCTTCAAAGTCTGCTTGCTAAGAGCGTGTTATGGAAAACATTTTTTGGGGGTGGCTGACACAGTCTACATACAACATAACCAGAGGTTTAAACTTGGACTTACTGAGGAAGAATGCATTTAGTGGCCAGAAAACCCCAAGTGTTCTTACAAGACTCAGGGAAGCTTTGGCTTAAAGGCTACTCTGACTCAGGGCTGAAGACTAGAGCTGATGAAGTTAGTAACACACATTGTAACAATGAAAATGAACTATAGTAATCCATAAGAAGTCATAATCCAGAAAACTGAAATAGAAATGTAGAGTGAGGAGGGAAATATGTAGTTGATACAGCTACAAAATCAGGTAAACTGGGAAATCTCTTCTTAGCTGTAGCTTTGAGCTGTTAGATGGGGGTGGCAGGATCCTCAACAAAATGGCAAAGATTAAGTGTGTCTTTACTATTTATTTTCAGTACTAGAAGGATTATGTGAAGAAAGCAAATAGTTTGAAGTCACTTAGTGAGCAAGGAAAATACTACTATCATCAAGGTCTAAATAAATTCTATGACATCTGAGGCTCTATTTACTTGAATGATCTATTTGCTTCTCAGGCCTAAATTTTGAAATGGTGCTGATAAATCAAAGATGGTGAAAAGAAAGATGAAGTGATTATAGTGCTTCCTCTCCATGAAAGAATCTGTGTCGTTATTTCATCCAGGAGGTAAAATCATAACAAAAATCATCAGTTGGAAACAGAAACATAATAAATTCAAATGAGAAATCAAAGAGAAGGTGAACAGTGTTACTGATTAACCTTGAACGAACTCAAAGCAGTACGAAGATTTTCCAGCTCTCAACAAACTGAGGTCAGAACTAAATGCCTTTTTGGAAGGTCACACACAAGCTCAATACTGGAGTAGCTAATGAAACGGAGCAACCTGCGGCATATAAGAGGTCTCAAGAATGCCTCTGACTTAAAATGTTCAAATTTACTAATCCTGTAGGGGTGAGGGAGGTTGAGATTGTATTGGTCCCTATGAGACAGTGAGCCAAAGCCAAAAGCTCATCCATCAAGCTAAAGCTGGTTTGTGCATATTCTGCTGAAGGGAGATGGGAGATTGGCGGATGGCAGCCCAGAGGCAATGCCATGCCAGCTGGGCACTGCAAACACATTATAAGCAACTGGCATTTTGAGGTGTCATCTTTAGAAGCCTTTCTCTTAGTGGCTGTCCCTCAGGATTGTCCTTGCTGCTCTCCTCTGACTGGGCTCTCAGCACGGTGAAGGAGCTGCTCTTATGCACAGAGTAGTGGAAAACTTTAACAGAAGCACGTGCTAGCAACACATCATTTCCCGAGGTTGTTCTAGCCATGAATTTTTTTAATCGCTCTGCCTTCTTCCTTGCAAATGGTTAATCTGTGATCGTGCTTCTTTCTCCCTTCTTGTTCACTGGACTCTGTGAGCTCTAATGTAGAGACCAGCTTGCACTGCTGATCACTATGGCCAGTTTTTGTTTCTTTCTTTTCTTTTTTTCCTGGACTCTATGGAAAGACTAGATCAGATTGTTACTCCCGCGCTGGCTAGTTATGCTCAGTATGTGACATTCCTTTGAGGTTGTTCTGTTTATGCTATGTCCTACTTTATTCCTCGGGCTGAGTGCAGAGCCAGATTTGCAAGTGTCTCTTTTTCCAATGTCTTTTTTTCATTCAGACTAGCAGATCTGCCCATCTTTTCAGTTAGTAAGTACTGACACATCTAGAGCACTAGTAATTGGGCTTTTTACTGCTGTCAGCAGTCAGTATCATCTAACACTGTTGTGCTGTGCACCCAGCAATAAGAAAATGAGGAAACCACAGAAATACAGCTGTGTTCCAAGTAGCTCTTGTTTACAACTGTATAACCATGCATGGCTTTTCTGTTTAGATATGCTCTCTCTCTTTCCAGTATTCTGGTACTTTCTACAGCACATCAGAGGAAGAGCACTCTGAGTGGTGTAAAGAACATTAACTTGTCAGTTCTAGCACGTGAAATGATCCAAAGTGAAGGTTATTTATGATAAATCAATATATATATATAAATATACCTTTCCAGGGATATTTTTTAACCCAAAACTAAATGTTTTCAGGCATTTTTAGAAAAAAAAAATTGAAATAAACAGGAATCCTTGGCTGGATTCCTGTTCTTCTGGCGAAGTGGTAAAGAAGGTGCTCTCCATCCCATTGAGCTCAGAGATTTGATTCTTAAATCAGAAAACAGAAGGAAATGTTTGAATAGACTATGAGATTCTTTTTACACAGACATTAGCAGCAAGGCTGGGATGGGCAGGAGGGGGAAATATTTATTAATTTGTTTCTTTCTTCTCCACGGGAGCTTGTGTCTGAGAAGGAAAGATGAGCTGACACTAAGAGCATCATATACTGAGGAATTCAGTCTGCTGGCATACTCAGCATTAGCATGGAAAAGTGTAAGGCTGCCTAAAAAACCAGAAGGGAATAGGAAGCATATGAAGGAATAAACAGTGGAGAACATGTTAACCGATAGAGTAACAAAACTAGTGCTGTTCTAGGAAGATGGAAAAAAGCTGTATAATCATGATACCACCACAAAGTTACTGAAATACTGGCTCAGAAACAATGGTGGGATTTTTTAAGTTGTTTGAGGAGGAAGGAAGTACAGAAAAGATGAGAAGTTTGTGCATTACTCAGAGGTTAATTTTAATTCACTGGTTGTACTGACAGAGGTTTGAAATATGAGTTAGATGTGGAAGATTTATTGAAAAGGTGGATGAAGTTGTTGCTTCCTACAAAATGTCCAGATTTCCTTTTGTTAGAACATGTAGGGTCCTGCATCACAATACTCAGCTCAGGAGGAGGCCTGTGCATCTTGATTTACTTTTTTTTAGAACTACAATGATCCAGTCTGAGATAGCGGTTTGTGTTTAGTGTTTCTGATACAATTCACAAGTCAGCTAGAATTATTTTCTGATTATATTTTGTAATAAAAGACAAAAGATTGTTATTTTAAAATTTTTAGGAATTGGAAAACCAGTCAGTGTTTCAGAAATCCATATTGACTTTACAGACAATGCAGAGTAGGTGATGTTTTTTTCTGAGTTTTATTTATCTTATTGTCAGAATTGATTCAAAGCTGGAGATAGGAAATAGTTAATGAATTTCTTTTCTTTGAAATTTCAAATCCTGATGCCTGTACAACAGAGTTCTGTTAATTTGTACTGATGACTGAAAGATTTGCAAATTAGCTAGTAAAAATGATGAGAAAAAAACACTAAATCTATGCATCATAAAGGTCAATGAATTCACTGACAGATACTGCATAGGCTTTGGATATTTATTATGAAGTTACTGTATTAGCAAACAGAAAATAAAGACTTAGGAGACTTCAGTTTAGCACCATGTTTCTACTTCAAACAGTTGTTATATTCCTGTACCTCTCCTAGTGCCTATGTCGTTCTTTAATTTTGAATACTTGCCAGCAGTTTCCTTGAGGAATGCATTCAGCCTTATGTGCTTTCTACATCACATAGGAAACATGGAAGACCAAGCATACCTCCTGTGCGTTGGCAGCTCTCACCTGCCTCTTTGTCCAGGTCTTTTACTGTCTGTGTCAGGACACCAAAAACTCTGTTGCTCTACCATGCAATTTCTCTCTCTTAATCACCTGTAATTTCATATATTTAATAAATTTAGTTCCTTTCTTTCCGCCTCACTGTAGATTAGATCTGTGACAATGTTATCAAGGCCACAAGACTTGTCCTTTCAAAACAGCTGTAGCAATTCAAAACAGAGGCTGTATGTATTGCCTGGGAGAAGCTCGTATCCCTTGTAGTTGAAGAAAACATTTATCTATTGGGCAGGAGGCATTGGAATCATAAAATACTAGAACTCCCTGGCTGCTTTATGAGAAGTCAAAGGAACCCGCAGAGGCTCATTATGAAAAGCCTGCTTCTGCTCTGGCATACAATGCATCAGTATGGCTGAGAAATCTTATCAGAGGCGGCAAAAACCAGACGCATTTTCAGAAACAGATGCATTCTGATTCCTCGGAAACCTGAGGAATAATTATTCTGGGATGTGTTTCCTCTCCTGACAATCTGATTCTACTGCTCTGTCTCTGCCCCAAATCATTTCTGGGGGCTGATGCATGCTGCAGTGTTAGGAACTGTTGTTGTAACCACTGCTGGAGCAAATTCTCCAGGTAGCGTAGACTTTCGCAGAGGTAATTCATGACCGCAGTCATATAACGCATGTTCACTTGCAGAAAAGTGAAATAACAGCTTTGGCAGATGTGTTCCCGGACTTCAAGCTGCTCTTCTGCCTTAGTCATGCCTCTGATGTCAGTATTGCAAGTTCTGAACTAGCAGATGTACACAGTGACTCAGACACTGATGGTGCTTCCCCAGCCTTGTACACCACTTCTACCTGCTGAGGCTGTCACAGCCATCCTGAGGACGGTGACATGCACCAAGAGCAGTGAATTCCACCTTCTGCTTACAAGTGAGCTGATTTTGACAGCTATCACTGCCAAAAAATATAAATCACTATAACGTAGCTTTACTTTTTCTTCTTTAAACTGATACAGATTCTGTATTTGCTGATAGAATAGCAGTAGGTAGGACAAGAGGCACATGGGACTTTGTTCTCCCAGTATCTCTAATACAGCAAAGTTCCCGGAACTGCAAGGTCTTAGGAGACTGTGAAGCCTCTGAAGAGGAGGTCCTGTCACTCTGTGGACAGCTTTATACCTTTCTAATTGCCATGAGGAGGACATGTGTGTGGATAGGTCTGCAGTTAGGCTACAGTTATTTATAATAACTTGTAATTCCCGCAAATGGTGTTGACTGCACGTAACCTGGGGTCTTGGGCAAGTACAGTTCTGCAACTGAAAACAGAACGTGGCTGCTCATGTATTTTGCCTCTTGTGTCCTTGGGAAAGTAAATTAAAATTAAATAAACAACTTGGAGAAACCTTGAGGTATGGCTCCTCAGACATCTTCTGAGTATGAGACCTGTGCGTATGCATTTAAGTAACAGTGAGGTAAGAGTCACTGCCATTTCAAAGCACGGACAGGACTATCCTGCTTTGGGAGGATGGTTCTTTTACAGCAATAGGTGTCTAAGTTACCTGAGACCCAAAGTTTCCTGGTCTCTGGATCAATATTGGATTAAAATTACAGCAGTGTTGAGTGCTGGGGGGATGCTACAACAGTGGCCTCTGTGAGAGAAGGGCTGCCATGAGCTTCTGTTCTAGCCAGTTCCCCAATGGTCCCCCACAGCTGACATAATCACAGCAGCTGGAAACAGTAGGAAACCCCCCATTGGGTGAGGGGACAGCCCAGCCAGCCACAGGTCAGAGCATGGCAAGGTGTTTTTAATCCTTGTTTCTTACCATCTACCTCTCTTCTATTTAGCGACAAATTAAATTTGTTTTCATAGAATAATTTAGGTTGGAAAAAACCTTTAAGATCACAGAGTCCAAACGTTATCCCAGCTGTCCCAAGGCCACTGCTAAGCCCTGTCCCTAAGCTCCAGATCTACATGACTTTTAAACACTTCCAGGCATGATGATTCAACCCCCTCCCTGGGCAGCTTGTTCCAAAGTCTGAAAATCCTTTCAGTAAAGAAATTTTGTATAACATCCAACCTAAACTTCCCATGGCACAACTTTAGACCATCTCCTCTGGTCCTGTCACTTGTGAGAAGAGACCAACACCCACCTCTCAACAACCTCCTTTCAAGTAGTCGTAGACAGCAGTAAGGTCTCCCCTCAGCCACCTCCTCTTCAGAAAAAACAGCCCCAGCTCCTTCAGCCACATCTTGTTCTCCAGATCCTTCACAACCTTCTTGCTCTTCTTTCACCCACTCCAGCACCTCAAAGTCTTTCTTGTATTGAGATGCCCAAAACTGAGCCCGGTACTCAAGGTGTGAGAACCTAGTACTCATGAGTACTAAGTGTAGAGGGACAATCACCTCACTATTGCTGGCCAATTTGTTTCTGATAGAAGCCAGGATGCCATTGGCCTTCTTGGCCACCTGAGCACTCTGCTGGCTCATGTTTAGCTGATGGCGAATCAATACTCCCTGAGTCTCTCTGTTGAGCAGCTTTCCAGCTGCTCTCCCCAAAACCTGCAGTGTTGCACTGGGCTGTTGTGTTCCAAGTGCATTGACCTTGTTGAAGCTCAGACAGTTGGCCTCAACCCATTGATCCACCCTCAGGCAGATCAACTCACCCACTCAGCTTGGTGTCTTCTGCAAACTTAATGTGGGTGTACTACTGATCTCCTCATCCAAGTCATCAATAAAGAGGAGTGGCCCTAATATTGTGCCCTGGGAAACACTGTTCATGAAGCATCACAAACTGGATTTCACTCCATCCGCCACCACTCCACTCTTTGGGTCTGGCTGTCCAGCCTGTGTTCAACCCAGCAAAGCCTATGCCTGTGCAAGTCATGGGCAGCCAGTTTCCCCACGTTGAGTCAGTTCTGCCTGTGATGGTAATTGGTAAATGATTTCCCTGCTTTTATCTCAAACCACAAGCTTTTCCATCTTATTTTCTTTACTGCTCCAAAGAGTTGGGTGGGTGGCTGGCAGCCAGACAAGGTCAACCCACAACAGGGTCTAAAATGTTCTGACTCTGCATCAAAGCATGTCCATAGTTTCTGCTGACGGTATAGAGAGTGTTTGGGTTTTACGACTCAGATCAACACAAGAAGAAAGTAAGTACAGCTGGAAACTCCTGATGGGGCTGAACTGTTTTGGGGTGAGGGGTCGAAGGGAAAGGCTGCCTGGCAGTTGTAGTCACAGTTTGCATAGAAGAATGTATCTGTCATAGTGGTTGCAGTCCTTGGGGGAAGTTGCTGTGTTCACATGTATGTCTGCTCTGCAAGAAATCAAACAGCATGTCTGGGAGCAGCAGTGTGAGATAAGCATTTAACAGCAGAGCTAGCTTTTGTCTGGTCTTGAGAACTCTCAGAGATAAAAGCAAAAGCTGTTGCATCTGAAGAGCTGTGTTTATGTGCACTAACCACATAAATTCTCTGTGAATTGGTGCTGAGGAAGGATTGCAAGACATACTAATTGTTGCTTCCAGTATTCTGCCCCTTCTTGGTCCAGCTGAGTTTACTGGTCACTATTCAGGCAATACTCGCTTGCAGAAGCTAAGAGGTGACTTCAGTCACAAGGATGAAATTTGTTCTGATCGTGCACAGCTGTGTCCTTTTCAGAAGAGAGATCAGCAAGGCAACGTGGTGGACTTGCTCCTTACATGACAGAGCAACAGGAATATCTTGTAGTTCTGTCCAGGGGCGGATAAAGGGAGAGCTGAGAGCTTGTGGGTGCAGATCAAGGGGCAGGCTGGCATGGGTGACGCTGTTGTGGGTGTCTGTTACAGGCCACCAGATCAGAATGAAGAAAGTTGATGAGGTCTTCTACAGGCAGTTGACTGCAGCCTCTCAGCTACAGGCTCCAGTTCTCGTGGGGGGATTTTAACTACCCTGATGTTTGCTGGAAGGCCTATACAGCCAGCCATCCCCTGTCCAGGAGGTTCCTCCAGTGCAGTGGTGACAATTTGCTGATGCAAATGGTGGAGGAGCCCACTGGGAGAGGAGCACTATTGGATTTTGTACTCACTAACAAGATGGGTCTGGTTGAAGCAGTGAAGGTTGAGGGCAGCCTTGGTTGCAGTGATCAGGAGATGGTGGAGTTCAGGGTCTTGTGTGGTAGAAACAGAATAGCTATCAGAATCACAATCCTGGAGTTCAGGAGGGCCAACTTTGGCCATTTCAAGCAATTGTTAGGGGAAATCCCATGGGACAGGGTACTGGCAGGTAAAGTGGCCCAAGATAGCTGGTTATCATTCAAAGACCACTTCTTTGAAGCACAGCAGGAAAAGAAGGAAAAAGGAAAGAAACAGGAAAGAAGTGAAGGAAGGAAGTGAGAAGAGCTGCGTGGTTAAACGGGGAGCTGCTAGGCAAAAAGAAGAAGAAAGTCTATAGGTCATGGAAGGAGTGGGTAACCACTTGGGTAGATTATAAGGCTCTCTGGTGAGAGAATGTAGGGATGCAACTAGGGAAGCCAAGGCCTCCTTGGAATTAAACCTTACAAGAGAGGTCAAGGGTAACAGAAAGGGCTTCTTCAGATGCATTGCAGGTAAAACTAAACCGAGAGGCAATGTGGGACCCCTGCTGAATGAGTTGGGTACCCTGAAGACAGAGACTACAGAGAAAGCAGACATACTGAATGCTTCCTTTGCCTCTGTCTATACTTCTAGGAGCTGTCCTGGTATCAAAGTCCAGACTGCTGAGGCTCCAGAGGAAACAGGAGCCTGAGGCAACAGGAGCCTGCCTTGGTTGGCGAGGATTGGGTTAGGGATGTGTTGAGCAAACTGAATGTACATAAATCCATGGGCCTTGATGGGATGCAGCCGCGCATGCTAAGGGAGACGGTGGAAGTCATTGCTGAGCCACTCTCCATGATCTTTTCTAAGTCATGGGGATCAGGAGAGGTGCCTAGAGACTGAAGGTTAGCAGATGCCACTCCAATCTTCAAGAAGGGTAAGAAGGAGGAGCCAGGTAACTATAAGACCAGTCAGCCTCACCTCCATCCCAGGAAAAGTGACTGAACAATTTGTCCTGGATGCTGTCTCTAGGCACATCAGGGACAAGAAGGTCATTAGGGACAGTCAGTATGGCTTCTCCAAGGGGAAGTCATGCTTGACCAAACTGATAGCCTTTTGTGAGGGCATAACCAGGTGGATAGATGGTGGCAGAGCAGTGGATGTGGTCTATCTTGACTTCAGTAAGGCGTTTGACCCAGTCTCACATAGCCTATGCGGCCAAACTGAGGCAGTGTGGACTGGATGATTGGGTAGTGAGGTGGATAGTGAACTGGCTGCAGGATAGAAGCCAGAGAGTAGTAGTCTAGTTGGAGGCCTGTATCTACTGGGGTCCCCCAAGGATCAGTACTGGGACCTGTCCTCTTCAATCTATTCATGAATTACCTGGATGGAGGGATTAGGGTGCACTGTCAGCAAGTTTGCTGATGACACAAAGCTGGGTGGTGTCGCCGACACCTCAGCAGACTGTGCTGCCATTCAGAGACACCTGGACACGCTAGACAGCTGGGCAGAGAGAAACAAGGGTAAGTGTAGAGTCTTGCACCTGGGCAAGAACAACCCCAGGTACCAGTATAGATTGTGGACTGACCTGTGGGAGAGCAGTGTAGGAGAAAGGGACCTTGNNNNCCCTCAGTTCAAGAAGGACACAGAGCTGCTGGAGTGTCCAGCATAGAGCAACAAAGGTGATGAAGGAAGTAGAACACCTTCCTTATGAGGAAAGGCTGAGGGAGCTGGGTCTCTAGCTTGGAGAAGAGGAGGCTGAGGGGTAACCTCATCAATGTCTATAAATATGTGAGGGTGGGTGTCAGGAGGGTGGAGCCAGGCTCTTCTCAAGGTCATCTGGTGATAGGGCTAGGGGCAATAGGTGCAAGCTGGAACATAGGAGGTTCCACATAAATATCAGAAGGAACTTCTTTACAGTGAGGGTGACAGAGCACTGGAACAAGCTGCCCAGGGGTTTGTGGAGTCTTCTTGTCTGGAGATGTTCAAGAGATCTGCCTGGATGTGTTCCTGTGCGACTTGGTCTAGGTGATCCTGCTTGTGGCAGGGGATTGGATTAGATGGGTCCCTTCCAATCCCTAATGATTCTATGATTCTATGAACATCCAAGTGGGATTTGGGGCCACTCTTCATAGAGCTGAACTTCAACCTGGAAGAATAACATCTTCACAGACAGTGCCGAACATCTTTGATTTTTCATGCCATATAGTTGTTACTGAGAAGCCATCCGATTAGAGAAGGATAAAACCAAGTAATATAAAAAAGTAGTTAATAATGTTGAAGTTTACAGTTTCCTGATGTCTCAATAATATGATACCACATTTAATGGATAAATATTTTGAAGAATATCGCAATGCTGTTTGTCACTTAGGGGCTTCTAATAGCTCTCCAGGGATAGAAAACCTGATTAATTAAGTGAATCTTCCTCACTTTGACCCCAATTTCACATCAGTGTTAGATAAAGTTGCAGATACTTCAGTCCATGTAAGGATGGAATGCTTAGTCTGCATGTACTTCTGTTGATTTACATGAAGAAGTGATAAGGATTAGAGAGAAAACTTGTTGTGATACTCACCTTTACTATTTATGCAAGCATCTCACAGTACTTAATTTATGTATTCTTCGTAGATATCTTGATTAAAATATTCAATGTAGGACTTTGAGTCATATAAACAACTTGATATATTAAGTACATATTTTAGTGAAATGAATGTCACTGTGCAAAAATGTTATTACCTGCATTTGAATATGTTACTCTTTTAAATAATGTTCCTTTTTAAAAAATAAGTGAAGTAGTAGGAGACATGGTGTTAGAAGTAAGTAGATACTGGAATATGTTTTGTTTTGCTAGTCTTTTTCCTGTGTCACATATTTAGAATGGTGGGATTAGATTACTAATGTTCCTCAAAGGATATTTAAAAAAATTAGGAAATATATGAAAGAGCTCTCCCCTCACAAAAGGACTTGATGGGATTGTCCCATCTGCTATGTATTATTTGCAATAGCAAAAAAGATTCTAGGACTACTTAATGAGAAAGGATAATGGAAACCTATATATTAATGGTCAAAGCCTGAGTAAGAGCTGATGCCCCCTGAAATACTTTCTAAATATGTCCCTTGGGATACATTTACTGCATGGAAGTACTTTTTTTAAATGTATGAAGAAAATGTACCAGAGAATACTGCTTCCGGCATTAAAGAGCTCATATGAGCTTGTCAGGTGGAGAAGGCCAGATCCTGAGACCTACTGTCCACAGCCTACTGCTTGTACCATTTTCATTAAAGGCAGGTGGTTTCATTCCAGCTAGACAATCAAGTCTGGTCTCCTCGTGTATCATACATTACTGCGTTGCGCTTGGTTACAGCAACATGAGTTTTAATAGGTCTCTTTAACTGAAACAAATTGCTAAACCATACCAAATCCAATTTGCCAGTGAATGCACCACTCCTCTTACAGTTTCTAATGGTTCACTCAAGAAAAAGAGAGCTGTATTCTGAACTTTAATTTGCTTTGTTTCAGATTCCAGCAATTAGTTTTTGTCATCCCTTTCTTTATGGTATTAAAGAACCTCTTTGTAACAAGTGGTGCTTAGGGACATGGTTTAGTGGTAGACTTGGCAGGATTAGGTTTATGTCTGGGCTCAATGTTCTTAAGTGTCTTTTCCAGTCTAAATGATTCTAAGTGTTATCTTGGCTGTGGTCATTAATTAACACCTACTGTCCAGTCCTCAAATAATTTATCTGGTTGTCTTTTGTATGTGATGAGTTAGGATTTCTTAAAAACAGATCCCTCCTCTATAAGAGGAAAAATACCAAACTCTTTGAATACAGTACATGTTTTTTAAAGCAGTCACCTGAGATTCCCACAGTATAGACTTACCAGAATGTATTACTGTTTGAGTTGACTAAACACATGTAGCTTTCATCAGAGAATAAGATACCTAAACCAGAAACACTCATTGTCGCCATGAATGCTTCATGAGATTTACTCAATTATGTTGTTTCAAAAAGATTTTTAAATAGGAAAAGAACATGAACAGGGCAAAACTAAGCACTCAAAATGTAATAGATGCTGAAAGAAAGGTTGATTTATCCTAATCCTCTTCCTATCCTCACCTCATGCACACTTAAGCCCTGCTGCGTCTTTTGACACTAGCTGTCATCATTACCTGAGCTGTACCTGGTTGTACCCATGCCCATTACTGAATGTCCCTAAGAATGACTCTTAAGGAAAGCTCAGTATATTTATCTTCTGATTAATTTGGTTCCAAAACCGAATAGGTGTCTAATGATCTTATTCAACTAAGTTTTTTTCATATTATATGTATGAAATTATCATATTTCATATTATAATAATTTTCATATTATATGTAATTATATTGTAATTTTCATATTATATGTATTATAAATAATGTATTATTGTTCTCAGGAACAATTTAAGGCAAATGTTTCCCATACCAAATCCCTTAATTCAATAATCTCTTGAAAATGTATTTACATTATGACATATTGAGTCTAAATATGGTTCAATGAAACTATTTTATATTTGAAAACACAGATTTAAAAATACGTTTTTAAAAAGGGCATAGAACATTTATCCTGCTTTCCCAAATTTCAACACCTGTGAAGTTTGGCATTTTCCAAGTGAACTGGTTTGTGTTTTGGGTATATTCACCAAATTCCTTCACAGATTTTGTCATAATTATCCTGAAAAATATATCAGAAATTTACAGAATCAGCCTTATAATGACTTCTAGCTGATAGAGGATGGATGATTCAAGGTTTTTACAAACAGCTTGGATTCCCACAGCTTCTTAATCATTCTTTTTCATTTCATGGGACAGAAAAAGGATATTCTTCACAAGGGAAACAGTTGATGGAGTCCCAGATGAAAAACGTAATTAGAACACTCATAACATATACAGTCTGCTGCTCCTTCATCATTTGTCTGTTTCAAAATTGCCATCAGTTAGTAAAGCTATTTTTGTTTTTTAAACATGCTTTCTACATTGTGGCAGTTGATTTGTTCTTTCCACTTTACTTCAGGATTGTTTCAGTACACTTTTAACTGTGACTGCAGTAGGAGCTGTCACAGAACAATTTAGGAAATTATGTCAATCAGTTAGTCCAACTACCGAAACAACTTAAGTCACAGAACAGTGACCAGTTATGTACTGCAGGATCAATGGAAACAAAATAAAACCAAGTGTTAGACTGGGGTGTATTTATATTAATTCTATCAATAACTTTTCCAGTCATTTCCATTACAATAAGTTTTATATAGAGGATTCCTAAATTATTAAGAAGTAATATCTGAAAATTTACAGCTGAAATTATTAATTTTATTAGAGGTTGTAAAAGGTGTGCTCTTCACTTACTTATCATAACATATATAAGCAATCGGGCTTTATTTGGTCACTTACTAAATATGGCCAGTAAGCACTTTCTTACAGAGCAAGTCAACAAAAAGCAATTCTTGGCATCAGGAAACACTGTAACTGTGCACAGTGCCTCCATTCTATGAAGCCTACCCCATGTATGGGTATTAGACTTCCCAGAACAGAAAGTTCTGTGATCATTGAATGAGAGTCATTGAACGGCACAGGTTGGAAGGGACCTTAGAAGTCTACTGCAGCCCCCCCAGCTTGGTTGCTCAATGCCTCATCCAACCTGGCCTTGAACACCTCTAGGGAGGGGGCAGCCACAACCTCTCTAGGCAATTGATTCTAGAGTCCCTTCACCCTTGCGCTGAATAACTTCTTCCTAAGATCTAACCTAAACCTCTTCTTCTTCAGTTTAAAACCATTTCCCATTGTCCTATTGCTAGATCCCTTTGAGAAAAGTCCCTCAGCCTTCCTATAGATTCCCTTCAGGTATTGGAAGGCTGCTATAAGATCCTCCCAGAATCTTGTCTTCTCTGGGCTGAATAGCTACAGCTCCTGCAGCCTCTCTTCATAACAAAGGTGCTTCAGCCCTTAGATCATCTTTGTGGCCTCCTCTGATGAATATAGTTGTGAGACACAGCCAAACCCATGCTGCTGCTCTCTCTTTGCAATTTTGCAGTGGCTGTCAAGATTTTTGTTTGCAGTTTGTCCTTCATGCCTTCAAAGATGAGCTAGGTGAAATATGGCAAACCGATTTTTTTGGGGTTGTTTTGCTTTTTTTTTTTGATTCTTCAAGTTTTGTTTCCCAAGCTGGCATGTGACACTTCATTTTCACTGCCTTGCAAATGTCACATACATCTGTTCCTTTGTGTAGCAGATCTCAAGATTTGCATAAGTAAATAACTTTAAGCGTTCTTGAAGCCACAACAATGTGCAAAACCGTTGGAAAGTGGTGAACTAAAAATTGTATTTGACTGCCCTGTTGTGGAAAAATATTTAAAACTCTGAAAATATTATTAATGATTTCACCATAATGCCTTCATATTGAGATTATTAAGATGACAACAGGTTGACCTAGAATAAATAAGTTGTGATCTCTTATTTCAGTATGAGTTTCTCCTGAAGAAGTTTGACTAGAAAGAATAAAATTAAGCATACTAGTTTACATACTGAAATTTCCCAGCAATTAGCTTGAAGGTTTTCTTGAGAAAACTTGAATACATATGGAGGTAAGACAAAGTGAAGTCTTTTGCTTAGAACAAAATATGTCAGCAGAGTTTTAGAAAATCTATGTATAATTTTCCCCTCGTTTTTTAGTTTGGTTCTACCATCTTCTGTACTAAAGTGATTTTTATTTCATTGTTCTCGTAGCTTCAGAATCTAGCCTGAGTTCCTGGGCCTGATTGCAAATACACATGGAGAAAGTCTAATAAAAGTGGCTTTCAGAGTTCTCAGTTCTGGTCAAGTCTTGATAGTTTTAACCTAGTGATTACCCTGCAGTTGCCTACTGCTATCTGTGAGGTCTGATCTGTCTGCCACAACTGGGCTACAGCAGTGCAGGTTATGGCGTAGCCTTGGACTTGGCATGTGAGAGTGCATATACAGCAGGTGTTGCAGTCTGGGATTCCCTGTATATCCCTCAGCTTCTCTGGTTGGGGGGAAAGAGGAGGATCAATCAACTCTATTTCTAAGTGCTTTATATGTCCTTAAGGAAACTGCAGTGCCCTTGTCCACCTGCAAAACCAGTGGGAGAATGAAGATATCCCTGTGGGTTTGAAACTATTGTGAGATATGCTGTATTTCTCCAGTGATTTATTTTTATAAAGGGATTACTCAGGATACTTGATTCTTACTCAGAACTTTCAGTGATGTCTTCATAGTTGCACATGGAGGAAAAGGGACCTTAAAACCATACATGTGAAGGTACAATATAGCAACTGTTAAGGCTTTCTTATTGGGAGAAATGCCTGCTGCTACCTGATGATGTCATTTGCTTTTCTCCCATCTTTCCAGCACCCTGTTGTGTTTTTTTCCCTCTGTTATTAGAAGGTTAATTTAAGAGATGATGCTTCTAATGGTGCTTTGAAGGCACCTGTCACATATGGGACGCTGCTAGGTGTAATACATAATGATGATAATCAGTCCAAGAACTTGAAATGATATGATAGTAAACGTAAAACCTGTAGATTCCAGTTCCTCTAAAACCTGTAATTCATCTTTAAACAGAAGACCTGAACTGTAAACAGAGCTTCCTGTGAAGACTTAAGAATGGTAATCAATGCCTGGCTATTAAAATGAATAGGTGTCTAATATCCAAATTATTTCACATACAGAAAGGATAGTCTAAAAAAACTGCAAGCTGTTTACAAGTCAATTAGCAAGACCATCTTATTTAGAGTCATGGTACTTTATCAGTGTTAAAACACCTGCAAATGTGATCCATATTATGATTTTGACGGTAATTATTTTCAGTTATTTTTAATTATGTGTAGCACTTTACTTAAGCATTTAATAAAGAGATCTTTGAAAAAACTGGAAAATTACCAGAAGGAATAAATATTGTTCTGCAAGTTCAGCCTTTAATGTGATGCGCAAGCCATTGGATTAAAAGCAGTAGGTATCACAGGTCAACTGCAGTCACTAATCACTGCCTCCACAAAAGAGACTGACTTTGTTGCTAGCTGGCTGCAGTAAGAATAGTAAATCACTTCATAGACTTTACATTTATTCAGTTCACAGCTTGATCATGCTGCTTCACCTTTTTTCCGAAAAACAGTAATGCTTTTCACTTTGTCCAGGAAATAGGAATTGTTCACAGAATATCCTAACTGTTTGTTGTAAGTGAATGAGCAATACAGCTCATGCCCACTGGTTCCTGAAATGAAGTACTGTCATAGCATAGTGGTTACAGTGAATATTAATATTGGGAGTAGGGAGAGGGGGGTGTTTGGGATTTTTTTAGACAGCCTCTGACAGATGATTGTGCTACTTTATGCATTACAGTATCTGTGAAGAGTACCGTAATAAAACTTTGCAGGTAGAAATGCAGTCAGGCATCTCGTGAAAGATGAGCCTCCTGGGATACTGATTGCATTACCATGCTAAATAAAATTGCTGTTAACAAAAATGTTTAGCCAAATCTTTGTAAGAAAAGGGTAACATTCATTCAAATGCATTTTCAAAGGGAGTCTTCTGACATAGAGGAATTACCTAAATATGTCTTTGAAATAACAAAGTACGCAGACAGATGAAAAATAAGTGCTTGTTGACATATGGTTTCATTTTCCAGCTGTAGCGTTTTAATAGGAATGGAAGTGATGCTCTAAATAGTTATTGACATCAATATGTCTCTGTGCCAAAAAAGGAAAGTCTTTCTGTCTAGAGTCAGGTTTGGAAAGGCAGATTTGGAGGAGTAAATGGGCCTACAGCAAGGAAATGTCTTGTGTGCCTTGTAGGGCCTGTGGGACTGGCAGCATCTGTAGGAGGGAACTTAATGCTGCACACATAGTTGTTTTGGAGCAAATACTTTGCTCCATTGACTTCTGTGGTTTGGGCTCAGTCTTAGCAAAGCTTTTATCCCTAAACGTGAGCTACAGACAGTTAGGTCTGTAGCACCATAGACCATAGCTGCTAGTACATCCTTTAGCAACCAATTGCTACATAAAACCAAGTCTAAATCCTTTGCTTTGATAGTGGATCTCTCTTCTCCAGCTCTTAACCTAATAACTTCTGAGTTATAATTTGGATGTGATTATTTTCATTTAGCTATGTGATCAGTCTTGTAAAGAGGAAAAAATTGCTTTAATTCAGAAGTATTCCAGCTCACAAAATGCATAAATATTTCAGGTCTTGTGAAGAGTACCATACTGTTATTCACCAAAGAAATCAAAGGTTCATCACAGTCCTTTGTAAATCGATGGCAAGAAAAATGAAAGTACAACATGCTGTTAATTTAAACCAGTCTTCACAACTATGTCACACATACAGTTGCATTCAAATGAGTATGTTCTAGACAAGCAGTTAAGTTGTTTGTGGTGCAGCTAATGAGTTTCACACACACCCTCCTGGGCATTCAAAATTTAATATATTATTGTGCTTAAGGCAAGGTCTGTTACTGCCTGATAGTGTCATACTTAGCGAGGTGCAGTATTGCTATAAAACGCTAAGGATATTTTGATACAGAGGTGATAAAAGAAAAGCTGTTCAATTAGCCATTATTTTTAATGATAAATTATAGCATATTACTCTTCCGAAATAAGCAAGTAATGGCCATTCATAAAAATGTTATGTGTCATTATTATTGGGTTCTTTATGCTTTTTGAAATCAGCTTGCTCTTCACAATTACCTCTCTCTTTCATTGAGCATATAGAGGCCCATTTTTTGAAAATGTGGGTTGCTGGGTTTTGATATCACAAAGCATCTTTTCAGTAGTTTTCCCTTGTTAAGAGGTTTCTCTGCCTTGATATTTTACTGTCCTCCCAGGATTCTGACTGCTTGGCTTGTGAGTCACATTAAATGGTAGTTGGAAGGTCTGAAGTTTGCACGCTTTTGGAATATAGGTTATTTACAGATGACAGCCTAAAAAGCTGCTTTGGAGCACTGGGGACATGTTGTGTTGTGGAAGAGATGGCTAATACTTTAGTGAAAAAGAGTAGAGCTTCAGATAAGTCCAGTTGAACCAGGCCTGGGGTATGAGCTGTTTCATGCTGACAGAGACAGCATGGCAGAGAACTTGGACATTTTAGCACACTGTCTGTAGTAGATGAACCAAATGCTGGAATCATTTGAAATGATACTGAATAAACATCTATGCATCTCTTTATAGGAAAACAGAGATAGGTATGCTTATATTTAAATGAGTTTTAAGAGTAATGTGAGACACAAATGCACAGGCTGCTTGCAGGTATGTTTTAATTAATATTTAGGCTGTGATTTCTACAGTTTCTTGGGGATCATGAGTAACTCCAGCCTAATAAAGGTAATAAAGGCATGCCCAGGGTAAAAAACACTCTTGGAGGACAGAGGCAGACCTGAGTATTCCTCTGTTCTGCAGTGCTAGGAGTCTCCCTTGCTGTAGCAGGGTGTAGAGTTGCGAGGCAAAGAAGAGCTGCTCTGTGAAATCCTGTACTTCACTGATCCGGTGACTTTACAGGGGAGTACAGATGTTCTTGCATAAAGTCATCTGAAACATCACTCTTTTTTTATTAGAGGGATGATAACCATGGCCAGTAAAAATCTTTGTCTAAAAGGAAATGGGGGACTTAATACTCTCTGGGTGGGAAGAAAAAATAATCTATAAAATGTTTCCATGCTAGTGGTTTCCTATCTCTTTTCCAGGCCTTCAGAATATTCCAGTTTAGTAATACCTATTATCTGCTTCTGCTTCTTCATTTCTTCAACTAATGTGCGTTGAAAATGTTCTCTTATCCACCTGGGCTCAGTGGAGCTTTGTACACCATATGTATTTCTGTTAAAGGCTGAACTTTTATATTGCTTCAGGTTTTCAATTAACCTTGCTTCCACGTACTTCACAGCATTAAGCCCAGTTTAGTGTTAAATAGAACTCACACCTCCTCTTCCCCTCGCCCCAAACTTTAAAAATGCAGCTTTTCTGTGCTGTATGAAATGTGGTAATATCTGGGCTACATAACCAATTTGTTAGTAGATTTACATTTTTTCTAGGTAATTTTCCAATGCTTTACTTCACTGTCAGCAGGTGTTGCTACACTGAGCTGCATTCTTTATCAGCAAAGCAAGGAAATAGATATTTATTCAAGGAGGATAGTTAGATGCAGCTTATTAATGTACTGCATACATTTAAAGTAATAAAAAATATCAAAAAATGGGCAGACATGTTTTTTCAGGAGACGGTTTAGAGGTTAGGGGCTATAGAGTGGATGATTGGACTTGATGATCTTTTCCATCTTTGGTAGTTCTATGATTATTTTGTAAAATTCTGTTGAATTCACAGCGTTACACGGAAGAGTGGATTCAGGGAGGAGAGCAAAAATTGCAAGAAATTACATTCTAAAATACGATACTTGGTACTGCTGGATTTATTCTGTTGTGTCACACAAATATTTTACATACACTAATACAATAGACATGTAAATTAATGAATATTTTATAGTAAACAATTCAGGCAAGTTGGAGCATCGGAACAGGCTGCCCAGGGGGGTTGTAGACTCCTTCTCTGGAGATGTTCAAGGCCCGCCTGGATATGTTCCTGTGTGACTTCATCTAGGTGATCCTGCCGTGGCAGGGGGGATTGGACTGGATGATCTTTTTACATCCCTTCCGATCCCTAAAGGTTCTATGATTACAATAAGGGGGAAAATTAAGCATCCGGCTCGTAGTGGCTTTGGTTTTTGTTCTCAATACCTATCATCTTGAAATCTTTTAAATTGCTTGTCAGTGTTTGTTCAAGATTAATGTTTGCTTTTGCTAAGACCCTTCTCTTCATACTGGATACCATCTGGAACATACTGCTTAGCAAGCTGAAGTTACGGGTGCCATCACACACCCTAGTGGTTTCCAATATAAATTTAATATTTAGAGTATAATCAAATCTGTCCTCTTGGCTGATTGTACCCATTCAAATGTGTGTCTGGATGGCACCTGAAACTCTCTTTCTCAAACCTCTTTAACTCAGAGTTGTGACTCTTTTTCACATTCTCTTTCATTTAGTCTCAACTCCTGAGTTTCACGAAAACAGTGTGAAGTTTCTCCTGAATCATTAATAAGAAAGGATATTCATCCAAAACAATCCACTCGTGATGTCTTATAGTAGTTTGCTTTCCATAAGATTTCTGGCGTATAAGTGCTCATATTATCCATAAGCTCTCCTTGCTTCCCTGAGCTATAAACTCGCCCTATATAAATCATAACATTAACTTTCTCAGACATTGTATCAGCCGTTTGTCTGCCAGAGCTTTAAGGGACTTGTTGCTGCCTCTGCTCAAAATGATATCTGTTGAAATCACTCTACATTACCAGAAATGTGTTCGGATAGCTAGCATGCATCTTTCTATCCCTAGAATGGACTTGACCATGAAGAAAGTGGAAATTCGAACCCCAATTAGCAAATATTCCAGCCCTCACACTGAAGCATGTCCCATGAATGTGTAATATTTTGTATGTTTTTCCTCAAATCACTGGATTTTTCTGAGATGGGACAGATACGCCTGTATCTTATATCCAGCTCAGGTGTCTGAATGAAAACCAGATATTCAGAGATGTTCTATGGAGTTTTGAAGTGCTGCATCTCCATGGTAAATTAAACTCATCCGCATGTTGAGGTCTAGTCATCTGTGACAGACATTACTTGACTTTTTTAAAAGACCCGTTTATGTCTTGGTCTAGCAAGGGTGGAAATACCTGGTGACTTCTTTGTTGTCTTTGTTGTCTCTCCCCCGTTGGACTCAACTGAGTTCAGCATCTGCCTTCCCTCTAAATCTCTCAAAGCCATCAACACCACTGTTCTTATAGACACTTTCTCTGCTTTTGTTTTTGTGCAACAAGGCATATCTAGCAGAAACTCTGTGACAAAGCTGACTTCTTCCATGGCACAGTTAGTCTTTTTCCTCCCCCCTTTCAATTCTGTTATATGCCTAGTTACTATAATTGAAATCTTCACCCACAGTCCTAATCTCCTCTTCACCACCTTTGACTCATTTCTGAAAAGCCTCTTCTCTCATCACAATTTCTTTCTCTGAGAAGGATCTTAACAAATTCTTCCCACTGTAAAACAGATTAAAATACGATCTTCACCTCATAACTCCTCCTTTAACTCAGTGCTCTCTTCCTGAAGCACTTCTCTAGACTGTCACAAGTTAGAAGATATTCCAACTGCTATCCTTCTATGGTCATATACTTCATGAAGTGGCCTGATCTTAGCCCTTTTTAATTCCAATCTGTCACTCCTTCCTTTTTTCTCACACAATTCAAGCCTGCCTTAGTCCTTTACTTCTTCTGAATGTTCCAGTGTTCACCTTCTCTGACCTTCTATAAACACTGTCATCCCTTAATGCATGGAATCGATACTACAATCATTGCCATCTAATTCCCACTCCTTATTGTCAACTGGAACTGCTCAAACAGTCTGTAGTAACTTTCTCCAGTCTAATCAGAGACTCAGTACTCTACCATTGGCCATATGAGCCTATCAGATGTTTAAGTACATATATTTAACAATTTTACTGTAATCCTTTCCTCTCTTGGCTTCTGTGGGCAATTTGGTGAATCTGCCTTACTAAATCTTTGGTTTCAGGAGTTTACAAGAAGGTCAGAATTTTTTACTTTCCTCCTAGTTTATCCATGAGGTATCTAATTAACATTCCAATACCGTGTTAAAGAGGCTGATCAGCTATTATGTAGACATGGTACTTCAGATCTGTCTCTTCCTACTCAAACTAAAATCTAGGTCTGTTTCTGTGTAAACACTGCAGAGGTACCTCAAACCAACATCACCAATACACTGTTCCTTCCTCATTCTGCAGAAGCCCTCTCAATTCCTCTTTCTCATGATGTATATTAACAATCTGCTACCTCATTTGTCACCCAAATTCACTACCTGAGCATCATCTTCAACTGAGACTTCTCTTTGCCACCTCAGATCCAACTGTAGTGTATAAATGTGACACGTGGTTCTTCCTGGCCATCCATAGTGGCTCTTGGATTTCTTTCATTGTAAATCTATTTTCTCAAATTTCAATAATTATAGTCTTATCCAACTCAAATAATACTGTTAGAAAACTTGGTTTTCTAGTATGGTCTTGTTATTTTTCATCATGTTTCTTTCTGACTATAATAGTTTGGATAATACGTGACTCTCCCTTTTCTCTTTTAGGTAGATTATTTATCCTTTCTCCATGCTGTCATCTCTTAATCACTATGAAAATAGTAATTTTGAGTCATAATGTCCATTTCCTCCTCAACTTTGTTTTCAAGCCAGCACCATCAAGCTTTCTTCCATCAAAGCTCTTGAGGCACTTCTGTAAAACTAGTTCTTCAAATCTCTCCTCAAAATGTGTCTTTGCCAGGCTGCCTACAAAAACATACTGCTTTGTAATGGTTATTATCTTCTTTATTCTCTCTTACTTCATACTGACCTATTGCCTTTTGTCCTCAGTCCACTGCATAAATTCTTAGAAGTTGTTTCCACTGTGCATTTAGATAGGGCTAACACTGTGCCATGAGCAGAACTCAGAAGTGCTATGGTAAACAGCACTGAGGGAACAGTAAAGGCCAGAAGGAGTTGAAGTCATGGATGTGTCCTGGCAGAATGGGCCTGGCACACTAGTCTAACAGTCCTTTTGGCAAAAACAGAGGTGTGGAAACTACATCCGTGGCCAGATGTGTGCACAGAGCTGCCAAAGCAGAGTAGTATACACTGTAAGTTACGCTGTTTTCCCCAGTAGCATATGCAGACATGCTATTCCTTACCTTGGAAAAAGTGACACACTAGATAAACCATGGCATCTGCAGCTAGGCTTCTGGGGTGATTTAAAGTATTACGATGCTTAACAAGCTAAGTCATTCCCTCCAGCACCCTTTCATTATAATCTCCCTCCGAAGGTATTAAAATGCAGAAACCTGGGCCACGTTGTAGTTGATCTAATTTATAAAACATTTTCTGCATATTAAAAGCCATGGCAATGCACTAGTAGTTTTTAAAACATGTTAAATACACTGTAAACTCCCAGAAATAACCTTTCATTGAAGATTACTGTACGAATATTTGAAGATTAAAATGTCTAGATTAAAGATTAATGTGAAGTGCACCAGTAAATTGTTTGATGTGTAAGGAGCTCTATAGTGTATTAATGGAGCACTTTTCCAAACTGTCTGAGGGGATTAGACACTATTCTCTTACATGTCTTTGAAGATCATACTCTAAGGTATTTGTTGTTATGTAGTGAAAATGCTAATTTCATTGTGAGCTTGAGTAAAAGAGGGGAGAGATGTAGATACCCTCTGCATTCATCTGGGGCTTGATGTGAGCTTCTTGCAGTTTTTTTCCTATCTTGAGTTTGCCTGTTACTGCATAGAGGCACTTGGAACACTGCAAGTAAAACTGGCCTGACCCAAGAACGCTGCTCCACCTGCCTATGTGTTTCTTGTCATCTATTCTAGTTCTTCCTTGCTTTCACTTCAGGATAGTTATAATGTTCTCCTAAGCAGAAGTAATTTGAATAACATTTAAACAGTAAACCTTAATGAAACAAATGCATGTGTGTACATCTTTGCACTGACAATACAACATACATTAATTAGAAGTCAACAGCATAAATATGTCAAATGTGTATTTGTAAAATAATACTTTTGCTGGAGTTTTTCTGTTATGTTTTTAATACAAATTTCAGTATTTTAATAAAAAAAAACATTTCACATGTGTTAGAAATTACAAATACGTTTGTCCCTGAAGTGCTGCAATACAAATAAGTTCTTAAATGCCAACACTGAATGTGTTTTTTTCAGATGTTAAGAGATATAATCCTGTATTAGAACTATTAGGAGGCAAATTTATTTGAACTTCAAAACCTCTTTGATCTGAAATGGAAATGAGCTGTGTATGAGTATATGCTTCATTAATTTGGGGTTGGCCAGTTGTATGCATTTTTGTTTGTTTTTTTTTTTTCCATGATGTGTCTTTCTAATGCAGTTTATTAAAACTAATACTGCAATACACTGGTCTTTTCCCTGGTAAAATCTGTCGCATTGCTTTCATAAAAGTTGCTCTATATAAAGTACGCTGTGGGAATCAGCATGCAGGTTCACAGTCACTCAATAAGTCAACATGGAAGTTTGTGTTGCATTCAGATCTATTTTTGTGGTCTTATCATTAAACCTGCAGTAGGCATTTATAAAGTAAGGCTTCCATGGGCACTGGGAAAGTGTGATTAAAAATAATCATCTGTTTGATTAATATTTTCCTCTGGATTTTGGCAGGATCACTCATCTGAATTTGTGCCAGACTCTACAGGAACACTGATGCCAGCAATTTAAGGATCTTCACATTCCATGTCAGCGGTAAGTTCTAAAGATGTCATAGTAAACCTCATTAGAATATTACTGTTTTCTGTTACATTATACTGAGGCTGTATCTCTGTGACAAATGATGTATTTCCCCTTGACTAATGCATGAATAGCAAGATGGAAGAACATCTATTGATCTGCAAGAGCTTGAACTCAGGATACAAGTTCTGAGCAATTTTCATCAGTGTAAAATCAGAAAGGCCATTTTTATTTTCTTCTCTGCTAACGTAACTGCTCTCAGAAGGTTTGACATTGTACAGTTTGAAGAATGGAAACCATTTACAAGAGGATGGTGGGCAGGCTCCAAAGAGAAAGTGAAATTCAGTAGTTTTCTCTTGCTGAAAACCGAGCAATAAATTGCAAAATTACAGATTATTTTCCTCTCTAATGCCATCTTTGTTGTAACTAGTCTGATTGCTCAAACCTTGAGTTAGATTCACAAATACTGCTGTGGAGACCCTGTGAAGCAGTGTAATCTATCTGCACCTTGAAGCTCAGAATTTCTGCAGCAGAGAAAATTTCTCAGCTTTGTTAAATGAGCAAAGGAAGAAAGATCAGCTAAGTCCTGCTATACTTTTGCAATCAACTTGCAAAACCTTTTCCAGAAAACTGTATTTGAGTAGTGTAGAGTAGTTCTTTAACAGGAAACCATATCAGAGTGCAAGTGTTCAGTTTTTGGGGAATGACAGATCTAATTTTTGGATTATAATATTGCTCATGATGATACTTTGGGGTATCATCATGCTCTTCCTCTTACATCAACTAATGGGCACTGTTAGAGGCAGGATGCAAGTAGCCCTTTGACTTTGCTCTGTCCAGGCAAACCCATGCTGCTTTTGGATCACTGTGATATATAAGTCAGGTAACACCATTTCCAAGCCCTGCTGATTCTAGCCTATTGAAGGATCTATATATTTTTAATTAGATTACACTGCAAAACCTAGAACTCTTTCGATATGGAAACAAAACCTGTATTCAGCATTCCTCCAGCAATGTGCTGTCATTAACCCAGTAGTTCAACAAAATCTGTTTCAGTTTAAAGTTGTGTTAAACAACAGAATTCCTGTCCACTCACGCTCTTTTCATACAAAAAAGAGCATAATTATGTGTTATCATGAATCCTCAAGGCAAATTTCATTATTGCTGGGCAACTTTTATAATGTTAAATAATAACATTAAATAATCATTATTATTATGCTCCCTTAGAGCATACTATACTAGAACATTCTTTATTGGAAATAAAATAATACAGCATTCATATCATGTTGCTTGATCACTTCACCAAGATGCAAAACAAGCTATCAAGGCAGTTTTGTAAGGAAATAACATGATCCTAATAATACTTCTAAACTTTTCAAATTGTTGCTTGACATTACTGAATTCTGGCTGCGCTGTCAGTTGGAGAACTGAAAGTTAATGCTGTTCTGACAGACAGAATTCATGGAAGCTAGAAGCGATTGGTACTGAACTACTAGATCCTTTTCCCCTGAAACAGACAACACTAATGACTTAGTAAAGGACAGCAAGAGAGCCTCATTTGTAGTGCCTTAACTAAGGCAATTGAAAACCCATTACAGGTTGTTCAAAGCCCAGCCCTGTGACAAAACTCCCGTTGGCTTCAGCAGAATTAACTTGGGTAGCAAACAGTTAAGCACTAAGAAACATAACTGGGTTTAGACAAAGTTTTTTAGGATCTAGAAGCCAACTTTGACCAACTATAAACACATACAGGGAGGGAGGGAGAGAAGGTTCCATATTAATGCTGCCAGTAAATATGTAGCATATGCTTCAGAAGGTTTGATGATCTTCAGGGCATACAGATGACCAGTTCGCTTGTTACAGTGACAAAAATTGTTCTATACTTTTTATACAACAGTCTACATAGACTGTGTGTATACAAATGTGTATTAAAATGAGGGAAAAAAGAGTGTTACACCTTACTACATTTCTGTATTTGAGCATCCCTTCACAGTTAATTTCAGCCTTTATACTAGTTTTGTGTTCATACTTTATTATATTTTCTTGAGGCAAGAAAGGTTTTCAATGAGGAGTTGATGGATGCCCATATTAAATTGGATCCCCTTTTTTAATTAAGTTCATCTAAATTTAATTTTGCACTTTTACTTCTGTAAACTCATCTAACTCCAGATGTTGAATGTGCTTTTCCTATTCCTGCTCTCATATAATTGTGTCTGTAAAAGATTTATAGCTTAGGCATTTCTGAACACTTTCAAGTGTTTTCAGCGTGTTACATAGATGGCTAGTAACATCACCATTTAACATCCAAAACTACTGGCATGCTTCCAGGCTTTCTTTTAAGAGAATATTACTTTTACTAGCTTGAAATGTAAGCAAATAATCATTTAAAAAGAAACATTACAAATACTTGTCAAAGGACAGGAAAAGATACTATGTTCTACAACAAATTTCAAAGTGAAAGGCAAATCTTCAGAAGCTACAAGATGCTGTAAGAAAAATATGACTAATTACTCGATTTGATTAAAGAAATGCCAAAAAACTTGTGGGGTTTTGGACCCCACCCTTTCATTACAACTGTGGTAGTGAATTGTTTCTCCTCTCTGCATGTTGCATCAGCATTGTACACATGGGAAATAATATATTCAAGTGCTTCTTAAAGGTTTCACAATGCTTCTACTAATTTTGCTAACATGAGCAATTACTTTGCAGACTAAATATCACCACATACTTTTCATACTCTGTCATGACTTCTGGATCAGCCTGAATGGCTCTTATTTTAAAAATTACTCGGAATTCGCTCCTTAAATGTGGACGTATTTGAGAACATTATATGTAATACATATGAGGCATTGTATCGCAAAGGCTCTGGTTCTCATCAATGAAACAGATACCCCAATTAAACATCCAGATAACATTAAGAAGAGAATAGCTTTATTGTAAAAACAAAAAAAAAGATGGTCATTTTCTTATTTTCTTTTTTGTTTTCATCAAAACAAGATTGCTTTCCTTGAGATGTTTTGATGGTGCAAGCACTTCTGATTTATTGCTTTGAAATATTTATCCATGCAGTAAACAAAGCCAGTTTTGAACATTTGTGTCAATTCAGGGCTCAAGTATGCAAATTGCTCTAGGAGTGATTGGCAGTCTGTCACTCCAGGTTTGTTTGGAGGTTTTGTCAGAATAAGTAGAATTACAAGTACCAAGTGTCAGTAATGCTAATATCAATCAACCTCTCTGATTTCTTTCATGTTCCTACAAGCCTTCTTAGTATAACTTGGCACTCAGGAATTCAAAGAGGTGGTGTTACTCCTGCTGTCCATGTGTTAGAAAAGGAAAGGAATAAGGAACTC
The DNA here is from genome assembly GCA_013397515.1 of Upupa epops. NCBI lineage: Eukaryota > Metazoa > Chordata > Aves > Bucerotiformes > Upupidae > Upupa > Upupa epops. The sequence continues at coordinate 237,411 of VZRI01012194.1, read as the reverse complement.
CTGTCGCACAGGAGACACCAGTGTCGAAGCAGGCTGTAGATCAGTGTCCTTAATGATTTTCTGTAGGCAGTGGAGAAAGTAATCTGAGGAGCTTCCTTAGTCATAGCAAAATCATAAGGCTTGAAAATGTGGCTCATCTTCTGTGTCAGATTGTATCTTTCTAGTGAAAGTCTCTCTTCTGTGATGGTTAGATTTGGGCATATTTCTCATGACATACTGTACTACCATTATTCTAGTTCATTTCTGTTTCCTACAAGAACTTTGCTCTATTCATCAACAGAGGGTGTGATTTTGCATGATTTTATTGTCCTTCGGAATTCTTAGTGATGCCGGGTTAAAGTACTGTGATATATAATGCAAAGCAAATATATACTTACCAAAATTTTAGCAGAAACTCAAGTAGCTCATTTAATTTGTAACAAAAGAAAGAAACATAACAGCCCTCCATTGGGTGAAATGCTTTTGAGATTTAAAGGTTTCATGTGGGAGTCTGGATGGAACCAAAAGAAGGAACCACTTTGAAATTACAAAATGACACACTTTATGTTATTGTTAAATTGTCAAGATTTGCAATGTATTTGCTGAGATAGTAACCATACAGGGTGTTTTCAAAGACACTAACTAGAGAAGGATATGTTAAACCTCTAAAGTCTTAAGAATGACTAATGACTGCCTGCCAATACAGCTGAATCCTGCTGGGTAATGGGGGAATGCCTACCATGTAAATATAAAGGGGGTTATTTAGGAGACCCAGTGAGCTGTGAATTATTGCCTAGGTTGTCACCAAAAAAAAAAAGGGAAAATGAGTTGTGAAGAGAAAAGAACGTGTACTGGGTTCTGAATAGCTTCCTGAGACTTTATTTGAGATACACAGGGAAACTTCTATATATTCTGCAAGAAAAGAGATACCTGTTTTGTGAGATTGCAGATGCACCAGCTGCCTAGATCGCTGTGAAAAAAAACATGAAAGGAAGAAAACTGGGTTGTTTTCATGCCTGAAAAAATGCATGAATCAGATAAAAATATTTGTCCCATAACTGACTTTAAGATCTGTATTGATCCAGCTTGTGCTTAAGTTAGTGGGAACGTTTCCACTGGTTTTAATGGGATTTGGGCTGGACCTTTGGGGAGTTACAGTTGAGTTGTATTGACAGAACACGGTACAGGGAATACCTTCCAAGCCTGACCGTATTGTACATCATTAGTGCAAAACAGTTGAACTTATACACTCAGAAAGAGGTTTCAAAAGTATGTCACTTATTATGCAGAAGTTTGTGATCTGAATCCCAAACGAATAGTCCAAAAGTCTATACTCTGTACTGTTCTGTATAGGTATTTACAAATAAGGTGACAGAAAGAACGCAGGAACTGAAAGTAACTGTTCTCAGCTGTATTAATGTTTTACTGCTAGTTCCTTTAAGTTTCCTTCTGTCTTGAAATATTGTCTTGTTTTAGAAAACTTTTTCAAATTAAAACTTTTAAAAAATTCTAATCTCAGCAAAATAAAATTTTATACAAATAGATAACACAGGAAAGAGCATTTTTCAAAGGGTTGGCCTTATTTTTCAATAAACAGTAAGAGATTCTACTGTTGAAAGCAAACAGTTGAAATTAACAGGAAAAGAAAATGTATTTTTCATCTACATTTGGAGGTGGAGTAGAATTCTTCAGATCTTTCAGTAATTGCTGGTAAGGACTTTCTTTACCAAGCTGAATGATTCTAAATTAAATGATTTCTTTTTCAATATGAATAAGATTTTCTTATCTGTCAGCTTACATGTAATCAACTTAAATGCAGTTTGGGAAAGAGATGAGCCATGTCAGTGTAATTCCCAAGATGAGAAATGAATACCTGATGAACTTCATTCTTCTAAGATAAAAAATAATGCATTACTTTAGCATATTTTTTTCCACAGTGATTCTATTAAGTAGCAATTATGGGGTGGACTCTTGTTAGACGGAGAGCATCCTCCATATAATATATTCATATATAACACGTATTCATTATGTACAATAATTTCATTAGTAGAGAAATATCCTCAAGTGTGTTAAAGTCTTTACCAGCACAACTGCTTAAGAATACAGATAATAAAATTAAAGATGACAAGTGAGGCTAGCCTAATGGCAAAAAGTAAAGTACAGGCACATACTTTAAACCAATGTCTTACTTTCATTAGATTTTGTCACACAAAGGTGAATGTGAAACAATAGCCTGAAATAAAACCCAGGCCCTGGAGAGGAGATTACTTACGTTAGCAAGACCAAGTGAGGTAGTACACAGGATCTGGTGGTACTGAGTTGAATTTCCTTCACAGAGACTGTGAAATGACAGCATAGAGTCTATGAGACATCTTAGAAGAGACTGCAGACAGTAGTTTGGGTGCTTTCCATGCAATGTGGGTTAGTACTTAACTGTGGAATGTTAAGAGAAATGTAAAAAATAGTGTTTGAGAAAGGGTATAATATAAAGGCAGGACAGTAAGAAACCTTAGATGGTGCTGTTCTGTGGTGCTTCATGACTAAATGTTACACATGTGCAGGAGAGATGTCTTAAAAAAAAATTCCCTTTTATTCCCTTTTACCAAGGTCCAAGCTAATGACCCACTGGATCTCAAAGTTATAGACTGATTGGATGCTACTGTATCCCATAAAAAAAGAATAGTTCTTCATTCATGAGAATAAAAAAGATACAGTACAATAAACTAATTCATTTTTTAAGCCAGATTTTCATAGTTAAAGTGCAAACAATAAATAGCAATTTAAAAACAACAAAAAACCCAATCACAAAACACTACTGGTCCTCCAATTGCTACACACTAGTTCAGAAATAGTAATGAGAACACATTTAGATATAAATAAATCTTTTATCCTCATTATAACTCTAGTGTGTTCCTACAGTGAAGTAATCCACACAGAGCTGCTTATGAGTTGAAAGCCTCAATAGCCTCTTTTATTTATAATAAATATTGCACACTAATGTTAACAGTGCCATTGTGCAATGTCTCAATAGAGGATTATGACTTCATGTAATGTTAGCTTGATGTTTCTTCTCTCCTCTAATGGAGTCAATTTTTCTGACAAAGGAGATGAGAATCATTTGTTCACAAACCTTGTAACAAATATGCCGTGTACACACTATGTTAACCCACTATTAAGGTGGCCCAATTAAACACAAGGGCAGGAAACACTGAGTTACAGTTCAGTGCTTCATCTTAGTTTTCCCCCTGTTGGGTGCACTGTTATACTCTTTAAAGTTAGAAATCAGTATTTTCCCCAAAATAGTGTTTGAAATGTGAATTTCTGCATTTTCAGGTGTAATGCCATACATAGGTAAATGGACTATTCCCAGAATGTGCATGACTACAAACAACGTAATTGGCAAAATTGTTTTGCAGCACATTCATTGCACACCGTCCTATCTACCACAAAGATAGGATAAAATGTATTTCTATTAATGAGCAAAGAGTAAAGCAATCTTCCATCATCTACCAGAGATAAATGGCACATTGGGGAATAGGGGCCCATCTCAAACAGCACTTATGCACATGCTTAACCTCAATTATGGCATCAGCGGGACTTCAGTACAATCAGAAAGGCCAGGGGGAAAAGGAACTAAAGCATTGGTGCAAAGACTCATGTTTATATAACAATGCAAAATATTAAGTAAGCTATAGCAGAGTCATTTGTGATGCATGAATGTAGATACCTTGTATTATTAGCATAATACAATTGGATGCTTAGCTGCTGAACGCCTTCAAAATAATTTATCTGAATGCTCATGAGAGAAGTTCAGGCTAAGATGAAACACATAAATCTACCTAACAGCTAACAAGTAACTCACATAACTGCCTGAAGACATGTTCAGAATATAGGATAACTAAAGGGCAGAATATTGCAGCTCCTATGGCATTATCAGCTCTTACTGGTACAAGTTTGCAACTTAACATGTTACACAAAGTAAAGCAAGTCATCCGGAAACAAAACTCAAATTGAAATAGAATCCTTTTCAGCGGAGTAAGGCATCTCCAGTAGGAAACAGTTTCAGAACCAGTATATTATCCAATTTTCTCATATCCGTACATAAACCAGATGTCACTTTGTGTTAGGACAGTGCAGGTACTGAAAATACATTGATGTTTCTTGTAGAAAAGGGAATATTTGATGCTTGAAAAATAATCATTTCTCATTTAAACCTCTGTCTATATTTTCATCAGAATATCACTTCTAAATCCAGTTGAGTCCTGTCTGATTTGCCTGGAGATCTGCCACGTGCTAATATTTTCAAATAAGTTACTAATATGCTATTCAAGAACTATTACTTCATTTAGTAATTAGTAGCTTTTGGAACGGTTTGGTAGATTGTCTGGCAAAACCCAGTACAAATTTGGAGATACTCCACCCGTGTCAGCACTCTTCTTCATGTTTACACCAATGTACCTGTACAGCATTAAGCTTTTGCCCTCTAGTCTGTATTTTCTAGGTTTACCTGCATTATTTATAACCTTATTTGAGGTTTCCTTTTGCTTTCATTATAGTATGTACCAACTGAGGAATTATTTTAAACTACCAAAACACGTGGAAGTTGTTGGAATTAATTAAACATTGGATGTGTACATGACATCTCTTTGTCTGAAAGAGACCATCGGTTCCTGTAATGCACAAAGGAAATTGGTTAGGAATCACCTGATATTTTTGCCTGTAGTCAGGTTTGAAATGTGTGTGAAATGTGGCTGAATCCCACTTGGTTAGAAAGAGAGAGATGAACAACTGTGGGGTTTTTTTGAGGTACTGGAGTGGGTCCAGAGGAGAGCACTGAGGCTGATGAAGGGACTAGAGGGAAAGTCTTATGAGGAGAAGTTGAGGGAACTGGGTTTCTTTAGCCTGGAGAAGAGGACACACAGGGAGGACCTTATCACTCTCTACACCTGAAGGGAAGGTGTAGGCTGGTGGGGGTCAGGCTCTTCTCCCAGGCCACTAGCACTAGGACAAGAAGGCAGGGCCTGAAGCTGTGCCATGGATGTTAGCAAGCCATTCCTCATGGAAAGGGTGATCAGACTGCCCAGGGAGATGGTGGAGTCCCCATCCCTGCAGGTGTTTAAAAGACTGGCTATGATACTTGCTGCCATGTTCTAGGCGATATCAAGCCGTAGGCTGAACTTGGTGATCTCAGAGTTCTTTTCCAGCCTCAGTAATTGTGTGATTCTGTGATTCAGCTTGTTGTTGTCAAGGTGGGTGTCAGAAGGGGCAGTGTGCAATGCTGTTGGTACACAGGCGCCATAGTTGTGTTTACCTGTGGAAGTTGCTATTTCTGTGGTAATAATTCAGCTAAAAAAATAAATCTAGACTTTGTTCAATTAACTCCAACCAGACAGGCCTCTGAGCCTGTGCAGAGCTCCCTCTAGGATTCATGGAGTCTTAAAAATTTCTATTACCTCTGAATTAATAGGGTGTTACTTTACCTTGGTGGGGTCTGTCCACCTGCTTACAGTCAAGCACGCTGTCAGTGTCTGCAGGGTCAGGGCATTTCATTGTGGCTCTTTGAACCACTAACCTGTGCTCAGTGCAAGAGGGGTGAGGCATAACAGTGCCTAGAGTTTTAGCAGGATGTAAATAAACAAATGTGAGACAATAAACTTCAGTCATCTTTTGAATGTATTTATGAAACAGGAAAACCACTGGTTTGATGTAATTTTCATTACATTAAAAATTCTGTAGGAATTTTCCCTCAAACTTTAGAAGTACCTGCTGTAACCCTGTATCAGCACAAAAGCAAAGCTGCAGGTTTTGAGAACTAAACATGAGTGAAAATGGGAATTTTTCTTGGACCATATTTTCCAGTTTGTGAGGTGCATTTCTAACAGGACTTCCAGATGCCATAAAAAACAAGGGTCAAAACCTCCCTATTTGGGACGGAATGTCCTATTCGTGTTGGTTCTCTCTGGTCATCTTGGTGGACATGAAAGTGCAAGTAAAATGCTTGGAGCTCCCATGCACTGGGTCAGCTGGTGGTCTGTTCAGAACTGCCTCTATCCCACGGTGTGGGGCTGTCTCTGTGGACCTTCTGCCGTTCAGCAGTGTCAGTGCTGGGCTCAGATCACAGACCAACTGCACAGCCCCTCTGCTGTGAAAGCCATTCATTGAAAGAGTCCTTGTATAAACAGATAATTAACTTCATGCTTAATTATCCGTCCAAAAATTGTCTGAAAATTGTTGTTTCAAAAATTAAGAATTAAAAACTAATTCAAATTTTTTTAGCTGCTGTCACCATGCTCATTAGGAAAATCCTCCAAAAAAATTCTCTCAAATAAATAATCCTCCACTTACAGAAATAAAGGAGCCATATTTAGATTCTAGTTCAACATGCAGGAGAAATTTGGCAAATCTAATGTTTTCAAATCAATTTGAAATGTGTTAAAAGATAATGTCAGAGGAAAGGTTAGTTGTTTTCTTCTTGTTAAAAATGTAAAGGAGAAGGAACAAAGTTGGCTTTGATAAGCAGAAAGGCAACACTTTAAATAGCTGGAGCAGTGATAAGGCAAAGAGCTTCTAAATACATAAGGCGTGAAAGATTTTTTTAAGTCCAAATTAAAATCGTATATTCACCAGAAGAGCTTTACAGTTTCTGAAACAGGACACCAATATATTATACAGTTTCAAGCAAGGAAGTGGCAAGTCTTGCCGTAATAGACTATGTGCCTCATCCCTGCAAAGAAGACAAATGACAATATCTAAAATATTTTCACCTTGACTAAAGAAATTCTGTAAGTTAGAGGTAATTTTGATTTTGCCACAATAAAAGAACATGAGAATTTGGAGTTTGATAAAACTGCTCTGTTGGCTGGGAAGTTTGCCTTTCAACTGTGTTTGATGTGATATTTGGTTCCTGTTGCCAAAATATTTTATGCCAAGTATTGCTATTAAATGTTTTATGTTGCAGAGATTTTTGTCAACAGACACACAAGGACTGGGTTTTAAGTGGAGTTAACCATTGAAGTTGGAGAAGAGAAACACTGGGGGAGTACTTCACTTACACAAACAAACCACCATACAAGCTTCAGCCATTTCTATAATTATTACCCTGTTTTCAGAACAGTGTAGGTAAAATGTAAAATCTGGCTCCCCCTCTGATCTCTATTCATGTTGAAATCTTGTAGAACCCATTAGAAGAAAAGGATAATTAAAATAGAAAAAGCTGTGTGTTTGCTACAGCTGTTTGTGCTGTATGAAATCTTTTGAAGTCTACTTTAAGCAATTAGATCCAAGCACTTCTTTTGGAAGCCTAAGAAATAACACAGTACTTTCTAAGATATTGTCATTCTCTGACTCTTTCAATTCTTTGTAAATATTACGTATCTTTATAACGATAGATTAAATGTTAATCCATTTTGCCTTTGAAAGAACAGTCCTTAAAAGGAAAAGCCATCCCCAGAGAATAAAGTAGTGCTCTGCCTTTTTACTCTGTACTCATAAGTGTGTCCAAAACACCAACATTTTGAAATAATATCTTTAATTGGAGTTTGTGGTTTCATTTTACTATTTGATTTACATCGTAAATTTAGGCATCTCTTAAATGCAAAGGTAAATATATATCACAAAGGTGTGCTGCTGTGTGTTTGTTATTACTGTGCACTTGGGCATTTGTAATCACTGAGCATGGATTAGACCTGTAATGAGACCTGTTAATAACTGCAGACATTTGGCAAGTGATCTCTTTCCATACCAGAGAGGAGAAGTAAGGACATACTTGCACATGGGTAACACTAAGTAGTGTTTAGGAGGTATTACTATGCTATTAGTGAAAGTCTAGCTTGTCATTCTTGAAGCACGATCTACCCTCTATCACCAAAAGCAGTGAGGTGTGGTAGCCAATTGTGATTGGGATGTGGGAGAGAAAGTCTGTGGCACAGTGTAAGATAAGAAATAGATGATAGCCTGATGACAGGGCAGCTCTGCCTGCCTAATGATGCTACAGTTCCTAATGAGCTTGTCATCCTGAACTGTACAGGATAATGAATCTACCAATTTCTTGATTCCTCTACGTATTTTGCAGAGACCAGGGCCAACTGGGAGGCACTATGACATGAAAGGATGACTGCCATTTTCCATTGCGACTCTTCAGTCAGTGATTTGTCCTTGTGTTTCTTATTTTCTATGGTAGTCAAAATGGATTGACGCATCCCTCAAGAGTCAATACTGGGACCAGTGCTGTTTAACATCTTTGTCCGTGTTGCGGACAATGGCATTGAGTGCCCCCTCAGCCAATTTGCTGATGACACCAAGCTGTGTGATGTGGTGTACTCACTGGAGGGAAGGGATGCCATCCAGAAGGGCCTGGACAGACTGAAGAGGTGGGCTAGTGCCAACCTCATGAGACTCAACAAGGCTAAGGACTTGCGGGTGTTGGTCATTGTAAAATTCAACATGAGCCAGTAGTGTTCTCTTGCAGCCCAGAAAGCCACCCGCATCCTGGGCTGCATCAAGAGAAGTGTGACCAATAGTTCGAGGGAGGTGATCCTCGAAAGATACTGAACTGTTGGAACATGTCCAGAGGAGGATGATTGGAGGGCTGGAGCACCTCTCCTATGGGGACAGGCTGAGAGAGTTGGGGCTGTTCAGCCTGAAGAAGGGGAGACCCAAGGAGATCTTATAGAAGCCTTCCGGTACCTGAAGAGGGCTACAGGAAACCTGGGGAGGGGCTGTTTACAAGAGCTTGTAGTGATAAGACCAGGGGGAATAGTTTCAAGCTGGAAGAGGGAAGGTTTAGACTAAGAAGTCAAGAGGAAGCTTTTCATGATGAGGGTGGGGAGATACTGGAACAGGTTGCCCAGGGATGCCGTGGCTGCCCCCTCCCTGGAAGTGTGCAAGGCCAGATTGGATGGGGCCTTGAGCAATCTGGTCTAGAGGGGGGTGTTCATACTCAGGGTATGGGGGGGTTGGAACTAGATGATCTCTGAGGTCCCTTCCAACCTATGAATCTTTGAACTGTGTCAAGTGGCATTTGACTGTGAAAGTGACACCAGCACTAGGCAATAGGTCTAGAAAAGGAGGCACATACAACCTTACAACTATTGCTATTGTAGCAACATCGCTAATGGTTTTGTAACACTTTCCCAAACAGGGACAGAAACTGACACCACAGATAAAATGTCAGAGTGCTCAGTCCTTGGCTGTTTACCAGGGTCAGCCACAGACCATCCTTAGACTGGGTTGTGAATAAGGCAGTAGCCAGTGGCTTTGTCTTCCTTAACAGCTGTCTGATCAGAAAGACCAGGAAGAGTTAAAGCACAAGGTGGAATCCCAGGCAGTGTTTGGGAACTGGGGGCAGGGTAGCCAAAGTAAGCTCATGTCCATTGCCTTTCTGTTGGTCTGCTGATGGTCCTTGATGAAGCTTTGAGATGACTTGGCAATGCAACACAACCATCACAGTGTGGCTTCTACAAGTAGGTGGGTTTTTTTTCCAAGAGGCTGAGACTTTTACAGGTACTGCTCTAGCCTGGCAACACCCAGAAATAATAGTTTTCCCCACTGCTCACTTTGGCTGTTGCTGTTTGTTTCAGCTGTAAGCCACCATCTAAGGAAGACAGACTCTGCACCAGTGAACTCACTGTCCTGCTACAGAAAAAAAGTCAGGCAAAGAGTAATTGCAGTAAGTTGTTGATTAAGAAATTCCTGTGCCACTTGTGCAGATCCCTGGAGATGGCAGAGCAGACATAACAGTGCTTCTTCCAAAACAGATGACTCCATTTCATGTTTTGAGGAAGGTGGTGTGGCTACCCTAAACTTTGAGACTATGTGTAAAAGGGCATAAATAACAGATCTCTGAGCTGCACTGAACCTTTAAAAAGTTGCATTAATTGCAAATAATTTGTTAACACCCCCCCCCCAACAAAATCCTTCCAGCAGATACATGTCTGTTGCATGTACTTAAAAATAGATCTCTGAACTGAAATTTCCAAATTAAAAGTTTTACTTCAAAATAAAATGTTCTAGCACATGTTCTTCCTGAGGAAACTGATTAATTAGACTCTTCTGCTAAGCTGTTTCTTCTGTAAGGGTGTGATGTGGTGTGAGAATCTGGCTTTCTGTGCAGTGGGTGGCTCCAGGAGGTGGAGCTGAAGAGCAGCAGGATGAAAGGAAAGACCCCAACTCATCTGCCCACTCACTGAAAGGAGTTGTGGCTTGTGAAAACCCTGGGGCTTTGAAGAGTAATTGCTTTCTGAGGAAGGTACCCATGCACCCTACATTACTTTGTTGTGCACATAACAACTGTTTGTGTGGCCTGTGTTAAATAGCAGGGCCTTAGTATGCTTTAAAGAAAGAACAAAACCATCTGAGTACTCAGTCCCACAGGCATTGCTTTTAAGGAGCAGTATAAGGGAAAAAACTGAGAAAGATGAAGCAGAAAAGACCTTTTTGCTTAGGAACGTTTTGGTCCAGGTACTTGATTTGTTCTTAAAACACTTTATCCCAGCTGGGGAGAATCTGGGATACAGAGGCACAGTATGGCCAATCCTCATTCAGCTGTCTGTGCTGTAGAAGAATTGCTTATTAATGTAAATCACTGGATTCACATCTTGAGAAGCCCAAACTCTCAAAGAGTGCCTGAGTCTTGCACTTTTGTGAGTCCACAGAAATCAAGGTTTGAGTCCATCACCAAGACCTGTTACTGTTGTTTTCATTTTTGACTGTATCATAACATTCAGATAAATGCCCAGCATATACAGCATTGAGTAATGCTGTGCTGGCAAAGAGAGGTAAGGAGTACTTTTTTTCTGAACAGAAGTGGAAACAGCTGCTCTGTAATGGCTCTAAGTTACTTCGGAAGAACGAGACAAAATGCAATGTGTCCCTTGCCTGTAATGTCCCTCTGAGGTTTTAACTTTATGCACATCAAAGGTTTTGCTCTCTAAAAATTGCTCCTCAGTTGAAAAGAAGAAAGATGCCCTTTGCTACTTTTGCCTAGAGCCCAATATCTTCCAATATTCCATAGCAGCTGTAGCAATGCTCTGCTTAATGCAAAGAACATCTGGGCTGCCTACAATTCTGGGAGAGAAGTGTCAAAAGTGTCATAGACATCCTTGAGCAAAGAAAGATATTCATTTCTATTGCACGGAAGTGTCAAAAACAGCATTATTGAACATCAGGTTGCAATTTGGCATGCAGAATGTGAGTCTGAATAGATGTGACAAAACCCTTCTAGGAAATTGCTACTTAACATTTTTTTTCATAGTTTTAAATTAGCATTTAAAGGAAAAGAGCAAATAGAGAGCAGCTAAGTAACCCTGACAGTGAAATATCCGAGAATTCTTTTTTTGGTGCTTATTTAACGTCATTGCTGTCCACTGAGTGACTGAGATTCATTAAATCATTGTCATCATCAGAGAAACGCACTGCATTGATCCAGAACCGCTCACAAAGGCACCCTACATGACGCAGCTAATTTGGCATAATTGAAAGTTCCAGCCCTGGAAGGTCACTGAGCTGGACAATAGTTATCATTTTATCCTTGGAACAGGGTCAACTCTCACAATCAAGCACAATGGCTTTGTGTCACATTGTTAATTTCATGGTTTGTGCAGGATAAACCTAGGCTTTCATATTTTGATTGAATTTTTATGGTGAACAGGAGGTAATTGTTGCCTCTGTATTCTAATATTTTTATTCTTTTTAGAAATCTCATTCAACCAAACATAAGATTGAGCTCTTTTTTCTTATTGAAGTATAATTCTACTAAGAAAACCTTCTGATTAAGACAGCCCTGTATTTATATAAGGATGGCAGTGTGATACACATTGTTTAGTATTTCATTTACAGAAGAAAATATGACACTAGTTAAAGATTTGTTGGACCATGTTGAAGGTGCTGCTTCTTTCTTGTAGTACTACATTTCTGTTTCCCACTTTCCCCTCTTTGCTTTCTGCTGTTCTTTCCTGGAGCTTGAATACTGCAGTCAAAATCGCAGGCTGAATGAAGTCTGAGAATATGGAGTTAAGTAAACTCAGAGAACCGAGGAGCTGCAAAACAATGTGCAGATAGGCATTGAGAGTGGGTTGTCAGCTTCTTGGTAACGCCAAGTGTTTCAGCTGAGGCTCCTCTGAGCTAGAATGCAAATTCCTGATGAAAAGTTGTCCCTTCAGGAAAATGACCATGAGGCCATTTGCTCTACACTTTAAGGTGGACATCAAAAGCCCACTTTCAAGGCATGTGGTTCATGTAAGCAGTGCAGTATGAATATGCACTGTACAAACTTCCTTATAAAGAAAACCAGTCAAACACTATAGTGTTTGGAAAAAAACTCTTTGGAAAATCCCTTGCCATTTGTCAGCAGGGAAAAGGTAGGAATTTAGGCACGTCTTACAAGCTGTAGAAATGCTTTGCTGGCCCTTGGCTCACAGTGAAATTACCAGTGTATCTTTCACTTCTTTCCCCGTATTTGCTGTTGAAAAGTTAGCGTATTCCAGTAGCTCCCGTTGCTTCCCATTCTGAGTGGAGGTCAAAATGCCAGTTTTCTAATGGCAAGTCTCATGTATAATTTATCATAGAAAAAAGTCCTTGATAAAATCTCTGCTACGGTCTCTTCTCGCTTTGTTATTCAGATAAGGGGCTGGGTTGTGTTTTGGGGGTTGGTGGGTTGCTAGGGTTTTTTAGGGGCTTTTTGGAAACATGCCTTCTGCCAGCTACAAAACACCGAAAAACAGCACTAAAATGGTAATGTACTGCTAAATAAAGTAAACAACAGCTGTGGTATCTTTGTGGCACACTGGCTCAACAAAACCTTTCTGTCATGGATTGCTATACCTTCATTTCTCCAGTTGTTCCAAAGTGGTTTTGTTGGGAAAGGTTTTCACAATGTAAGCAGCATAGAATTAGAAGTTTGGTGATAAACAAAACAGTGAGTTAGGATGGTTGATTTATTTTAAGGAGAATAAGAGATATAAGAAGTAGATAAAACTTTCTGCAAAGTTTTAAAAATGTAGTTTGTGGACATTATGCATAGAAATAGAATCGCAGAATGGCCTAGCTTGGAGGGGACCTCAGAGATTATCTAGTTGCAAGGCTCCTACCATGGGCAGGGACACCTCTCACTAAGCCAGTCTGCCCAGGATCCCATCGAGCCTGGCCTTGAACACTTCCAGGGAAGGGGCATCCACAGTCTTGCTGGGCAACCTGTTCCAGTGCCTCAGCACCCTCATAGTGAGGAATTCCTTCCTAAATCCCAATCTACATCTCCCCTCTTTTATCTTTACACCCCTCTCTCTTGTCCTATCACTAGAGTTCCTGGTAGAAGGTCCCGCTCCAGCTTTCCTGTGTCCCCTTCAGGTACTGGAAGGCTGCAATAAGGTCCCCCAGAGCTGCCTTTTCTCCTGACTGAAGAGCCCAAATTCTCTCAGCCTGTCTTCACAGGAGATAAACCTATACTGAATACAAAACTCCCTTCAAAATTAAAGGTCTAATCTAGGCCAAAGGGAAATTACAAACCATAATGCAATGGTTCGAAATGGTTTGTGTTTTGTAAGTCTTTCAAAAGTTTAATCCCAGCATCTTTTAAAACAAAACTTGCAATCAATAAATCCCACTGGGCACCTATTTATAGTATCCTAATTTTCAAAGAAAGCAAATCAGGCAACTGTTGTTAACATGAATAATATTGCTCCCAGCATTCTGCCTGCAGCCCACACATTGTGGTTTTTGGCATGATTGCAGCAATTAAAAAAATAAACATTTCTTTTTAATATTTTTTATACATAAGCTCTTGCAGTCAACGCTGACACAGCTGGCAGGGAAACTCAGTGAAAGGTAAACATTCTGCTCAGAATGTAATATAACATATTGTTGGGCTTGGTTGTGAAAATGTAATCTTCCTGAAAGAGTATTCAAGACATTTATTTTTTTTATTTCCTTTTCCAGAACTTCTAGCATATTTATATCTGATTTAAAAAATAATAACTTTTTAAAGAACTGACACTTGTGATACTGGATATTTCAGTCAACAACTTAATAGATTTTTTAAAATAGTCTTACCAAAAATCAGGACAGAAAATGAGCTGTGATGTTTTATCCTTCAGCAGAATATAATAGTCTGAGCAAGTAAAATCAATTTCTTTTAATAAAAACCTGTCAAAAGCAGGAAGTTCAATAATAAATGTCTTCAACTATTTGAAAGGAAGAGAACTTCCAATAGAATTAAGATTTGTTTGTGACTTGCTTCAGCAACAACAAAAGATTGTTTAATTTGTTGACCCTGATGACTATGATCCTGTATGAATAGAGATTGAGGAATGATATATGTTTCACTAGAGAAAACATGCAGAGAAGCTTCATCTGAGTAAGTGCCGTAGGTAAACAACTATCTGTATCAGAAGTTCTAATGTATTTTCATTGGTAAAAATCATGACTTTGTGTGACTGTTTAGGTTTAAGATGCCCCATTTGCCATATTTTACTCCCTGCTAAGGCAAATGCAGAGTCAGGCAAACAGGGCTGGATACTTGCAGGATCCTGGGGCTCTCTATATGAGGCTTGAGAGGATTCTTAGCAAGAGCTGGGTGGTGCCCGCACGTTGCTAAACCACCTCTGCCTCAAAGTCTGCTGGTGCTCATGGGACAGTTTTGTGGGAAGGGTGTGTAAACAGATGCAGAAAAAGCAGCTAGTATAGCTGTTGGGGAAAGTTGTGGACACATTACAGTTCCATGCACTTCATACTGACTGACAGCTCAGCAGTTACACACAATCCTGATTGCTGTTGGCCGTCATGTAAGAATAGGAGATGTGCTGTTTTTTTTTTCACTGGAGCATTCTATCCTCAGCCATCTGAGTGTCCACTATGGTGTGTCCCTGTCAGCTTACCTGTTGCACACCAATTACACTCGGAAGACATTTTTTTAAAGAATGAGCTTTTACCAGTATGTCCCTGGTACTAGCATCTTCTAAATCCAAGTTGTTTCTTGTTCTCTCAGACTGAATTATAAAAAGGCAGGCATGCTGCAAAATACATATCTGCCCTGTTATAATCTAGTAAATAGACCTCTGGGTATGGAGTTGGAGTGTATGGATTTGAGTTTATAAAAGTAACTGAATAGTAATTCTAAATATATATAGTGTGAGATCACAGTGTCACAGGAAAAGACCTTAAAGATCATCTAGTCCAAACTAAAGCCAAATAAACCAGGTAAACCTAATATCTAACATCTGGATTATGCCACTCAGCACTTCATCCAGACTAACCTTGAACACCTCCAGAGATGGCAACTCGACCACCTCCATGGGCAGCCCGTTCCAAAACCGGGTCACTCTTTCAAAACCTTTTCCTAATGTCAAGTCTAACCTTCCCCGGTGGAGCTTAAGACTGTGACCCCTTGTCCTGTCTCCGGTGACCAGGGAGAAAAGACCGACCCCCACCTGACCATAACCACCTCTTAGTTATAGACAATGATAAGGTCACCCCTGAGCCTCTTCTTTGCCAGGCTAAACAGACCCAGCTCCATCAGCCTCTCCTCATAGGGCTTACCTTCCAGACCCTTTACCATTCTAGTTGTTGTTCTCTGGACTCAATCCAGCACCTCGACATCTTTCTTAAACTGAGGGGCCCAGAACTGAACACAATGATGAAGTTTAAAGCAACCTTTAGTAGAGAGGAAAATTATTTGGTGAATCCTACCGTTGATCTTGGAATGTGTTTCAAATGTTAGGTTTGGACTTTATATCACCCTCAGGGCACATAATAACAGCTAAACAAGCATTAACTCTGCCGAAGTCAGTGGAGTTCTACCTGTGAATCTGAGGGGATTGTTGTCTTTATGTCTTGTCACAAAATAGGTTCCAAGTAATCGTGCAGGAAAAGCACGAAACAGAAATGTCCTGAGGCCTGATTTTCCAGGTATTCTGATCCATTACACCAGCATGATTGTGCACCAGGACAATCACCTCACTGGTGAGGACAGTTTGAAACTAAATTTGTCCTCAGCTAGGACAAATACAATGCAAAGGATATTATTTACACAGAGGGTTTTTTTCCAGTGGAAATGCTGCAATTAAAAAAAGGAAGAGAACTTTTAAGGAGCAGGAGTGAATCCTGGAATATTTGTCTAACTAGTCTTTTAACAACCTGTGTTCTAGAGATGTAGTTGGTTATGGAGATGACCATACTTGCCATCATATCATAAAAATAACAGAAAACTAGGAGCACGATGTATTTTGTGTGAAAATTCAGTTGCCCTAATCAAGTTTGCCCTCATATACAAAAAGAGAGGAAGATTTTCCAAATTTAGGAGGTTTTAGTACAGTCTAAACTGTTAGAATATGAGTATTTGAGTACATCCCATGTCAAGTTTTCAATTGGTTCCTTAATCTTGGTAGATATTGCCTACACAGCTGTCCCAGTGTTCATGTCAGTGGATTTGAGCACAGTCATAGACTCCTAACTGGGGAGGGGGGGGCAGTGCCTTGCCTTCCTGAATCTCAGAGTCAGGTCCTTGCCAAATGCAAAACCCAAACATGACGATTAAATAAAGTGAATTATATCCATCATTTGCACTACAGACCCTTTAGGATCAAAAGAAATAAGCTTTGTGTGCCCTTATCTCTTATCAGCAGTACATTTGGTGTAGGCTTTCCAAGCCACTACTGCATTTGTCTGCTCTCCATCAGTGTTCTTAGGAGTTCACACAGGCCTGTACACAGCGAAAGTTCATCTCCAGCTGGTGTAACCCTGGTGAGCAGATCATCACCTGTACCTCCTCTCTGAGACCTCCAGCTGAGCAAGTTCAAGCTCCATGTGGTGCTACTGCTGTCAGGTGCCTGTGGTGGGCAGCAAGCTCTGCATTGCCAGTGCAGCCTGAAGTCAATAGGGGAGGAAGTGCTGTGCTGTGAGAAAATTGAAGGCTTTTGTGATACACACAGCACTGATTACTGTTAGAGCCCCATGTAAAATGGAGTTGTTGATATCTGAGCTAATTTTATGTCCCTTGAAACAAAAGGGGTGGAGGGGGAAGAAAATAGGGAAAAGGCAAGGGATCAATGTTTGCTTAATAGAAAAAGACAGTGTCTGCAGGGAAAAAAGTATAATTCAAAGTTTTTTAAGACAATTATGAAGAATATGGAATAAAAATAGAATGTGCTGGAAAAAGCAATAAAATCTATAAACATTAATTCATAGCATGCTTTTTTTGAAGTATATGACATTTTTTTCCACTAAGCCACTAATAGGGTTCTAAATATGAGTGAGAATAGCAAATTGCTTTTTCCATCTCTGGGATCTATAGTTTCACCTCTACACTTGAATAAAATTATTAAGCAAGAGGCAGATACTTATTTCTTTTGTTTATGCTCAGCCTCGGGAATTTTTCAGTTGAAATCAATAATTAAAATGTTTATTGGCCATTGTAAGTGTTATAAATGCAACTTTCTTAAACACAGAGATATATATATCTTAGATAACTGACGTATTTATGTCCATGCTTTTTAGCCAACTAACAAGGTCCGGGAGGAGAGACAATATATAACTTTTTTTGCCTTGGTAGATGCTGTATTCACTAAGATTGAAAAAATTTGCTATCTTTTCATTTTCTTCGCATAATGGAATACAGTAGCTGGTCCTTAAGAAGAAATAGATTCACACAGGGTTTGTTTCAAGTGTTATGGCAAACATGGGGTTGGTTTAACATAAAAGCTTCTAAAAGATCACAGAAATGTACTAAATGATTTCAGGAATTAGAACTCCTGGTGCAAACAGAACTTCAAACACTCTGCTGAATTAATATACGTCTCTGATTATCAAAAGTACTTGTAATATTACCTGAGCATACATCTGTAGTTTTATATAAGCATATAGATCAAGATTATTTTCAAGACAAAATAAAACCTTAGTACTGAAATATGAATCTTGGCTTATAATGCCTCTAGTATTGGGTAGGAGAGGGATCATCTGCCCATCCACAGTACCATGCCACAGGTGGGTAAAGGTCAATAGACCCACATTTCTGATACACCTCTGCCTGTGGTGCTCTGCCCAGGAGTGCTTTATTGCTGAGGAATGAAAACAAGGTTCTTGCATATTAGGCTCTAGGGATAATGACTCTCAATATAATTAAATAAGCCTAAAGCTTTTGAAAGCTGAGAATCTTTTCCTCAGATATCCACAGAAATATCAATCTGCTATATTTTCAAATTTCTCTCAACAATTCTATGACATCAATTGCTTTGCCCTGATGAAAGAAATTTTCCTCTTTTTGCTTTCTCTGAGCATCCCTAGCTCTGAAATGGAGCTGCACAACCAGCTGGCAAGGTGCTGACAGGGGAGTGCCACTGCTCCCTCCTGCTGCTGCTGGCCTTCACATTCAGCATCAGTCCTTTGGTAGGAGTCAGTTGAGCTCTGCAGGATTCTTCTTCCCAGTCACTGATGTAAATGCATGAAGCCAAATACTTCAAAATATTATGTGTCCCCCTTGCTCTTCTCCTTACATAGATGGTGCTAGTTTGGAGTATGTCATTCTCACGTGCACCTCTGTTTTTTACTCAATAGTTTTTCCAATAAAATATTCTTAGTTTAATGAACACTCTTCACTGAATTGTCCTCTCAAAACAAAGTCTACCACCATACCACAAGATGTCACTTACACCCAAGGACAGCAGGGATTCTGTGCTAGCCAGAGGGAAAGGCAGAGATTTTAGTTAAAATTTTTCAGATTATTTTGGAGTCATTAAACTGTGAAATAGCTATTTCGTTAATGTACAGTTGGTTTCTACGCAATTATTTCTTTTCATCATTCCCTGTTTTTGCTTCTCATAGCTATTTGCTGCATCTTGCTTCAGATGAAAGTATAAACTCTGAATAAGCCTCTTATCTTCTTGCTCACTGACCTAGCACAGTGAGGCCAATGGCAACATCCCAATCACTGCAAATAAGTCAGCCCCTTCCAAGGAGACACAGGTAAGCATTACCCTTCTCAGTGTGAGCAATCATCAGGCAGAGATATGGTTCACACTGCAGTCCTGCATATTTCTTATAAGTTACATTCTGTGGACTGTACTTTAATACATATTCTATTATACTACAGGCTAAATGTCCACATTGTAAAAGGAAATTACTAATTTACTTTTGAACTCTCTGTCTTGTGTTTGTAGGAGTGGAGGAAATTGAGCCTAACAGGAAACCTGTGATTATGTATCTTGAGTAATAACTGCTAACAAATTTTTAAAGGTTATCCAGAATTTTCAGCAATGTGACCTCTATTGAATTCTCAGTTATAGCAGTGATAGTACAAACAAAATCTTCACAACTCTGAGTGAGGGCTTCTCAGTTGTGATTGGAATTAGACCTTTTGTTTGGATACGGACCTGTTAAGGTTTCTGACTCACAATGAGCTTCTTCAAGTTTTTTGAAGGACTGGAGCACTGTAAGGCCACTCTACTTCTGCAGTCAAAGGCACTTTGTAGTCAAAGGCTCCTTGGAGCAGGCAATGACGGGTTGAATTTTCTATCTGTCAATTAGCTTCTGGTTAGATTTCTGTAAGCTTCTAGGAGGATAAGTTTTAAGTTACATGTATTTTGCTAGAAGCTGAGCCTGCCAAAATATGCCCTTCTCTTTGTTTTATTCCTTGATGCAATTTGGAAATAAGTAGCACAGCTAAAATGTCAGCTACTTTGAGAATGATAAAAGATAAGTATTGTGCAAGAAGAAGGTTATTATTGCTCTGTGTTGTTCATTTAATTGCCAAAAAGTTTACCCAGAATGAAGAAAAAGTATCCAGGGAGCATGGAGGCCTTGAGATGGGTGTAATTTTAAATACTCGTGCCCTCTTTTTCCTCTTAGTTATAGAGAACAGGCTTAGTGTAGGGAAGGAAAGTGCAAGGCTGGTAGACTCAGCTGTATTTTCACAATACTGGAAACATTGTGTGCAGCCTGACATACAAGCAAAAGCCAAAAAAAAAAAAGTAAACAGATGCTCTAATTAATAATTCTCAGCTAAGAAAAAGCTTGTCTGGTGAGACTACAAGATAGGGAGGATACTGAGCTTCAACTCTGCCAGATGGAAAGATGGTGTCTGTACCTACCAGAGGCTTTCCACACTTGGCTTGGAAAGCATAGTGCTGTGTGTGAAACAGCCAGTTTGCTGCTGTGTTCCCATGCCAGTCTTTCTTGACACTGTTCAGAAAGGAACACATTTATTTAAATAAGAAGACCCAAAAAATGCACTTAAATCTCCCTGTATCTTAGTCTGTCATAAATATAAAAGCAAATCCTTAGGATGATTTTCTGCCTCACTACAAACCCCTGGCAAGGGAGGGTTAATCCTGAACATGCATGTCCAGTGTTGACAAGCTGTGGAAGGGAGTAGCTACTTCCATCCTTATTTTTGTCTAGATAAGCCCTCAGGGACCTCTATGCCCATAGGGCTGGGCTGCTGCTCTTCCAGCAAAACTGTTAAGTTTTCAGATTCTATGGGGGAGTTACTCCTTATTAGGGCACTGGTCAGAACTGGGACTTCTCAGTATTACAGTATTACAAATAATGCATTATGTTAGGAGGCTTTGAAAGAGAAGTGTTTGACTGTATTGGGCAAGTAATGATGTTTGATGTACCTCCAAGGTGGCAGTCAGTGGGTGAGCCTTGCAAAACTCAGCTGCTTCTCTCTCAGCAAGTTTCTGCCTTGTAAACAGTGCCTTTGTTTTTTGTCTGTGTGGGCTCTGACGCCTTAGATTTTCCTTTGATGTATGAATGAATCCACTGCTTCAAAACAAAGCTCAAACTAGAGCTGGAAAAGCTTAGAGGGAGAGCAGAAAGAAGGGAAAAGAAAAATGCAGTTTTGAATATCCACGCTAATAAAGCTGATGAAGTGATGGGTGTTACAGGCAAGATGATTGTGAACTTTCTCTCTGTGACTATTTGGGGCAGTTGAGGATTGTGGATATATTTGAGGTTGCATGAGGTTTTGCTCTTTTCACTAGCACCTACACGTATGTGAGCAGTGGCAATGTAAAACAATAACCATTATGACCACTGACTCACTAACCAGTAATGACCTTATTTGCATTCAATATTTAAAGTGTGCAGTTGTGCATGAACAGCAACCACAAACTGTCTGTAAGCCACTCAGAGGCAGAACTTTGTTTACACAAAGCATCTATCATCTCAATGCAGCAACTAATTCAGGTGAAAACAGTAATTAGGTCTTGGGCAAACAGTGAGCAGATAAATGGGCCAAAGACTGAGCTGCTGTGGCCTGCATATGTGGGGGAAGGAAGTAACCTGGCCTCTCCTGCAGTGGATGGAGGGAGGATGCTTCTTTCTTTGCACATGTATGTCCATAGCTCTAAATCTGTAAGGATCCTTTAACTTGATTATCTCACAAGAAACTGGAAATGAGAGGCTATGCTCTCTATTCCTGTTGCATGTCTGTCTGTGAGTGTGTGAGAGAGAGAGGAGGCTGTTGCCTGGATTCAGAGTCTGGAGAGACCACACTGGACAGCCTGCAGGACAGACTGCCCTTCGTCTTCACCTCCCAGCTATACCAGCCCTCAGTTTGTCTAATAAAGTCGTGTTCTATAAATGGATCAGCCATTTGGGACTGGAACAACAATCCTCAGGGAACCTTTCGACAAATCTGGTTTGAGTTTCAAGTTGCGGTGCAATATGACACGAAGTGGATTTCGCACAGTTTCAGGTTTTGTTGAAAACCTTTCAACCAGCTCTACTCTGTGGCTGTTACTTTTTCAGTTTCCTCCCTCTGATATGTCTCTGGTATTTCACACTGAACATGTCTCGTATTAAGAGCAGTTAGTTGAAAGGGTGGAAATAAAAGCCCTTAAATGTGACTCAATACACTGGGAATTGAGAAAGAGTGCAGGGAATGCCCTTTTCCTTGTTAAATTCCTCTTCTGGTCTCTCTCCCTCCCTGTGGAGGTTTACCAAAACTTCATTTTCATATAAAGATTTTTTTTGACTGTTCGGCGAACTGCAATAATAGCACTACAGATCACCTCCTAAATGGCTGAGGCGAGTGGAAAAGGACTCCTGCAGACTCTGGCAAGTGGACAGGAGACCTGGAAAAGCAGTCGGATTCCCAGCTGGCCCATGGCGTTCACAGCCGGGAAAGCAGTCTGCTTGCTGCCTGCTGTGGAGCCAGGAGGCGAGGAGGTGCTCGACTTCCCAGCTGGCAAGGGGAGCGTGAGGCCTAGAGAAGTGGGCTGCTTTCCGTTTGGCTTCACAGGTTGAACGGGAGGCCAAGAAATGAGGTTCAGTTCCCATTAGCCTGTCTGGTTCTTGATTTGCTTCCTTCAGTTAAAAGAGGCAGAGAATACTGATGATGTTTTGCCAGGCACAGGATAGAAGCTGAGTGGCATGGAAGAATAGAGACTTAAATAAGCACAGCTCGCTGTCTCCACTTGCTTTTGTCAGTTCGTGTAACAACCTTGCTGCCAGCAACCTCCCTCACTAAACGGAGGCAAAAAACAGGGGTCAGTGGGAGGTGATTGTGCAGTTCTACATTTGGTACTTAGGGTTGTTTAAGTTATTACAGAACCGTGTGTATCAGCAGAAACACATTAGCCCAGGCAGGGTATTGATGGTTTAAGTATTTAGGAACAGATTATTATTTAGTAATTCCTTCCTAGATATATTGGAAAATATACTTAATAGTTTGCCTGTTAAAAGGTTATTTAAATACATTGCAGGTATTTCATGTGCAGACAGTTCAAGCTTCACGTCCCCTGAAAGCATATTTGTAGTATATTAGGGTTTTTTAATACACAGTAGTTATGAGAAGGACAACAATAGATCTTTTGTTAATGTGGCTAGTTCCATTGTAAAACCTGATTTCTATTTCTTTCCCCTCTTTGCCTGTAGTTATTCCTTTGGAATTTGTGGCCTGTTTTTAAATATCACTCCCGATTTCTGTGCCAGTCTTCACTGGAGTTTGTAATAACACACTGTAATTTAGGCAGCCTTCTGAATTCCCATGTGTGAAGTTATCTGAGTACTGCTTGCATGATCAGAATCCAAGACAGCCCCGTTTTCACTGAGTGCAAGATATTAACATTTTAAAATGACTTCAGGTCCATGATTCAGTAAAAGCCAGTGGAACCTGAACTTCAGGGCTTTCTGAACTGCAGGCAGTAGCACATCTGTTACCTCGCTTGTAACACGGTGCTAATAGCCAAGAGTGTGGCAGCACATACTTCAGCTGAGAAGCACCCAAAGCCTTTGGAAGGCATGAAGAGCCTGGGCTGAAGTTTGTGCTGATGCAGCTTCCCTCTTGGTATCTGAGCCGGCCAATGAGCCTCATCCAGTGCATTCACAGGTACAGCTTTCAGTACATGTCTGGTGTCAGTACAGAGACAGCACGAGTTGCTTTAGAGTTTTACTGTAGGTTTTCAGCAGATAACAAACACCTATGTACAAAGCCAGGTATCCTTTTATATCTGAACACCCTTTAAAGTGGACATACTTTGAGACTCATCACACACAGCCAAATGCAGAGTTGTGAATGAAGTCACTAATGCAGCTAACTAGGGAATTAGCTCCTAATCTACGGGTACATCCTGGGAGCCATGTGTATCTAAAGACTTGTCTCCAGGAGTTCTGTGAAGGTAATCCATGCTAGTTCAGGTACTACAAGTAGCATAACCAGCTTTCTCTGGAGGTCCCTGTGGATTCATTAATTGCATTGTATCATGTTATCGCTAGTCTGTGGGTTCTGAGTGGGCTGCTGGGCCTTCATCTTAGGGAATGAGTCACTGATAAGGAGCTATGAGTTTATTCACCAAATCCCAGTGTCTTGAATCAGTTTGTCAAGAAAAATAGCTCCAGTAGCTACCATTTTCTGAGCCATGGAGGGGTATTGCAGAGTGCCTCAAAATACAGATCTGTATAGGGCAAAGCAGAAGAGAAAGAAAGGTGATGTATGTACAGCTAAGTTACAGACAGAAGGCCCAGTATTGAGGGTAAGCCACAGTCCAGAACAGGTGTTCTTGAGCCTTCAGTGAATCTCATTGGCATATTTTTATTGAAACTCACAGCTTCCTTGAGGTACACAAGCAGCTTGCCCTTTGAGGGCATTTCTGGTCACTGTTTTTCAGGAAGGCAACTTCAACGGCACTGCAGGAGAGGAAAATTCATTACCCTGTGCTCATTCCACTGGGGAGCCAGTGTCCTTGGAATATAACCACAGTACAAGAGCTTCCAGGGGAATTTGGAACACTGGGTTTATATAACTCAACACAGCCTCAGTGTACAACTCACGCACACAAGGAAACACAGTTGGCCTGCCCTTATTGCCACAAACATTCACTTATTTCCATAATCAGTTTTAATCGTATCATTTATAAGTTGGATTATTTTACTATTTTTAATAACAGTTGATTGCTCTCTCATATAGGCAACAGCCTATAAAATGGAAATTTTTTACACTAATAAAGGCTTAAAATAGCAAGCCTAATTTGTTGATAAAAAAAGACAGTGCCCCATGCTGAGACTTTGTACACATCCTTTCATTCTCTAGTGTATCTTTATAGCTGTGTTATGAACCCCTCATAAATGGGTTTTGAGGTAAAAGTGCTGACACAACTTTAACTATAGGATCTTGAACAGCAGCAATGCAATAAAAGATCAAACTGTAATGCTTCATATATAAAGAAAAATTCACCATATGCAAAAAGCTTTTCGGAAGTAAGAAATAATCTGACAAAGTCTTAAACAAGCCCTTGGAACATTTATCATTTAGCTTTATACTGCCTGCCCAGGAGGCACCAGGTTGGTCTTACATTTACCAGGCCCAGAGAACTGCTGAAGCTCAGCTCACTCCTGTGGATTTCTAGTGTCCACTTCTTGTGCGAACAGCTGGCTTTTCATGAACAGTAGTTGGTTTACACCACACCAAGCAATCAGTAAGCTAGGGCCTGAGACATGCTTGTGTAAGGGCTCTGCACTGAGACAAATCCAGTGTAAGAGATTCCTGCAACATTTTAAGCTAGTTGCTGTCCATCCATATTCTTGACAGCAGCTGAAACGGCATCAAAGTCAATGGCAGCTGTCTGTATTCTAAGAGAACCCTTCTGGGCTAGCATATGTCAAACAAATTTTTACTATTGCTTTGCATTTGTCAGATTAAAGTCTATTTGAATTAGTGGAGATCATGAGGAAAATTACGAGTTTAGCCAAAGAAAGATACATTGCAATTGCACATTGTAATTGAAATGGCTGGGGGGCCCTATTGGAAGCGGTCTGACTCTGTTGAGACACTTTGTTGTTGTTCAGCATGAATGTGTCTGTAATGTAGTGTACCTCATGCAACTGAAAATCAATTTGTTCTCTCTCAATTCTAAGCTACCTCTCAAATTAAGCCCTATAAAACATTTCAAATAGAACAAAGAAAGCTGGCTGAAAAAATATTTCATCTTCTGAAATAAGGATTTGACAAAGCCAGTTGCATTACACGTGGCCAAGGAGGACACTACTCATTTGAAAGGCTATTGAGAATCTGAGGGCTCATAAGTTCAAGTCCATCTGCTGCAGACTTCATGCACTACTAGCTATTACAATAGCTTGACAATAATCTCAGCATCATCTTTTATTCCAGTCACAAAAGGCTGTCAAAAACCAAATAGTAAGAATTACTATAAACAGCAATGATTCAGTCTCAATGGCAATGGCTGTCTATAATCTAGCAATGTAATCTATTGCTCTACCCTTAAATTGGATATAGCATATGAAGTCCGTCAGCCATGCAGAAAGTGAAAATGTATATTGTCAAGGCCTTTGCTGTCTGCAAAACTGCTGATGAAGAGTCACAAAAGGAGTTTTAAATGCCCTAGAAGAAATTCCGAGTAACATTAAAGTCACAAATAGCAAATTTGACAACTCCCACTGGAGTAAGGAACTGCCTTCAAAAGTTTTATATTAGCTTCATGCATCATTGTTATAATTTATTAATGTACAATTTTTAGGTTTTCCAGCCTGCGTGGCCAGGGAATGGTAACTGTAACTTCTTTTTCATGATAAACAGCTGTTGAAAGATTTGCCAATATTCCTTTCCTCTTATAATTCAAAAATGCATGCATTGCTTTTTGTATTTCTGGTTCCCCAAAAGCACTAGAGATACTATATTTATTATTTAATCGATGAAACCTGCTCTCTATGGATATTTCAACATTGTTTAGTTTGCTAATGTGCACATTTGCACCTAATCTATTAAAAATCAGATATCATGGCTGCATTAGGGCATACTGGGTCAAAGCCGTTTTGCCTTTTTCAGTGTTCAGTAATTCCCTGACAATAACTACTCACCTTTGATTACAACCTCAGGAGCTTGGAAGGAAGAGACAGAACAGAGAGGCAGTAAAAATACCGAATTTTGAAAAGGTCACCTGCTAGCAGAATTAAAACTTTGATTCTAGCTGCTCATTATAAGGAATGCACCAAATATGAGATGGCAGAACTGGAATCTGTTCATCCAGCAGCAATTGGTTTCTGTGACAAGTAAATACCATAAACCCTTCTTATGGTAGCAGCTTGTCAGAGGAACTTCTGCCCCAGCTGGGTTTGGAGGGCCAACCACAGAAGCATGTGCTTCTCTGAGGAGGGACATTCCATGTGGTCCAGCCTCCGCAGCTGCTGAAATTTCCAATGGAGATCTATGCCTTCCCCATATAAGTACATTGTCTGGCTTGCTCATTTGCATCTAAGTTTCTCCGTGACCTCTATGACACACTTTCCTAGTGCCTATAGATGTATAGTATGTGCTTGATCTTCAGTTCCTCTTGGTGTAACTTCACAGCCAAAAGACAATGGTGTGGTTTCTGTGAAGTATGTTTGAATTATAGGATCCTTAATTGAATCATTCAAGAAAGCTGGGCGCTGGAGGTATTTGCCATATTCCTTGAACAGGAAGCCATTGTTCAGTTAGAGGCCTGACTAAAATACTTTAAAAGTCAACTGGATATAATGATCTTAATATTTATTATAAGCAAATTATTCATTTGATCTCAGACAACTCTCAGGGTAGACTCCAGTAAATGGGAAGAGAGAAATCACTAGGGAAAAGGCTACAATTTTTTAATTAAATTTCACCCCAAGTATTGTAAAGGCTATGCAGTACATGTCAGATTATTCCCTCGGAACTCAATGACAGAACTCTTGATTTTACTTCATCTTTTGTGTACTAGTTATTATGAACAATCTGCTTTTTGGTAATAGTTATTTGAAACCCTTATCTCTGTTCCTGAGATGGAGTGCCGTAACTGGCAGTAGTTGATCCATGGCGTACTGTGATTTAGCTACTGATACAAAACTGTAACACTTTTCTGCTTCCCTGCATCACTGCACATAGCACTTTGTGCTTCCTCTTGTGCCTCCCTCAAGGACAGATTCTTCATTTATTCTTGCAACCCTTACTAGTGCAAGGAAATTCAGGAGGAAGCCCTGAGGATGCTGCATTACAAACCCTGCTGCTTACATACAAGCTCACGTTGTCCTTACATATGGAATGACTTTTATCTTTATCAGAGCACTGATAGAGAAGAAGGTTTCAAAAGATAATTGAAGAAGAAATTGAGCCACTGCATAAGGAAATACATGTGGGAAATATGAAGGGAGTAGCAGATAGACTTTATTATTAGTGTTCTTGTTTCTAAATAGCTTTTATGATATCTTTACAAAAAAAACCTGAAGGTAGAACAACCCCCACTTTGGGGGTCTGACACTAAATCATTGTTCCGTAAAAGAAGTTAACTAATACTCCCATCACCAGGCAGTTGTACCATATATCATTAAATGATACTGGAGAGCAAAGACAGAAGTAATCTTGGCTTCTGTTCTGCCCTACATGAAACAATTCAAAATGTTTGCCCAGTACCTTAGATCAGCACAGTTGCAGCAACTACTGTAATAATTACCCAGGGACAGCTAAACTAATGGCACAAACAAATGTTCACTGTGCAGCCATGTAGGCAATGGTAAGTTAAGAGAAAACAGTATTACATTGGGTTTTCGCTGCTCTGGCCTCAGGGATTGCAGTGCACCCTGCCAGGCCATTCTCTACCTGCTCACTCACCCTAGGGCATCCAATCTACTCATTTGGCCTGTACAGCCAAGACATACTGGCAGTTCTGGCTTGATTTCATGTTCACATGGAGTAGAATTTTATGTAATTCTGTAGATTTCATCTGCCCAACAGTGATTTAATCTGAATGAATCTTCCAGAGGTTGATCTTCAGACCAGGGATTTGGCAATGTTGTAAAAAATCCTTTAGGTTTATCTGGGTGTTGCATCCATTAGCAGTGTCTGGGACCCTGTCAGTTTTGGTTTTACTGAGAGATTAAATTGAGTGAGAGGGGAAAGATACTAATTCCACTTTGTAAGGACTTCTTAGAGAGTGTTTCTTCTGTAGGGACTACCCAAATTTGAACATAACATGGAGATCATAAAGGGTTTTAATTATGTCACTCTAAAGAAATCTGGTCAGAAATGGGTTTCTCCTGACATTTCAGCTAAGTAGAAAATAACTATTCTGGTTTTCTTGAGGATTTCAGTAAATCACAGAGAAGCCAGTAGAGATGTATAAGTAGGACATTAGCATTTTGTTTTCCACATGTTCTGGCTGTTTATTTTGTTGGACCTCGTCGCTTCCTTTCTTTGTAGCAGATGTTACTACTTTAGAAGGGCAGGAAGCAGAGTCTGCTTTGATATGAGCCCCATTCTGTCTTAATTTTAGAAATTGCTGCATCACCTGTGAATACAAAAGAAATTAGGACCATAGACTGTTCAAAATTGCAAGTCAGGTAAAATAGCTGAAATTATTCCTATAAAAGAAGATGGCTTTGGCCCTAACCTACAATAAAGTAATAAAAAACCCAAAGAAAGCAATAGGGAGAGTCAGATATCTAGAAGAATGTCTAGAATTTGAGCTCAAGTGACATGAATCCTGTAATCAATAAACCAAATTATTCCTTTGCAGTTAAAGGAGTGTCTGAGCAAGCCTCCTTTTTTCACTGCCACCCCATACCCACTTTTCGAGTCAAACAATGCATACCTCCACATACCTGGGGATATAGAACACATCAAGAACATCTAGAATATATTTCCAAAACACTTTTTAAAGTATCTATCACTCTGTAATACACATATCCCTCCCTTATGATCACAGAACTAATAATTAAGTGCACTAATTGGTATTGTGACAATGCTTTTCTTTAAATATTTTAAAATACATTAAGTAGTGCTTCAAAGTTCTTTCTGGTTCACTTCATGTTCTTTAACCTCTCACTACAATCACTTTTGTTGCTTACTCTTCATTTATTTTCTTCTCATCCTCCATGCTCAATCTCTTTACTGTTATTCTCTTGTCTTCACCCAGTTAGTTTGATGGTTGCCTCTCTCCCACACAGTCTGCCTGTGCCACATTGCAAGTAGTCAGAGCTGGGTGTTTTTAGGCAGTGTGAGCGTGCACTGTTACAGAGTGCTCCTTGGGAAGGCCAGGATGAATGCTGTTCCGTCACAGGCAGAACTGGGCACATCCTGATCCAAGGCTAGCTGGGTGTCCAGCCCCACACAGGGCATTTGAAAATGGAGGAAAGAAGGGCATTAAATGTAGAGGCACTCTCAAAAAAGTGATAGTTCTAGGAGAGATGAGTTTTCTCAGAAAATTTCTTCTTTCATTCAGCTACTCAGTCCTGCCTGATTGAAGTCTAGCCACCCATATGGCATGAAGATGTCTGGCTGGGCATAGCTACACACAGCTGGAGATCTGGTCTTCTTTTCTCACCCACTTTCCAGAAGTTTCATGCTGATAATGAATAACTTGGGAAGAATCCTGAACCAGGTGAGGGCTTTGAAGGTCAAAAAACAGATGCTCAGGAGGAACCTCATTAAGTACAAATGGAGCAGAGCTTTTCAATGAAGTAAATTAAAAGCCCACATAAATATCAGGGACTAATTAATGGTGCAAGAAACACAGTAACTGCCTCTTTGCACATGTGATGCAGAGTACAACCGCAGAGCTTACAGCATTATAGCCAAGATACTGTTCAATGAATCCAGTGTTCAGTAAGAAACCCTAGGCTCATCTCAGCACATTAGAATATAGCTTGTTTGGAGTGGGCAGCTGAACACATGCACCTCTTCGGGCCCTTTTCTAGGCTTTGAGTCAGTGCTACAGACAAGGTTAAGACTGACTGTGTCCCAGTAGGAGGCCTGGGGAGTGACTCACTGTTTTATTTCTAACATAGTAGTGTATCGTTTTCCCCCCACCTGCACTAGGGTGCCATTGCAAGCAGCTGAAATGACTGCCTGAATGAACAGGCTGACGTCAGATTTCCAGAGCTAATTCATGAAAACCTGCAGTGTACTCTTGGTTCTGGGATATGAATCATGCAAGAGAAAATACGATCTTTCTCTTAATGTAAAGATTTTCTAACAACCATGATCCAGAAATGAGTATCACCCAGTTATCCAGTCATAGGCCTCTCTTCATAGGAAAAACTGAGTCAGAAAGTGTAGTTTCAGGACCTGTGTGATTTTAGAGAGTGGTTTTATTCTAGGTGAGTGCACATGAACAATTACAGATCTTTCTGCAGATAATTGACATTAATGGTATTCTTGGTTGTAATTATGAACTAGCACTCCGCCTGCTTGTACAATGGCTGTAGCTACAGTAGTGTCAAGAAACCTGAAACCTGGCTCTAAAGCAATTCTTTCAAGACAAGCCTTCATGGTACACCATTTTCCCACCTATTACCCTGTAAAAGAAAGGGAAGGATCCACTGGTTTGAGAAGTTAGTCATTCACAGAGTAAAAACTATTTGTTCATGTTAAATGAATATAGTTCTCATATTGGGTTGCAGTACACATTTCTCTGACTGCAACTGCTTTGCTGCATTTCAAATGCCTATTTCAGCAGGTATAAATCACAGAGAGTAGTGACAGCTTGTTAGAACTGGGCCTATAAACAATGCTTTGGTTTTACCCAGCCCTTTAGAGGACAAGATACAAATAATACAAAGTGAAAACTCTTTATGCTTCTTTCTCAACTTGCCCTGAATAATGCCCAAACTAATGTAATTTCTTATTATTTCCAGTTGTTTTACACAAAGGCTGTTATATTTAAGGCCAGAATATGTGCAGCATATGTTAAGCTATTTATAGATTTACAATTACCTCATCAGACAGATGGTAAACATTACTACTAGGCATAAGTACATTTAGAATCAGACATTTAAATAAATTCAGATCTGTCTCAAGCTTATTTAAAGGGTTTTATCTCTTAAGCCATTTGAGGTGTCTGGTTCTGCTGAATGTATTTGTATCACATTCAGATATCAGGGTGTATGACCAACAGCCTATAGATAGCTGTGGAAATCAGATTACATTAATTCTTGTTTTTTGAACCTGACACAGGCAATGGAAGTAGTAAGCCAAATTAATCTGAGAATAAAGAACATGAAACTGTTAGATAGAAAATGACAATGACTGACTTCTTTTACGGTGTTGAAAGAATATACGTGCTTCAGGGAACATCAATTGGTCTCTCTCTAAAGCTGAACGACTTCATATAGAGATTAAAAAACTGACAAAGATATATGCCAGAAGGCCAAATTATAATCTTTCAACTTCAAAACCCCAGGCTATGGTGGCTTTTCACATAAATCTTAAGAAGAACAAAAATAAGAGTTCAAACTAGATCTGAGGATTGAGCACTTCAGTTAAATGTGATTAAAGTTCCCCCAGACTGCTCAAAAACATCTTTGGGCTCTTCAAAATTGTTATTTTTAGGCAATTAAAAATATACATACAATTCAATGGTGATGAGAAATAAAACCAAGCAGTCAAAGGAGAAGAGTTTGTAATTTGAATTGACATACCTGTATTTTGGGGTTCTTCTTTCAACTATCAGGACTTGTTTTCTGCCTTTCTCCAGGAGCTGTCATCTGACACACTGTGACACAAACCTGCTAACCTGCTTTTTCCCTGGATGGCAGGGAAAGAACGCAGTGATCCAAATTCTACCCTTTGTTACCACAGTGCTGATCCAGAACAAGGCAATGACAGTCAAAGCAATTCCCTCAGAACAGCTGCATTGTAGTTGAAAACAGAATTTGGCCTGAGGCCCAGGGGCCCAAAAATACAAACCAAAAGAACCGTGAAATGATTTGTCTTGAAATCCACTCTCTCAAGGTAGATATCATCCCCCAAATACTGGCTGCAGGAAGGAGATGCATTACAGCACTGCTGCAGCATCCTTAACTGTGCAGCAGCTCATACAAGTGTGAGCAAGGTCCCAGGGCAGTTGGAACTCTCTGACACACTGGGGCACAGTGTCAAAAGCCTCAGAAAAGGAGACCTGGCACAGGAGCAGGGGCAAGCTTACAACTGTTTGTTAAAGGTGACTATACCAGTCTCAACAAGCTAGTGATAACCTGCTAGCATTTTTTTAACCATCACTTAGGTTAATCTACAAAGTGCCTTGTATTTCTACCCCTGGGCACTGAGTGACAGAGAAGTACAGTATGAGCCAGTAGTCTGGCCAGTGGAGCTCCTCTATACTGTCAATACTGGGAGCATGGAAAAAGGTTTGCATAATCTTCACCTCCATGAAAGAATTCATGCAGTTACCTCTGTCTCTGTACCCCCACAGACAGTCCTCCTTGTCTGCTTCAGATACTGTGTTTTATGCTGATAGCTGATCTATGAAACAAAACCCAAACGAACATTCCCGTCACCTGGTTGTTTGAGATATCATTTGGGTTTTCTCAGTGCTGGGCTTCACTGCTAAGTTCACTGTGTGCCACACTATCTACTTGAGGAGTAATGCTCACACATGTTTTACTTCTCTTCAAGTATTTTCCGAGACTCTAGTAACTCTTTGAAAGGTCTCATTGGTATCACAGAATCATTAGGCACAGAGTAATTTTGCACACCTGGAGGGAAAGGAATGGTAATGTATTTGCATATATTTCTATAATTATTATGGTAATTTGCCATGATAATTGCCACATGTCTGCTGGGGTGCAGGATTGTTTTCATTTTGCTGTGTAACTCTATTTCAGAACCTAAACTTTTTCTTTAAGTCTATACTTTTAACTTGTACAGTTGAGAAGTAAATATTTGAAACACTACATCTATCTGATCACGTAATGAGTACTGTTATGATTTCACAGGGGTTGGTTTGAGAAGGATGGTAAGGAAGAAGAGCATGTGTAAGACCACGGCTCTATGATGCAGCAGTTTTTGCATCTCCACACCTTACTGTTGATACCTGCAGAACCTTATCAATCATAGACCATCCCAGGCTGGAAGGGAACATGAAAAATCACCTGGTCCAACACGATAAATGAAAGGGAGTCTAGATAAGATGTTCTAGGTCTCCCAGAAAGCCACAGCCGGTGACAGGGACACCATCACATCCTGGGAAAATTGTTCTCATGAATGTTTTAATCTTACATCAAGATGAAATGTATTTGTATTACATATTGATGCAGACTGCACAGAACACAAAGCCATTCAAGAGACCCTGTGGACTTACACATTCAACACCAGCAACATAGTCCCATCACTCTTTCGCACAGTAAGAGATAACAAGATATCTTAATTATGTCAATGAATGTGCTAAATACTGGACAGAATCAAGTCTGAATACAAATAATTTTTATACTGCAGCAAGCGATAAGCATATACTGTTCATCTAGCACTGTATTGTTCAAAGTATAAGACGTTAGTATGCAATGTACTGTGTTTAGGCACTATACTTGGTTTTGTTTTTCACAATGAGGGTGCTGAGACACTGGAACAGGTTGCCCAGGGAGGCTGTGGCTGACCCCTCCCTGGAAGTGTTCAAGGCCAGATTGGATGGGGCCTTGAGCAACCTGGTCTAGTGGGGGGGTGTCCCTGCTCAGGGCTGGTGGGAGTTGGAACTAGATGATCTTTAAGGTCCCTTCCAACCTGAACCATTCTATGAGTCTATGAATCTATCAAAAGACTTGCAGGTCTGCCTTTGGGTGTATAGAATTGTCTGGAGGGGTTCAACCATTTTATTTCATACAGCATTAACATGCTAAACCTAATGTCCGCTAAAAAAAAGATGAGTGAACATAGCTCCCTTATTGCAGGTGTCCCTGTTCTCAACTGCTGGTTGAAATTCACTTTGGTCTTGTGTTGCTGTACTTTGAAACTTCACCTTTCTTCTTCCATTACCTTTTTAATAACTGAAATCAGATCAGAAGGGGTTCAAAAAGAAAAAGAAACTTATACAGATAAAAGAAATAATAATAATCTTACCTTCAAAAAGCTGTCTGATAGTACAAATAAATCTTGGAGAAATGGAAACCATAGTGTAGTTTAGCTACTTGTAAATGGAATAATACTGCATGTATTCAAACCATAAATACTTGGGTTTATGATCACAGTAAAATGCAATTCCTTCTACTGCAGTTTGTTTCTATAGGATCAACAGGATCACTGTGCTGACATGCAGAAAGCTTTGTGATGTGCAGTTTTGCAGTGGTCAAGTTGTTTCTGTTAAGAATCCTGAGCATCTCATTTCTTTTCTTTGCAAAATAACGAAACCATCATTTCTTTCTTCGTGTAAATATAGTAAGTTCTAATTTAGAAAGTACTGGTCAGCGATATGCACTCTTGCTTTAGTAAGTTGTCAAAATAATTGCTAAATGTAAGTTAATCATTTAGGCCCTGGATGTGTTTAGCCTGTTTTTTATTAGTTGCTTTAATTTGTTTTTCTGTAGCTAAGAGCAGTCTACTTTGACCTCAGACTGCTCTATTTCATTGAGTATCTTTATTTCCAACAAGTATAATTTTAGTGATAAAAGTGGTTCCTAGCCAAGCTGTATCAAAGTCTTTATAAGGAAATAAAGTAATTTGCTGTTTGCGAAGACAGCTAATCTTAGTTTTCTTTATGAATCTGGAAGAGAAAGGGGTAAAGTTACTCCAGTTGTCGGCACACTGGCACGGGCCGTATTATCTGAGCCTTTGAATAACAACTCTGAAAAGCACATAAAGGAAACTTTATAGATTCAGAACTTTTCTGAGGAATGCAGAAAAACTGTTCATGGAGACATTGAAGGAAACGTTTGTATTTTATCGAGTAATTACAAATACTTAGTGTAGTGTCTGGACTGTACTCAATAGCGTATAGTTTTCAAACGTCCAATATCAATAACTGTTTTCAAAGGAGTTTAGGTCACTTTTAGGTCCTTTAGTGAGTGGAAAGTTTGGAAATCTGGCCAGTGGTGTCACACTGAGAACTTCAAGTGGCTAAATCCTTTGAAAAGTCTGGCCTTAATCTCTTGCCAAATGGGACGTGAGCTCTTTTGATAATTTGGCCCAAGGTTTTGAGTTAAAATTTGGGTTGCGAGACTATTTGGAAAAGGGGTCTTTAATGAATATCCTAAACTCCTGTCCTAAGTTTTCTCTATTATCCAATGCAGAGATGAGAACAGGAAATATTCTCTACTGTTAAAATCTAAAAGTAGGGATGTTGAAAATAAGTTGCATTTCTTTTTCAATCTTTCTTACGAGTTGCATACTGAAAAGGAGGTATTCCAGTGAGGGCAGTAGTAAGATGCCTAGAATCATTTTTAAACAGTGCACTTTAGTTTCTCAACTTGAAGAAAATCTACTTTTTTCACAATTATGCTGGCTCCATACAGAGCATGAAGCATAAATCAAGAGAAGGTTTTGCATGTTTCATACGTCAGCTGCAGACATGTGCAAGAACAATTTACTGAAACCCTGGGATATGAAGCCAGGAAATATACCTCTTGCCTCCAGCAAAATTGTTTGATTCTAAATGAAAATTGGTGAGAAGAAATGAAGGAGCAAAAGAGCTACGAGCAATCTCTTCGCATGCTGTCTGCCACAGAATCTAGGGAAAGTCCCTGGAGACACAAAAAGATATTGCATATCTCTATACTATGCACAGCCTTTTGGTTGGTGCCATTGAAATTCTTGGTCCTATCTTTTTGCCAAAAAAGGTCTGGTACAACAAAGTGACTTACTGCTCCCCTACGAACCAAAAGTAAAATTACTCTGTGTTGGCAGAAGAAAGCCGATGCTGTGCCATATAGGAGCCTCATGTGAATTATGTCGTACGTATATGATACAATGCAGATGACACGCTAGCTGCGTGCTGAAAAATATAACATGGCATCCACATCAATTTTTAGCAAAAAAAAAGCCTGGTGCCGTTTCATTTTCAGATGTAATAACTCATTGTGTGGGTGCAAACCAAATGGTTTTAGTGATAAGCAAACCCACCTTATTTTTCAAGGCTGAATGCTAACTTTAAGATTAACAGCAAGGCTATCTGCTGCATATATTTCTGTTTATCTTGATATTTCACTGATGATAGTAGAGTCATCAAAAAGGGGAAATTTTCAGCCTGCCATAAAGAAAAATACGTGACAGGAACATGTCTTGCAACAGAGAGATTTCACAGCTGAAAAAAGTTGAGCATAGTTCCCAGAGGCATGGCTTCCTTTCAGAGGCCTGTAGACTACGAGACTGCAGCTTCATGTCCCAGTAAGCTGCACATGCAGCAATAAATTCAGCCTTAGGATGGGTGATTCTGTTAATTTGGATTGGCAGGCACAATGAGGCTATGATCACAGTCACATTTAAATGATGCATACTGACTGAGCTGAAAAAACACCCACATCAGGACAACCCTCTAGTGACATTCCTCATTTTTAGGAATATCCAAGAGGACAGCAGTAGATGTATTCCTGTGTTTCTATTACCATCACTAAATATGCTACTTAGCAATTTAACGTGAACTACTTGATTGCTAGAGAGTTAACAGCACCTGCAGATAGTTTTATGAACAGAGGGAGGCCTTAGGCTGTCATACACACACAGTAAGCAGGAAACAGAAGCTCTGTGTGCAATGTGCAATCACTGAATTTTAACTGGATAAGGAGTTACTGTCTGTATTTAAATTGGTCATGAAGGAGAACATAGACTGGTTTGAGAGCCTGTTTCCTATGTGCTTTGTTCCATGTGGAAACCTGAACTGTCTCAATGGTTCAGATAGACTTCCACCATTTTTTTTCAGTGTATTTTTATTTAAAATCTGAATTAGTGGGTGACACCACAAGCTGATGTAGCTGTAGAATTTCTGAAGGAGTAGAAATTGCAATACCAAGGGCATCGCTCTGTGGTAGTGTAGGAAAGAGAGGAGGATGTGAACTAGCCTGGCCTGAGGAAGCACTGCCACAAGGCTCAAAGCAAAGTACAATGTGACTGATGAAAAAGCAAAGAAACTCCACACCAATATGTTCTGCCCAAAATAAATGATTTGCAGGGATGAAAACAATACAATTACTGGTCATTTATTTGGCGTGCAAAGTAAAAGCAAATCATGTTTCATGATACTTACTTAAGTATCTTCAAACTAGTTAGCTGTGAGTCCAGACAGCAGAACTACAGGAAGATGTAATTTCGTAAGTAGATCAGTGCCGTTTCAGCATCATTACTTGACAAGTCCGAAAACTGACAACTTGACAAGTTCTGCCTCTCTGGGAACATGTGTTACAGCAGGCCCCTTGCTGTACGATCGTGCAGTGACTCACCATACTGCGCAATACTGGTTCTTACTCTTCAATTTTTAAGAGAAAAGGCCAGCACCTTTTGTAGCTTTTGGTTTTCCACAGAGTGGGTATTAGGTGACCGAGGTAGCACCAAGGACTATGTGAACAGTCCACTACTGTACATCTGACTGCTCACACCACAGGATGTGTTGGCCACAAGTGGGGAAGGACCTTGGCTTCTGTAGCACTATGTGAATGTGCTGGTGTTGTATTTGGGATGCGATTGCACAACAGAATAAATTAGATCTGATTGTAAATTAATCTCATGCCTACTTCCAAGCACATCAATAATCCCAGTGAAGATTTCAGCACTTTGCAGAACTGAGGTCTTAAAGAGCTTTGTTTTTTCTGGGAAAGTTTCTGATTTTTCATCTGTGAAGTTAAGCAGATTCACTCATGTGAGAACAATGGAACAACTATAACTTATTCCAAGTAAGGACAGCAGTGCATAGTGTGATATATAAGCACCAAAGCTATTATGTTAGGGACTAAAAATCAAGATGTTCCCATATCTCCTCCTCCCAGAGAAAATAATTCATAAGAAGCCAAATTTCTTTACTTCTGTCTTTTTCCAGGCCGTGGCTAAGCACAAAAAATTTTGGAATAAAAAGTTTTTTGAATGTTTTAGAACGTGTAAAGTGACAAGATAGAATGAAAGTGTCATCTCAGCCTTAAATCTCAAGACTTTATTAAGTTACATCTTGAATTTCTTTTTAATTTCTGCAAACTGTAATGTGTCAATGTTGGAGTTTTAAATTATAAATAAAATGCTTGGTTTGGCATATTTAATAACATCTCATATCAACAGCCTATCTGCATTGTTAATAGTTACCATAGCAACTTCACAGTTTTTTCTCTCTCTATCATTATTTGCAGCCTTTGGCCACATCATTTTAAAAGTTTAGTTTCTGTGATACATAGTTTGTTATAACTTTATTCATACCTTCTTTTTTTTACAAGACACCCATTTCTGTCTGTTTGCAGAAGCGACAGGTTAAAAGCAAATGTCCCGTCGCTTTGACAGCATTACATGTTTAGGCTTTAATGTCTATAAATTTCAATTTCCCTCTATAAGTATTTAAAGAAACAGACAATTAATTCTGTGTATGGAAAACTGCTGGTTTGGGTTTCTTTTTCTTTGTGCTTACTGTTTTGTTTATTAAACTGGGTATTTCAGAGGGAAAAAAGCTGTCTTTTCTGTGTAGGTTTAGCAACCACTTCCTGTGGTCCTCCATTCAACCTCCTCTTTGGTCCCTCTCTCCTCATTTCTCTGTCTGTCAATGGTATATTTTTTTTTCTCTCCATAATGTTTCATGGCAGTTGAGATAATTTTTGATACTTGGGACTAATTATCATGGGTGATTGAAGAAAAGAAATTTGCTGTAACTAAAAAGTATATTTGCAGTACTTTTGCTAAACTACTTTTCTCTTGGAAAAGTTGTTTCTTGTCATCAGAGAGACTTCCAGTTAGCTGATCTTTATGAGCTGTGTCATAGTCAAGGCCTCTCTTACTGGAGATTTTTGTTGTGGGTTGTTTTTTTTAAAGGAGTATGTGAAGGTAGTGATTCTTGTGTTTTCACTTTGGTTTATGGCGGGATATCATTGGTAATTATGCTGCTTTGATTGAATAAGAAAAGATTCAATAATTAGTTCGTTAGGCTCACAGATATTTGTTTGGACAAAAGCCAGCTATGAATGGATGGCTGTAACTGAAATATTTGAAGCAAATAAGGGGCACCGTCAGTAAACTTTGCTTGCTATTTCTCCTTAAGTGATCCTTTCTTTGGCTCTGTTCCACTCTTTAGTGTGACAGCACACTCAACCCTTTAGCGCTTATATTTTTCAAACTCCACCTCCCACAAATGTGTAGATATATTTATATCCAAGTATTACAGTTCTGTATCCATACTGCCTCTTACACATCCTACAAAATCCCTCTGTATTAATTTACTCATGCCTTTTATTTTGTGTCCTTTCATCTATGCCTGACATTTTCCAGTAATGACTTCAACGTCCATGCAACTCATCTATTCCATCTACTTCTCTCCCAGGTATTTTTGTGCTTTTATACAAAATGATCACAACAAATGACCTCGTGATCCCAGACTTTCTTTAAAGCTTTGACTTAGCAATGTTTAACCATTTTTATAAGTACCAGTATATGAAGTCCATAGTTATAAATGTGTCAGATTTTCTTTGTAGTTTTTCTCTACACAGAAATCCCTTGTTTGTGAGTCTTAAGGTAGGATTAAATCTTTTAATAAGTACCAGCTGCCTGGCACATTGCTTCTTCCCTAAGACATAAGAAATAATAAGAAATAAAGTAGTTTGAGGCAACTTCTATGCTACACAATAGCAAGTTTAATTTTTAAATGCTCCTAGAAGCATTTGTAGGCAACTCAAATGCCCTCTGTTAAATGTTGTACCAGGTAGCACACGTCACAGTACATCGCTTAGCTGGTTTTAATTGGTCTCCCACTGGCACATCAGGAAAAAAACAGAATGAGTCCCTCTTTACAGGGTTATCAGAATTGAAAGAATAGTCAGATGCTGGAGGGGAAAACCTCCAGGTTGTGGTGCTGGAGGGGAAAACCCCAGAAAGAGCTTGAATTGCATTGCCAGTTCCTCCCCTGGCAGAAGTCCATCTCAGCGCATTGCAATGTACCAATAGGTGCTGCTATGGACACAGGCAGAAAAGAGCCAAGTGTGAGGTAGAGAAAAGGCAAAGGGAAAAAAAAGGAAACCCCTTGACCAGAACAAAGGGCAAAAATGTGATGGGTGCTATGGGTACTCATGGAACAGCTCTATAATGTCAACCTAAGTCCGCCACAAACAAGGTTTTTCTACCATTCTTCCAAAAATATTGTAAAGAAACCTCTGGTCTTTAAATAGTGAATGTTACATCTGCAAATCATCTGTGCGAGTAATCCACCTGTATTTTAAAATGGAGAAGTACTACCCTCATATGTTTCAAGAGCTCAGGCTTTAAACCATTTTACTCTACAGCTGTATTCTCCTAGTCCTTTAAAAGGACAGCCAGGAGTTAATGGAGACAAATGACCTTGAGCTGGGTTTGCGTGTATTTTGTAAAGTGCTGCTCTAAGTAGAGAGAGTATCTGATCATTTTAACAGACCTGAGCCTCTTCCTGAATATCTCATTCTTACAGTTACTTTCCCTTTAAAGCCCTCACATGGGAAATACTTCTCATTTCTGCTGAAATCTGTTTCCTTCTGCCCTTTAAGGGATTTGCTGGTTAAAGACTATGCAGTAATTACATCTGTTGCTCCAGTACCATGATAGATGAGACTGCGTGTAGCTCCCATACAGATTCACCACAGAAAAGTACTGTTCGTATTTGGGAACATTCAGAAGATTGTTTTCCAAGCCTAAAATCTTGCAGAGCTCCACATATCAAGTCTTGTCATTTTGTATCTTAAAATAGTTTTGACCAAATAAAAGTTGCATACAGCAACTGGCCTGCACCACATAGGAGAGGACTATCAACAGTCCATTTGCTCCTGCATCCATGTAAAAATAAAAAGTCAGGGCTACAGTAGCAAGACCAGTCCTGGCTGTAGACATCAGCTATGCAGAAGCTGTAGACGTGGGCTGAGCAATTGGAGAGCTGCCTGGGAACCACTGGTTGCACATAAGGTCACAACAGAGTGGTGTGAGAACCCAGTGGCAGTGGGATGGGTTTGCAGAGGTGGGCAGGAGAGATGAGAGTAGTCTGTAGTTGTCTGTTGTTCAGCTTTGCCTGCACTGTCATCATTTGTCCATGTGATAAAGAGAAGGTTCACGTGTTGCAATTCCATGTCATTCATAAAGCCAAGCTCCTCCACAGTACCATCAACCCAGTGCCACACAGCAGCCAGGGCTTCCCAAAGGTGAAATGACAAGCAACAGGCATTTAAACACTAACATTTTACTAAGGCAGGTGGTGCCTTTAGGCTTAGCTGTCTTTTGCTTGGATGACTCACGTGGTGCACAACAAGTGCTGGACATGAGGTTCTCAGACAGGGTGTGAAGCAGTGTGTGTAGGCATCCAAGACCTGGGAGCAGGCTCTGTTTGCGGCACGGCACGGCACTGGACATTCATTGACTCTGCCTCAGCAGCCCACACCCTGCCCTGTGAGCTGTCCTGAGGGCAGAGCTGGAGGGCCTTCACCCTGCTCATGGGATGGGCAGTTCCCTCTGTGCTTCTGTCTGTTTTGATCTCAAATTGATTAGTGCCTTTTTTTTCCAAAGAGTGTAGGAAATCAATTAGCAAATTCAGGTAAATCAAGGCTGCCTGCTACATTCTCTGTTGTTTTGTGAATAAAAAAGACAATTATTAATTTACACTGCACCTTCTGGTAGTTCTTCACAACTCAAAACTCTATGTGTGACTGGACAGTAGGTGTCATGGATGTGAAGACTTAAGTTCTTTAGGCTTTTCATATCTTATTGTGTTGTTGATTGCCTTCTGTCACATCCCTTCATGTTACATCAATTCCTGTGCCAAAGTGAGTGAAGGTCAGCAAAATAATATTGCACAGTGGTAAAACTAGAAGGCAGCTATGCCAGTCTTTGGATGAAATATTGTACCTTCTATCAGCTCAGATGGTGAACAGTCAATCCTGGTCTAAGGCAGATAGTGTTATCCACTAAAAGTAGGTAATTTTCTGTAGCCTTGAAATATCCACAGGATTGAACACTCATCCTTTCTCTCTAGTTGGTTCACCACACATGTGGCAAGCAGTTTTGTACACTTTTCCCCCATCAGAAAAGATAAAGGAAAAATAGTTCTGGCATAACAATAATCGTTCTACCTCCTGACCTCAGCTTCCTAGGAGGGTTCTGAGTGCACATGTACAACAGCCCTGGCAGCTTAAACAGACTGTGAGTGTAAAGAGGGAAGAATCTGTCCTTTTCTGCCAGCGAAAGCACAGGAAATTGGGCAGAATGGTTATCACAAATGCATGCTGGAAATGGCAAGCAGTTTGCAATGATGCTTCCACCATTAGGCCTCATTGAGAAGCAATCTATAACAGAAAAGTCATTTGGGATGATTGCTTACTTATTTTTCTGCTGCGTATAAATTAGCCAGGATTTTTAATGTTTGCCTGGTGGGTTTTTTGGGGTTGGGTTTCTTTCTTTGTGCTCTCGCTTGGTTTTGGACTTTTTGTGTGGAGGGGCAAGTTGTTTGGTTATTTACTGTGGCCACGGCTTTGAAATACAGCAAACAAGTTTAATGAGCTTGTTGGGAGCACACGTAGGTCCCCACAGTGCAGAGTCAGTGGGCAGCCCCAGCCCAATATTTTCAGGACCCAGAATATTTTTCAAACATAGTAAAATTTCATTTCAGCCCTTTTTTCCCTCAACCAAGGCAGCCTTCACAAAAACCTCCCAGTCCACACATGTGCTCTCAACCAGTATGGGAACCACATGATCACTTCCCACCTGGACCTGATAACTGAAAAGAGCTGGCTGGCTCCAAGCCCTGTGGCTCTTCATGAGGCAGACCACCCCCGATGCTGACACCTTTTTCTCCAAACAGCATATATTTTTGTAGTGGAAAGAAATTTTTAAAGGAAAGATGGCAAACACTACAAAAATATCAAACTCCTAAAGCATTTTAGAAGCCGTAAGGTCTTCACAGATGGTTTTTGGGAAGTAGACATGCACAGCATCTGTGCACAGGTACCCATATACACACAGGCACAACTGTTTGACTACACAGGTTTCCAGGAGGAGGCAGGTGAAGAATGCAGGAATTGTGTAATCCTCCTGGTGCTTCAGGCACACAGACATGAATCTGCTCCTATCTTTCCATTTTGAACCACTCTACTACAACATCATGAAAGGGTTTGGAGTCTGAGTGGTGAAATTTGACAACCTCTATACCAATCATTTCTTTTGTTTCTGCCTCATCTTCGCACCATGTTTCATGGAACTAATTTGGGTTGGCAATGCTGGTTTCAGGTACTAAGAGCAAACTATCACCTTCATTTTCCTAGCCATGTGATTTTTCTCATTTCTTCCATAGTATTTTCCTGTTTGTACAGACTTTCGTTCCTATGAGTAAAAGACTCCCCAAGCCCTACGCGTAATTAAAATAGAAACATCCGCACCTAGAAAACTCTCAAAAGGGTTCTGATCCTGACAATATCCTGCTAAAATAGCCAGGAATCCTACAAAATGACAAGTTTAACAAGGCCATTTACCAAGTCTGAGAAAAAAGAAAAGGCAACTGAAAGAGAGCACCCAAAAGTCAGTTAAAATCACTTCCAAAGTGCAAAGATGACAGGAAGCCAGTAGTCAACAAAATGGCATTTTGTCTATAAAGAGTCTTTACTGCACCTTGCTCCTGTATCACAAGAGGAACGATAAGGGCTCTTTTCAGAGGTAATGTCAGCTTTGCTTCTCTCTTGCCTTTTTTCAACTCGTTTTAAGTGCCTCTCTGCTGTGATTCTTCCATGGAGGGGCCTTGAGTTGTCCCTGAGTACTACCTAACGTAACTTTGCCCCACATTGTTTCTTTTCTGGACTGTGATTCCAGAAGAGCCTTGAGGCTATGTGAGAAAATTAGAATATTTTCCCCACATTTCCCCTTTCCAACAATCTATTTTCATAAGGCTTTCTGAAGGTATCACAGAGCAGACTTAATCATGGTGTCTCATCCCTGTAACTGCTGCAACGTTTGCTAAGAACAAACCGGTGAGAGAGCAAGAGGGAATGTGGCAGAGACACCCAGATAACCCAGACTGGAACATCTTGGTTCTTTTTGCTGGCAAAGTCAACAGCAGACAGTTGTTCCTTTTTCTTTGGTTTTCTTTTCCTAAAGGAAATTAAATGTAAAAGATATGTTAGCACAGCCTTAAAGCTGAGATTTAGACATGTTTTCCAGTGTTACGATTCCCACAGCAATTGTAATTCAACTGCACTGCACATTCTACTGTAAGGCATCAAAATTAACACTGCCTGTACACAGCAGAATATATTACTGTATCACTCTGTGAAATACTGCAGCAATTTGAGAACAGCATTAGCTTGTGTCTCCTCCTAGCTTTTCAATGAATACGGAACTTGAAGCATTAATATAGAAGTTTGGCTTATGTTTACAGCCCCAATCTCAGGTTAGGGAGGTTTTGTAATTACATGTAACTCAC
This sequence comes from Upupa epops, assembly GCA_013397515.1. NCBI lineage: Eukaryota > Metazoa > Chordata > Aves > Bucerotiformes > Upupidae > Upupa > Upupa epops. The sequence continues at coordinate 192,670 of VZRI01012194.1, read as the reverse complement.
AGCACGTGATTCTTGGGGTTTTTTGTTTCTTGGTTATTATTTGAGTGCTTAGAATCGCAGGTTGGCTTAAATACCCACCTCCAGAGACCAAAGCCATTTCTGCTCAGAGGTTATTTGAGCAGCTGCTTATATGTTTTTAATCTTTCTCATTTCAAGCAAAAATTTCCCATCCTCAGTGATTCTTTTTTTATTATGTTTAAAAATTGATTTTAATAAAGCTTGAGCAAAATACGGTTCATTCTTTTTGAGAGCGAGGTGAAGCAAAAAGGTCACTTTTCCCATTATAAAAATTGCATGTGACTGTTATTGAACAACTCAAAAACCACAGTGGTTGGGCTAGGAAGCTCAGATTTGGCAGGCAAGCAGGTGTTTGGAGAAGAGGTACCTTCAGCTGCTCTGGTATACATTTATTTTGCTCTGCTAAGCACTTGAAAAACAATGTTCGCTCACATTTGGTAGTCCTTTAACAACTCTGCTGCTGTTCTAAAAGCAAACAGGCCCCATGACCAGTGAATAAGTCAATTAATGACTTAAGGAAAATGTAATGAATTTATGTACTGGAATAGGAGATGCATATCACTGCACTTTTATCCACTACTTCTGCTCTTAATCTACTGAGGCATCAGACCTTATGCTAGGTATGATTTTACACTATGTAACAATGCGTAGCATGTTGCTCCCACTGAAAGGGTATAAAATATTGTAGAGTGTAAATCTCAACGGACTGTTGAGATGTAAGCCACTGCTCTAACAGACTAAACATAAAAGTACTCATATTCTGTGTGGTAACCCAGAAGCACAGATAGGGTCATAGGCAGTTTGATCAGCTTGAGATTTTGTACGTTTGGTACCCTTAGGACAATACAGATTCGATGGATGGGCTATTCGCTGCATAAAGAGCTGGCTGGATGGTCACACCCAGAGAGTTATGTTCAATGGCTCAGAATTACAAACTCAAAGAGGGGAGATTGAGGTTGGACATGAGGAAGCAATTCTTCCTGTGAGAGTAGTGAGATGCTGGAACAAGTTGCCTAAGGAGATGTGGCTGTCTCATCCCTGGAAATGTTTAAGACCAGGTTGGATGGGGCCTTGAGTAACCTGATCTAGTGAAGGCAACCCTGTCTGTGTGGGGGGATTGGAACTAGATGATCTTTAAGGTCCCTTCCAACCCTAGCCATTCTATGATTCTACACAAGACACGGAAGCCCAAGTTTTTGGAGTAGAGATTATTACTGAGGCATGTGGAGCCAGCTGGTGCTCTGCTGAGAAGACTGCTGGTTTCTGCATCTTTTATTATCACAGAATGAACACTGTAGCCAGAAACACCTCTGTCTGGACCAACATAATTTCTTTTTCTGGGCTTCTCATCCTTGAATTGTGTGAATGTCCTGGGGAATATGCACATATGGCAGCTAAGACAGCTGTACATGTGAAGAACACTTGTTAGTCATACCGCCAGCACTCTCCCTAATCCTCTGAAGGGTTTTCCTCTGTCCAAGCAATATGGATGAGACTCCTGAGAGCATGCGGCTCCCAGCCTCACTGGGACAGCCCTGCAGTCTCTGTGCCTCTGAGGAAACAGAGGGAGTGCAGCCTCTGTAAACCAGGCTGCTGGCTGTTTTACAGTTACATTCTCAAGTGGGCCTAGCTGTAATGACCAAAGGTGAAGGACGGAGCAGAAGCATTTCTAGACAGAGTATTTTTACAGTAGATTCAGGACCATAATCCCAAAAATACAGAGTGTGGGAATAGCTGACTCTCAACACAAGACAATGTGAGCCTTTTCCCATTTGCAAAGATGCTTTCTCTGTAATGGTGACCAGCAAATGAGTGATCCAAATAATTTTTCATGTTTGGAAAATTAGAGCATTTGATATTAAAATAGTGAAATCAAAAAATAAGTCTTCAGCTAGACTTCTCAGAAATCTGGAGGAACACACACAGAGATTCAGCAGTATTTTAGTCTCCTACTGAACCTCTGAACTGAGAGTTCATGAACAGAGGAACAAACAGTGCTTCTCCATAGTGGAACACAATGCTTTTGGAATGACCCACCACATGATTTAACATCTCTAAGTACAATACATTTTCATTACTGAGTGCATCCAGAAAACCTGGATTTTTCAGAAAGGACTGAGAACATGACAAGACCAGGCTCAGAAGAAGGTTTATAGAGCTACAGGCTGTTTCCTCTGGAGAGTCCTCAGAGCCTGTTCCTGACAATATGGTAAATATGATGTGATTAAATAGATGCCACTTGGAACCTTTTTGAGTCTGATCAAGGCAAACAGTGATTTGGGTTGTTCACACTGTAATCTGCAACAGGCAACCCCCAGCCTCACATGCCAGACATCTGTTTGAAGACCCACGTGCTCCAAAGAGTCAGTGCTCATGGCTGGAGACAAGCTGAGCACATAAGGAAAAGCTTTCCAAGGAAACTTTCACTGTGACACTCATATAACAAAGGCAGAAAGGCTCTGTATCCCTCAAAGCTTTCCAGAAGACAGAAGAAATCATTATAGTTGGGCAAAATATTTATTGCTCCAGATGAGAACAGTTTGCTGTTTTAAACTATTGCTTTTCTAACTATTCCACAATCTATTATATCTGTATTGACTGACAGAAAATTGTTCAATCACAGCATCCTAGATGAGATTAGCAATCCCGTTATGAAGTTGCTTGTGCAAGGAGTTGCCACATCATCTAAGACAACCAAGATTGTGACATTTATTCTTTTCTTGTGGATTTCTGCACATTGCTCACATTTACATTGTTGTCCCCCTCTCCAAACCAGTATCAGGAACTCACAGCCCAAAAGTCACATGAATTAAAGCTGTCTTGAATCAAGCTGATAGAGCAGAGTCTTTTGGCCATGTGTACCAGTTCTGCTAGAGCCAGAGTACTTGCAGTCATCTGCTGCCAATGTTCTTCAGGTTAGGCATTAAAGCAGCTCCTCTGCTCTGTGGGTTTGAGTCTTTCCCTCAGAAGTGGTTTTGACATCAGTTGTAGAGTGAAGGGATTCCACCTGAAAGGTTTCTTCTCACAGCATTCATACTATAAGCCAGTGTTTATCCTGCAGTACTCTAAAACGCATTGGTGTATACAGATTTTTCAAAACTGTATTTCTTATTAATGTTGGAAATGCAGTGAGTGAGGCAGGCTAAGAATCATTAGATTTAGGGAGTCTTCAATATTCAGACCCCTGAATAAACAGCTGCACTCTTCAGCAGATTATTATAATAATAAATACAAATTTATGAAACATCTGTGCTCAAAGGCCTCTTTAAAAGAGCATTGTAAATGTTAGTGTATTGCATTCTCTTCTGCTTCTCATCACATTGCTTTAGCTGAATTGGGAAAGAACTGCCCACAGTGGAGTCCTGCCAAAATGTCGCAATAATCAGAGTTTACAGGGAAAATTGTAAGGTAAGAGAATAACGGATGAAATATATATGATTATATAAAATTGTTGATTCCATACAAACAACGCTTTATCAGTGTAGGCTGCCCAAAAACACTGGTGGTGTAGGCTTAACTTTGTGATGTAATACTCTTGCCTGGGTAAGAGAGGCTAGCTGGCTGGAGAGCAAGCAGGACAAGGGAACTTTCCCTGACACTTGGCATTTCTGAGAATGCATATGGAATATTGCAGCTAGTTTTTGGGTGCCTGAGGACAGCAGAGTCCAGTGGGAAGTTGCTAAGATAGCCAGGGGCTGGAACATGCCGAGTATGAGGGAGCCAAGTTTGTTTAACCTGGTTAAGAGAAAGGTCAGGGGGATATATTCAGTCTTTCACTACCTAAAGGGGTGGGGAGCAGTTACAGAAAAGCATGAACCAGCTCTTTCTCAGAAGAGCACAGTTTACAGCACAAGAAGCAGTAAACACAGGATACAAAAGAAAATGTGGATGGACATACGGAAATAATTTTTCTCAATTTGTGCAGTGCAGCAGGGAGCAGCTGCCCAGAGAGGCTGCAGGATCTCTGTGCTTGGAATTTTTACAACACAGCTAGACAAGTCCTTGACAAACATGATCCATAAAGTTAGACTTGCTTTAAACAAGTTTGGATGAGATGATGATTAGCATTGGTCTTTTCTAACCTCAATTTTTCTTTTCTTTTCTGTCCAGTTCAGGTGCAAATTGCCCCTCTTAGTTGCACTCTCTGGCCTTCTCTAAATTTGGTCAATAAATGAAGTCTCAAAAATTACAGAGAAGAAAACTGCATGAACAACACGATTGCATGCACTGTCTTGAATGCCTGTGTTACCTGCACACAGTGTGAGGGTTTGTGCAGCTGGCTGGGGACTGCATGACCAAAGCTTAGAGGCTGAGGTGTTCCTATCCTGCCGGAGCACACTTTGAGTCCATTGTGGCAGTAGAGACGCGCAGGATTTTTTTTGCCAGGAAACTGGGAGCAGAATAATGCTGGAGAATGGTTTCTCTTGAGCTTAGCAAGGGGAAAGGTGGAAGACAGGGTGGGACCAATGAGCAGACCACAGCCCATGAGTGCACGGTAATGTGAAAGGAGCAGGCTTGGCATTTGAGCACACATAGGGCTCATTACCTGTTCTGAGATTTGATTTAGTAAGAAGTGATGTTCAATCTTGTGCCACAGTACTTATGCTAAATGGCAAATGTTTATTCATTCCATAATCTTAAGCAAAATATTGTTCTACAGATTTAAGAGAACAGTTCAGAAAGCCCAAGAATTAAGAATTCTAATTCTTGATTGACTGATGTCCAAGACTTAAATTTGGAAGTACATGATACTCTGTGGCTCATTAGTGAGACTTAGCTCTGTTGTAACAATACTTTGGGGTGTAAATATAATACAAATATGTGTGTGTGTGTGGGGGGGGTACTTCAAATCCACCCATTTTGCCTGACTTTATTCATACTGTTATCTCTTTTGCTGCTGTAAATGAAACTCTTTGTAGTTTTATCGTGCTTGAGGTTGCACATGTGCACTTTCTTTTACACATAGAAAGATGTCAATATTTGGTTTTCTATGAGATTCTGCTGCTGGTAACTACCTACCAGCTAATTTGTTTCAATCTTGACTTCTAAAAATATTGCACTGCAAGAATAATTTGGTGAAATAGTGCAAGCTATCAAATTTTTTGGTTCATAGCGATGTTGACTTTTCATTGCTATTTTTGTGCTATACTCACGTTAGTAACATAGTCACAGAACAAGCTTAACAGCTTATCACTAGAATGAACTGTGCCAACCATCATGCTGGAGAACTGAGAATTAAAGAAGAATGCAAGGAGTGAATTTGTAGTAGTCACTTTTCACTGGCAAAGGGGAAGTTGCCTTCTTGTCCTGTCCAACAGGGAAGTATAACTTTATAATGGTTAGAAATTGTCATTGCTACAATTATGTATTTCTGATCACAGTGAAAGGTGTGCCTGTAGCTCACTCTGCATATGCCCAAGCTAGCATCAAGCTACCCAAAGATTAGTTCAGCTGCTGAATATCCCCCTACACTGCCACAACAGTGCTGTTGGAAATCATAAGCAATGTCATATGTGGTTTGTTGCATTAAGAACAGTTTACACAGCTTGCATGAGGAAAAGTAAATATACTATGAGACTGCATCTTCATTGCCAACATTTTTAATTGAGTGCTTGATGTTGGTTTTAATGAAAATGGTAATGATTTGCTGAGGCTTTGGGATAAAACAGGTAATTATAATTAAGGCTGGATGGACCAGCCTCCATTGATTTACAGATTCTAACTCATCGTAACATTATATCTTGTAATCTTCCTGAAACAAATGCATAGAACGCTCAGTCTGACCAAGTAGCCTTTGACACTGGCCTTGTGCCAGGATAAATAGCTGCAGAATGGAGGTGAGGAGTTAGTCTCCCAGTATTTTTCAATGGTCCGGAGTTATGTAGGGACATTAATTCAATTAGCTCAAGAGCCTCTAGTTTCACTGAAACATCCTTTACCTTACAGCATAGTTATGTGAAATCATTGCTTCAAATTTGTAGTGTTCGCTTCATCCAGTAAATCCCTAATAAAGTAATCACTATGTGATATTCACAAGGAGGGAAAACACTGCCTTTAGAATCAAGGTACCTACAATTATTGCTCTGTGAATGGCTTGGGGGTAAGTGGATTTTTTTTAAACAAAAAAAAAAAGCACAGCATGTTCCATGTGGCAGCCTGGCTTTTAGGAAGCAATATAGCACCTTCCACTGCAGGACGCAATATTTTCAAACATTCAGATGAAAGCAAACTGCATTTGAGGATCTGCTGGCTCACTTACGAAACCAGCTCTAGACGCGAAGATAAGCTTTTGCTTAAAAACGAAGGCACGCCTTGCTGCCTCATTAGGTACAGCTGCTATAAGCTCTGCATTAACTGACTAATGCACAGCAGAACGCCAAATGGAGTGTAATCAGAGTGAGTTCCAATTTATAAGGCATGAGCCAGCAACTTGATGTTGCCCTCATCAAGGAGTGGTGATATCGTCATTAAATCTTACTTACTCATCTCTGACATTGGATTATAATCTGAACGATGCTGTTTTCTCTGTCTTTGTTACAGGAATCAGATATGATTTGAAGATGCTTACTAGTTTTAATTGTGCTTCTTTGCTGAAAATGGAGATTATGAACCTGTGGTCATAAAGCAAAGAGCAGTGGCTCCAGGAACTAGTAAAGTTTTCTGCTTTAGCTGCAGAGTTAATGCACCATGTTTCAATTAGCACAAGGTACACGCGTGTGTGCACGCTGTGTGCATATACAATGACTATGAATGGAAGGAACGTGTCCCAGCTGGGTGCTGGGAAGCACCACAAATGTGACACCCATCTCAGACTTTATTTTTTGTCCCAGTGTGAGAAGAATGGTCACCCAAGTTTGTCGGTTCACAGGTGGTCCCTGTAGCCACAGATACTGAGAGCATAGGATATCCTCCTAATGGGTCACACAAGCTGTTGCTTTTGCAGTAGGAAGACTTGACTAATCTCTTTTTACTTGGCACATTTTGTTTGCATTAACATCAGCTGTTGGGCAGGCTGTGTCGTTATTGCCTTCTGAAGGTATCACTCCGTGATATATCTAGTGCATCTTTCATGCAAACTTTCATGACTTGAGCTTTACCTTTGGCTGAAAAGGTCAGGAGTTCAGTTCCCAGGGAGAATGACTTTTCAACCCACTTACCTGAAACACAGTGTTGCTATTTTTAGCTGCACTGCCATGTTCATTCCATCAGAGAGAAAAACGTCTTGGAAAAGCACTTAGAAACAAAACAAAGAGCTGACCTTATCATATTCTGCTTTGTAGGCGCTTACCTGGTATGTGTGCAAATGGTCCCTATTGCCACAGCTTTTGAGAGCACAGGATCCCTCCTAATGGGTCACGACAGGCTGTCAGCTTTCCAGTAGGATGCTAATTGAGTATACAGTTTTCAAACTCATAATATGTTCATCCAAAGGCCAGCACTCTACCTTTTTATATTGAACACTTTCCAGCCACACTGTGCTGGGTTTTTATGGTTTCAGAGACAGAAAATGGATGGAGGTGCATTTCAGGATTTTTAAGAAGTATCTATCATTTGAACCTAAATTACCTGTTTTTACAGTCAGCTGCTGTGCAACTAACTATTAGGAGTCTATGAGCATTCAGTTCTGCTTCTTTAAACATGCAAATAGCTCCCTTGTCATTATTATGGTTCACTGGATAGGATCAGGGCTAAGGAGGGAGTTTGGAGTTTAGCTGTTGATTTTTGTGGGGCAGGAACTTCACGACAGAACCCTCACTTTTCCATCTTGGGTGGAAATTGTGTAAGACCAGGATCGTAATTATTCTCATCTCTGCTACTTCAGCAGTGTTTAAACCTGGGCTTCAGGTTCCCTAATTGCAAAATGGGGCTGATGATCTGTGCCTCCTGCTGAGGACGGGTTAGCAACAATGGGTGAGTTTTGCGTACAAGCCAGTGGTTACCACTGCGGTGAATGAGGTGAGCAGGATACTTTATTACTCAACGTGAAACGGCAGGTTCCTGTGTTCTCTGCCTTAGCTATTTCTTACCTGTGTGGTGCCAGTGCTGTCCCTCACCATGTGCAATCAAAAGATGCTGAAGATTAAATACCATCAGCATAGCGGTCACATTTAACTGAATCCAGTTTGCATGTTTTTCTAAGAATTTCTTCTGGAGATTTTTATTTTCAACATCATCTAACTTTATCATTAAGTCCAGAAACCTGCCCATAGACCAGAGTACATGCAGAATTATTACTGATCTGTAATAGAGTAGGCAGTGGGAGCCAAGGCCTATCCCTGGCTGAGATCCCACATGGGGAATCTGCTCCATCAGCTGACCCCTTGCATTTTTCAAGTGTTGGCTTCTCCTGTGTGAATTTGTTCAAATCCAGATGGGAATTACTGACCCAGTAATACCCGTTATTGGAAATTAATTGAGAAGCTTCAGTCATGCTAGAGAGATAAGTGGTACTACAAAACATCCTGCTTTGCACGCTTGGAGAAAGCCTTTTATAAAAAATACATGTTCTGAAATCTCTCGTGTAAACCATGTATCTGGAGTGTTGCCTGCCACATTTCTTGTAGCACAAAAGTATGTGACACACGTTTCCTTCATCAGGAGGTAAAGGGTCCTCCCTGACCCTTTGTGCAGGGATGCAGAGGGCAGTGCCGCCTGGCAGCCCTCCCAGGTGCAGGGGTACTCACTGTCTGCCCTAGCGCACAGAAGCTCACTCATGGATCTGTTTGCAGGCCAAGGATAGAGCAGGTTGTCCTAGAAATTAAGGATTTGTAGCTAACTGGCTTCTTGATGGCTACCTATCAAAGTGTATTAGCAGAGGAATGGGTCTGATTCAAGAGTATAAAATACTACAGGATGCTTATATTTAAGGACTAGATTTCTTAGTGACCATGAAGCTCAAGCCTTGTGATAAACACATGGCACAGAACAATAGTTAAACCTGAATAATAAGGCCATGTGGTTTTGTTTTGAATCCATGTCCCTAAATGTTCTGAGGTTTGCCTTTTGCATCTGTTTATGTCAGCTCTGAGCTACTGCCCAAAGGAAGTCTTGATGTGACGTGACATAATGCAATGTTTGTGGCACCTGGTAATGTGCTCTGAAAGGGACCCTTGTTTTGTGAACATGTACTACTTGGAGATTATTAATTGTGATGTTTAGCTGCTGTATTGTTTTGCTGCTAGTCACAGCTAGAGCAAAACCATCCCAGATTTTATGGCTAGTGCAGTTCAGCCTCAAATTTATATATTCTGTAAATGCCATAACATTGCTATTTTAATCTGTAAATCAGGTTTGTCATGGGCTGTACATTAAAAATTACTCCTGTGTCCAATATAACTCCTAGCAGCCCCAAGTTTTGTGGATAAGTGTTGATTTTAAAAGGACTCATATGCCCTAAGCTCATCATACTCCTGACTGCTGCAGACCAGCCACACTATGGGAGATCAAGAGGGACAAATATTTCTGTAAGTGAAACATTTATTCTTGGCAGGCATTGAAACTTAGCTGGATTTTCAGTTCCACTGTTCCTCAGAACCAAGACATCAGTCTTCTCTTTCAAAGCTGAAACAACTGGCAGTTCTGTGCTGTTCCACAAAACTTCTTGAACTCCTCCACAAGGAACTGTGAGGCTGGGGGCATCCCACAAGCACGCCCTATGCTGACTGGTCACAATCCAGCTCTTCCTTTTCCCTTCATCAAACAGCAATTCCACCTGGTCAATCAAGCAGCCTTACATTCTTCTTGGTTTTTTAAAAAAAGTACTTTTAAAACTTTTTACACAAACAAGTACTTTCCAGATGGTGCTTTTTAGACCAGAGTGATGGAAATGGAACTGCCCTCACTCCCTTCTGCAAGAGGACATTGGGAAACAGAAATTAGTGTGTTTTCCCTCAATGCATGCCCTTGGTTACTAGGGAAAAGTTCCACTTAATTCAGAAGTTTCCTCCCCTAGAAGGACAAAGAAGGTGTTTGCAGTTGCTGATGAATGTGGCTGTGGTCACACTGAATGGAGCAGGACACCATTCATTTGAGCAGTGAAGCTAATCCTGTTATTCAGGAAAGTACCCTTCATCACTCTGGCTGAAGGAAGATTCTTCAGACCTTGACTACTCTCCCACACAAAGCTGAGATAGGAGCAGCAGCAGCAGCAGGGCTACCTGGCAAGGGCTGGCACCTCACCTGAGTCAGGTGCTGCCACCTGTGCCCATAAGTGACTCCATGGGAAGCAGTGGGCATGGGACCACCTTCCTTTTTGCAGGTCTTATTAGTTATTTTCCTTTCAAGTGTTGTTTTCCTGGCTACAGATGAAAACAAATATGTATTCCTGTATAATTTCATCAGTTTTCCAATGTAGACATAGGCAGAGACAGCAGGATCGAGGGCATCCTCAGTGTGTTTGCAGATGACACCAAGCTGAGTGATGCAGTTGACATGCCTGAGGGACTGGATGCCATCCAGAAAGAGCTGGCCAAGTGGGCTTGCATGAGGTTCGTAAGGTTCAACAAGGCCAACTGCAAGGTCTTGCCCTTGGCTTGGGGCAATCGTCAATATCAGAACAGGCTGTGGGAATGGTGGGGTAGAGACTAGCACCACAGAGAAGAGCTTAGGGATACTGGTGGATGGAAGACTGGACATATGACAGGAATGTGCACTCACAGAAGGCCAGTCACAGCCTGGGCTGTGTGGCCAGCAGGTTGATGGTGGTGATCCTGCCACTCTACTTCTCTTTGGTGAGAGTACCTGGAGTACTGCATTCATCTAGAGGGTCTTCAACACAAGAAAGACATTAACATATTAGAGCAGGTCCAGAGACAGCCACAAAAATGATCAGAGCGGGAACAGAAGGCTGAGAGAGTTGCTCAGTCTGGAGGAGAGTCTGGGAAGTTCTCCTTGCAGCCTTTCAGTACATAAAGGGGGCCTATAAAAAAGATGGAGGCAGAATCTTTAGCAATGCCTGTTGTGATAGTACAAGGGATTAATGGTTTTAAACTAAAAGAGGGTAGAACTAGACTAGATTTAGGAGGAAATTGTTTATATTAAGGGTAATGAAAGGTGATGAAAAACTGGAGCAGACTGCCTAGAGAGCTGGTAGATGACCCATCCCTGGAAATGATCAAGGTCAGGTTGGACTGGACTCTGAACAACCTGATCTAGTTAAGATGTCCCTGCTTGCTGCAATGGGGGTTGGACTACATGACTTTTGAAAAGTCCCTTTCAACTCAGAGCATTCTAAGATTCTATATAATTTCTGCAGCACTGAATGCAAAAAGGTAGCACCTTTGGGATAGGCTTTTACTGGGAAGGAAACAAAACCCCTGTTCCAAATGTAGAACATAATTTAGGTGTTTAAAACTAGAAAAGAACCAGAATAACCTCTTTTTAACACACTGAGAAATAAAAAAGCCTGTGCATTTCCAGTAGCCTGCATTTGCAAAGGTTCTGAGCATAAGATGTGTTGGTAATAAAACAGATTGTGCCCTGCCTGTGCACCCAATTCTCAAATGCTTTATGGTCGTTTTGCCTTCTGATGCCAGCATGCCTTAACCTAGAAATCTTTCCCCTTCATCCAGATTTCAAAGCACGTAAGATATGGTAGATACACGATCGCCTCTATTCACGCAGTATTCTCTCCATGAATGTTTGAGTAGGACACATGCAGATCTATCGTGTGGTAGTAGTGAAAAATTTTGAATGGGCACATGTGGTGTTTGGCCAGAGAGGAGACCGAGAGCGAGTGAAGAAGTGCCAGGAACTCAAACGTGTGCATGTTGGCTCTCACGGTGAGGAAGGATGTAACCTGCATCGCTCTCCTCTGAAGTCATTATGGTCAGTTCTTGTTTCCTTTGACTTAAGTATAATTAACAAGAGCAAAGTCTGGCCTCTGAACTGCAAAAACCCATGCACGGTAGTCTTTTAAAAAATCTTCTCGTATCTGCATTTGTGGATAACTTGGATATTTTAACAGTGTGTATTTCTGTGCTCCATTACTGGAAGATGTGTCTGACCTTAGCCCTCTAATTGTGCAGTAATTAGCATCTAAATACCATGCAGAACTCCCTGCAAATCAACCAATTGGAATATTAATTCTTAATCTAAATATAACCTAAAAAAATGTAGAAGTGCAAATTCAGTCAGTAGAAAGCTGTTTTCTCTGCATCTGGTCTATCTGTGCAGTGAAATGCTGGTTTGCATTTTGAATGTATCTACAGACACAGGAAAGTGCCTCTGAAACTGTTTAGAGATCTGATTCTTCCCCTTAATCTCATGGGTTCAGGCCCAGAGCATCAAACACTGCCATTCTGTGCACACACTTCAAGCAAGGAAATCAAAATGTGCATCAAGACAGATCTTTGATTCCTTTATTATTGACGATAACCATATGGCATATTGTGAGCCTTTTTTTTCATTTAGTACAACAGTATTAGTGGGAGTGACACATTTTCTCTAGACAGCTTTGTGACAACTTGTAGTCACGAGTCTCCCACACCATATCCAAGAAAGGAATAATTAAAACTAGCACTCCTCATCTCACAGGCCATGGAAAGGTTGGCATGTCTGTCCCACTACCTACCTAAGAGCTGGAGGAGCTCACCTGGTGGATGGCGTGGTTTGTTGTGAAAAGCCACAGCTTTCCATTTAGTTTAGTGCTGGAAAAGCAAAAATTTTATGAGGTGAGCATTTATATTCTGCATTTTAGTCTTGATTTTTAAAAGGACAGACTTTTCAACTGTCCCGACTAAAACTATCAAAGATATTGAAAGTCAAGGACACAGAGAAAAACCAAATTAACCACAAAGGTGAGTCAGCCTCAGAACAGATAGCGCCTGAAGGAACTGTCCTCCCTCAATGCAAGGTTAATTCAAAAATACACACTTGGAAATTGAGAGAAAAAATCCACAAATGTCAAAGTGTAAATAAGAATATCCTTTTTTATTTTGGGCACAGGCTGCTATTTTATCAGGAGTAGTGCCTAATACTCATTATTATTTATGTAAATGCACACCCACCCCCAAAGCTGTGCAAATACATTGATCAATATGTACACTATGCTAATCAGCGAGGTTTGGGAACTCGGGTCACTTTCATAATGTGATGGTATTTAATATATGCAAGATTGAAAGCTTTATGTCATCAGTAGCAAAATATGAAATACTATATGAATTAGGAGAAATCCAATAACAAACAGCAGGATGCTCTGAGCATACGTATCACTGTTGTGGTTATGAGCAAATGCAAGACTATATATGATTAACCATGATTTATCCTTACTGTAAACTCAGCAGACGGATGCAGACAACATACTATAATTGCATGCACATTTCATCCCAGAGCTCAAAACTAATAAAAATATGGTAATTTTATACAACTTAAGACACATTCTTTACCATTTTTGAATAAATAATTGGGGTTTAACTTGCTTCCATTGTGTTGCTTTTCCAGTTTTTGAAATGAAGTGTGTTTTGAATGCCAATGTGTAATGAATTAGAAACAATATCACCTACGGGGACACTGATACGGTTGTAGAGAAAGATTTTCTGAATTCAATTCAGCTACTTAAAGGCTTTTAGTGTATACAGTCCCAGCTATCTTAACACTTCCCAGCTTATCCAGTATTCAGAGTTTTGACTGAAATGGAGTTTTTACATCTCATTTTGCCATCTCCGGAAAGGGTATTTTTTGATTGCACGCAGTGTCTCTGCATAAAGACAAAACAAATACCGAAGCCAAACAGACTCGAGGGCTCAGAAAGAGGATACAAATTTTGACAGTAATTAAAGCCATGGAAACATCAATTGTCTCAGTGTTATTTTAAACTAAACATTTCTATACAGAGTCCCAAAGTGTAGTAAGAGTATATCTAAATATACAGTTAATTGCATCAAACTAGCACATCCATCTGTGAGTTTTGTTACAAGCTTGCTGAGAGAGTTGAAAGTACAGAATGTGATCTGCAAAACAAGCAAGTAGCTGAGGAAAACTTCTCTCAAAAAGTTACTTCGTTGAAGTTTCCCACTGCAGTTGTCACTGCAGCCGTAATGAAGCAATTTCAGGATGTTCTCAACAATTTCAACCTCTACCATGGAGGTTATTATATGAACTTGACCCTCTTGCCTCTCCTTTCCCCCTTCCAATTTCCTTGAAGCTTTTGTCGGCTGGGTGAGGTAAGCACCTCTTGAATATGCATTGCCTTGGGACAGTGCAGCTGAGAAATTTTCATCAGCCATTCCCCTATTTCTGCTGTGGCACAAGTAATCTCTTCACAAGCCTTTTGGAGTCCCCTAAGTTAGTAGTTTTTTGTTTATGTTTGTGAACTGGGAACCCAAGCAAATGAAATGGAATGTAGATGCTGAATACTCAGATTCTTAGCTGGAGAAAGCCAGGTTTCATCTTTGGTTTTCCAGCCTGATTAATCCTTTTATGAAACTGAAAGCTGGTAACCTCTGTAGCAGGATCGCATGGCAGCTCTTTTGTCTGCCCCTCTGATGCCGCAGTGCACCTTTAGGAAAGCCTGTTCTTCAGGCAGGGTTAAGGCAGGTTGCCTCCACAGATCACTGTAATGTTATATTTTAATTATGGTTTGCAGTGCACTTCAGACTCTCTAGCAAGACTGCCTAATTAACAAGGTTGTTCAGCTTTCACATAGTATCAATCAACTAGTTGCTGAAAATGCCTTGATCTCATTTTCTGAGATTAAAGTATAAACGAAGGACACTTTGCTCCATTGTTACTACACTACGGCACTACCATCTGTTTTGCAAATGCAGTATTAAAATCTCTGGAAATGTCTGAGGTCCCAACCCAACAAAGCAGTAAGCACATGCTTACCTTTGAATGAGGACTAGAGCTATTTGTTTCAAGGGAATAACATGCTTTATCATTAAAAGTATGCCTGAGCATTTCTTCTCCAGCAAGATTTCATAGGTTCATCTTGCAATACAATATCAAACTTTTCAAAATAGGCAGCAGTCAGGTAACATGTTTGTAACATCAGGGAAATCATAGCTTAAATATCTTAAATAAATGGAATATTCTCAATAGCTTGTATGATGTAAGGCTCAGTAACAGCACCTGATAATGTAATTTCCTTTCAAAATTCTTCTACAGTGATTTTACGGTTAAACAATAAAAAAGATAATTGCAAGTTATACACAGAAACATGAGTGAAAGAGAAAGGCTATAATTAGAAATCATTTTTACCCAGAATATATGATATCCAAACATTTACTTTTAATGTCTATTTGAAGCAGGGAAATTGTGTTGAGGACCTTTACTCTACTAACACTCAAGTGATGTTTAAAGCAGATTCAAACTAGGTTTGAGCTGAACTATAGATCTTACCTGTCCCTTTTCCCCCTCTCAGTGTGCTACATGATTTGGAAAATTCTTACTTGTGAAATAAAAAGGGTAGATGATTTCCTTAAAGTCAGGCAACAGTATGCGGATTTGCCCGTAGCCCCAACGGGCAGTGGACTGGATCTCAGGATGTGTGGTGCTGCAGGAAATCAGTTTACTTCTCAACACTCAGTTGCTGCACTGGGGAGTTGATGTGCACCTGCCCTCTTCCTATCACAGGTCTCCCTCCACAGTGAACCTTTCTGTGGTGAGTGAAAGCTTTGCCTGCTGCTCCATGCCATGCAGCCCAGGGGAGGAGCTGCAGAGGCAATGGCAAGAGCAGCAGCCTCCTGCAAGGGTCATTTCATCCCACTGTAAAGCATTGCATGGACAGCACATGCAGTGTGGGCAGATGGTGCTGTGCTTTCTCTGTAGTGCCATCACTTGCAAAGGAGAATGTGATGGCCTCACAAATGCAAAACAGCAGATTTCCATACTAGAAACTCAAATTCACCCCTCTGCAAAGCACAGGAGAAAGAGCTCTTCCCTATACTAACACACCAGTTCCGTTCTTTGGTGATTATTGCATACTTGTGAGCATAAGTGGTGCTCAGGGACAGACCTGACTCATAAAATCATAAATGGATTTCATTAAACCTGTGTGGTCATAATATATAAGACACAGATGAGCTCAACTTAAAAAGAAAAGAAAAAGAAAAGAGAGAGAGAGAGAAAGAAAGAAGGAAAGAAAGAAAGAAGAAAATATAGAGATATATTGGTTCCTGCTCTTCTCCCCCAAACATGAATCATAGATATTTCAGCACTGAAAAGCAAGCAAAATTAGAGTAAGAGCTGCATAAAAACAAGGTGAAATGGCCTTCCTGGGAAAGAGAAGTTAATACATGTATATAGATGAGGCTTCAAATCACCAATAACATTTTTAAATCTAATCAAAGAATTCTCCCTCTTTGTAGCCATGAAAAAGAGCCAGAGAGTTCATGACCACAGAAGGCTGAGTATTCAATTGAGCAGATAGAACATTGTCTTTAGGAGTTTCACTGGTTTTGAAAATAAAAATTTTAGCATCCTTTTACCTTCAAGACACTTCTTTCCCTTTAAATTACATTCATTGCTGATGTCTTGCAAACCTATAGCAAACAGCAAATGTGTGCCTCATCTTTTGAACAAGTTTTTACAGGCAGAGCATTTTCCCGTATTATGTAGGACTTAAAGAAAAAAAACAGCCAGGAATTATTCCTATATTTAATGCATGGGTTCGAAAGGAGAGCTTTTTCTTAAAAACACTGATATTTTATTAATGTTCTGCACATGAATATTAGAGCAAGTACTAGCAGTTGTAATCTTCTGAATAGCTAGTAACTATTTTGGTTAATAAACACCCGTCTGTTTTTCTACAGTGTGGTTATCTTGCGAAACCATGTAGCAGTAGAGCTTTGTGGATTAATGCCTTTGAATCAGCAAAACTGCTTCAGATTAACAATTCTTTTAGCTGGTGCCATATTTTTTAATTCTATATTAACAAACATGTTTAGCATAGAAGTACTATTCTCTCCATAACCTGTTCGTAATTGGGAGGATCTGCAGTACGTATTTTACAGTCCAGCTCACATTGAAGATTGAAGTGTAATTACAGTACAGGCAATCTCATCTCTAGTAATTACAGTTGTCGCCATCGATCCGGTTAACCAGGATAACTAACTCTGCTGAGCCAGAGTTGACAAATCTTTCTGGCTAAACACAGATTGCTGCATAAGAATTTTTGTTGCATTTCTCAGACTTTTTGATTGCCAAAATAATATTGCTTGAAAAAGTAGATAACAAATATTGGGGATAAGAAAACCAAATTCAAAATCTGATTTCCTTTCATTCTCAGGATTGAAACTCGCAAAAGCACCTTGCCCAACAAACAAGGAAAATGCAAACCAAACTCTCACATAAATGAGCTGGGCACAGAAAGGGACAGGACTGCTTCATGATGTGCACATCAGGGATGAACGTGATGCCCACAAGTGTAATTGCATACTAAGGATATGGCTTAGTTTCCAGTGAGGGCTGGTGCAGGGAGTCCCAAGCTCATCAGGCCTGCTGTAGCCTTGGGTCTTTGACAGTAAAGGTCCTTTACAGTTCAGCTGCAGTGCTGTGCCAGCAGAGCTCAACAGTTTCCAGTTTCAGTGTTAGCCTTGCCTTACTCACAGCATGGCAATGCAGGAGTGTGCCAGCTCAGCTAAGCCTCAGATCCAGGATATCCATGTCCTGCTGCAGCCCTTGGAGAAGATGCACATGGCTGTTTGATGCTATAAGATTGTGAAATCCTTCCAGCCCAGCTTTTCTGTGACAGTCTGATCCACTCCACAGGCAGATACTACCTCTCCCTTCTCTTTCTCCACACACTGATTTCTTCAGATGTTCTCTGGTACTTAGCAGAATTACATCAAAGTCTATAATTTTTAAAGAGGAAAACAGGCTTCAGTGTGTGGGTCAGAGTAAAGTGTAGGTCTTTAGCTTGGACAGAAAATTAAACCCGGTCACATTCTGACTGGGAGAGGAAAAGTTTAGATGCTGAATATTTTACAGAGGTTTAGCAGCAAGAGTACAACTTCCTCCACTATACTCTAGTAGAATTGTTTCTGTTTTGTGTTATAACCCAAAGGCAGCTGAAAACTTCCCTGTGAGCACTGTGTCTAGGCTACTACTACAGACTGTGCAGCATTACAAACTTTCTTAGTTGTTGAGACTCCAAATTTAGGATGAGATTGTGAAATTTTGTGTAACTTGGTAGCACTTCCTACACAGGTGTCTGTAGTATGTTCACTGGGCCCGCTGGTGTATCAAGTAACTTGTCTGTGGTTTAGGCTAGATTTTTTTATAACAGAGAAGACTTTCACATTCTTGATAGCAGGCAACTTTCCAAAACCAAGTTGTACTGTTAAAATATGATGTTAACTAGTCTACAGTGCTGCATTTCTGTGCCTCTGGCTTTTTAGGAAAAAATACAGGGTTTGCAGGTATTTTCTGTTTTCAGAATTTTTCCTGTATTCCAAGAGAGTAACTCGGCAGATGTTTGTGAACAAAACAGTGATTTACTGCTTTTCTCATAGTTTTCTCTAGATCTTACCTGACATAAGCAACACTCTGAACTATGCAAAGTGGCCATTAAGCCAGCGTTAGCACTGACAGTGAAGCTGGAAAGTTCCAAGAAAGTTCCAAAATCGTTCACCATCAGACTTTACACATTTGGGGAAAGTTGTTTCTGTAATGTCACCAAGTGTCAGATCTTACCGAAATTTTCCCTAACTGCATCTCAAAACAAAGAGACAGCAGCGCACAAAAAGGCAGTTGTAGCTGATACCTTAGGAAATTGTTTTGGGAAGACAGTGGCCATGGAGAAATTCATCTTGCCATGAACAAAGATATCAGTTTATTCAGTATGCTCTAAGAGGGATTGAATCCACACAACCAAAATCCACTGCATCTTTCACTCCTCACTGAAACAATATATAGATGCCGTATGCACAGTACTTTGCTTTTACTTGTATTTATAGCCCCACTGAAGAAGAAAGTCTATTGGATGTACTCACCATGGGACCATATATACTCCAGCATCAGAGAGGGATACAAAATCATCCACCAGATGCGTGACTGGCTGTACACTCCACATTCCTCTCTGTGTAACATCAAAAAAAAGAAAAATAAATATAAAAAAAAAGAAGTGCAAAGCCCCATCCCATCAATAATACAAGCTATTGTAAAAGGGCCATAAATTGAGATGACAGCTTGTTGGTTTGGGCTTTGGTTTTGTTTTGTTTCTTCAGTGAATGTGTTTGTCCAAGAAAATCTTTGCAGTGAATCAGTGTTGTGGTAGTAGGTGGTTTTCAAGAAATGTGTTCTAGCTTTTCTCTGAGCAGTGAAACTAGCAGCTGGGTGTAATGAGTAGGTGTTTGAACAGCCATTCCAGTCTTCTTGGTTTTCTGCATTTCCATATTGAAGCTTGTTAATAAGGACATCTCAGACGTGCGTTTGCTATCAACTATAAACTGTGCAGTCTTTCCTTCCCCTGCTCAACCCTTCACTGTGCTGCCGCATCATCAGCCAGTGGAGCTTGAAGTCTTTGGGGAACAGTGATTAATCATACCAGAGGAGAAGGATGGCAGCTGCTAAAGCAGAGGAGCTTATTCTGCACCCATGGAAGTCAATAGTACAACTCCTATTGACTTAAGCCAAAACTGAGGCATGCTTAGTGTGGCGGAGTATCCTCTTCCAAGTAGAAAACACCACATGTGTGAACTTGGTCCCTTCCTCGAGTGATTGTGCACA
The DNA here is from genome assembly GCA_013397515.1 of Upupa epops. Lineage (NCBI taxonomy): Eukaryota > Metazoa > Chordata > Aves > Bucerotiformes > Upupidae > Upupa > Upupa epops. The sequence goes on along the minus strand of VZRI01012194.1, from coordinate 172,984 downwards.
GCAGCGTGATAGATCAAAAATTCACATATGAAGCATTGATAAGGCAGAGCTGAACCTGTGCTGGCATCATACTTTAAACACTGTCTCCTGGAGATCTCCAGAACAGAGCAATTCTAACTGACTGTATTTCCTCCGCTTTAGTTCCCCTTTTTTCACATGGGCTGGCTCTGTTCAGGAATACATTTATCTCATGCATGAGAGTTTACCTGAATCTTAAGTGTTTCTCAGGTACATTCACTGCTCTATATAATGTTAGCAGAGCACAGCTAGCACATTAAAATGCCGCTGCAATGGCATACTCTGCTGTGCATGTCTCTGGTTATACAGCTTCACATGCATGTTTTATTAATATTCAGAATTAGATCTGTAAACATCTTAATAATTTCAGGAGAAAAAAACTGTGATCCAATATTTCTCTGTTCAAGTTTTCATTAGAGAAAAATTCTATGACTTTCCCTTCTCCCAAAATGTAGATCCATAGCTGCTGTGAAAAAAAACCACCATCTTTCCCTGTTCTGCACAGCTCATTAGCACTTCCCTCCATACACTTATTTCTAGTGCCATTTATTTCTTCTGATATCATATTATGCAAATGCAATACACAGCCTTGCTGTATAAATAAGAAGCCTTCCTTAGCACTTGCTTCTTTTACAAGCTCTACAAAGTGCATTTTGCAAGTGCAGTCACTCTGAAACAATCACACGGACTGGATAATGGATGAAAAATTGTGTGAGAAGAAAATCTCTGAAGAGTAAATCTGAAGGGTCACAGACTTTAAAGCAGCTTAATTTCATAAAACAGGACCCTGTGTCCTGAAGGCTGGCCAGGAGAACCTTGGAACTGCTTCTGTGAGGAGAGAAGAAAATCTTTGCATGTCTAATGGCAGATTTATGGCCAGACAAGCTCTATGGAAGTCCATGGCCGTTTTTTGTAATCCCAAACACAGCTGTTTTGTTAATTGCAAAGACCTTTAATAAAACAGAATGGTGGGTGCTTTTCAAGAAACTCAATTCAACAACTGCATCCTTTCTTGAAAGCTGAAGAAACACAGCTTTTCCCAGTAGTGTACATACTGGGAAAAAGAAAGTTCCATTTTACAGGGTTAGCAGGTTGTGTCATGATTAGAGCCAGACTTTTCTGCTTGTATCTAGCCTGGAAAAAATATATTTAAATGCCAGTCTTGGCTGACACATTTTGCCTGACCTGAGACAAAGAACTTTATTTTTTAAGAGGGTTATTTACCTTTTTTTCATCCCCAAACCCAAACGCGGCTGTCAGTTTTAAAATGCAGTGTCATTTTGGAACAAAAAGTCAAAATATTTCACCTAGAAAATGCCAATGAATAACATTTATACTTCTCTGATTTTATTCTTTCGGCCGAACTATTTTACAGCGTGATCTGACTTTGTGAATAGTTCCCTCTGAAACTGCCGATCTGTAAATGTTATGTTGCCTGAAAACATTTTCAGCCTTCTCTAGTTAACATGAAGGTGCTGCTAGGATTTGCATTAACTTCAGCAACTTAACTTCTACAAAAGCACTCCATGAATTCATAGGGTCTCACTCAAACTGCCCTAAGGGGGCATGACTGAGGGCAAGGGATAGAATAGCTTGTCTACAGCTGGGGAGAATGAGTCCCAGGTCAGCAGCTCTTGCTTTGAAAATGCATGTGGCAGCTTGCTCTGTGACTGTGACCCTGTTATCTCCAGACAAAGTTTTGTTTTCAGTCAGAGCTGCACATATTTAGGACCTTATCCTGGAAATTTTTTCTCATATCAGTAAATTTCATTGCCAGGTGGTGCCCTTTGAAGGCAAGGCAACTGTTTCCAATATGCCTAGAAGTAGTTAGGGGCAGGATCGAGCCTATAGCCAATACAGGAATATTTGTGCACTCTAACTTTGTATTTGTATATGTTAATCTTCTACAATGTTAAGGAAGCTGTGCTAGAAAAGCTCATTTTCTCTGAAGATTGTCAGTCTTAATAAGAAATAAGAAATTAGAACAAAGTAATCATGAATTCTAATGTATTTGAACATATGGCCCTAGGACCTGTTATTACCATATCAGTCAGATAAGGAGTGGGAGAGTGGTTGCAACAGCACAGAAGGAAAAATGTTAGCACAGCAAAAGGACTCTTTTAATTTTAAAGAAATACTCTGTGAATTTCATTTCCAACATTAAGAAAGTCTTGTGGATAGTATAAGGTTCTTACTCTTCTTGTTTAAAATTGATGAATATTTTGTCATTATTTTTGAATCATCCTTTTCTGTTTAAAGTTTAGGGTTTTCTTTAAATCTACCTTGAAAATGAACAGTGTTTTGGAAAACTGCATTTGCTGGTTGTCCATGGTAGGCTATGAGGGTAAAATAATCTCAAGCAGAGAGAAATGAAGTCAGAACCCATTTCCAGGGCACATCTAAAAACCTAATCAGTTAATTTAGTTAACTCTGTCCTCTAGCTCTCAAATGCATATCAGCATAGGCAAATGTGCAGTTCTCAGGTCTCCAAGGTGTAATCAACTGATTCTGCCCGTTGCTTGTGTGTGCGTGAGAGAGAGAAAAATGTATTAAACCATTTAATTATATGTATCTGGACCAAGAACTGGACCTGGCTTTGCCACTAGCTTATTGCAAGGTTTAATGGGGTTTACCTGTAACTCAAGATCATTTACAATTCCAGATCATCTTAGACACATACATGCAACTTTCTACCACTAATTGATTGTAGACATTATGGTATTTATAGAATCATTCAGAGGAGGTAAGAAAGGCTTTCTAAATGCATTTGATAATGTTATACAATTTGCCATAAGCAAGGATGCCTGGCAGCAGGTTGGTGAGGCAGGGTAAGAGGTCTGGTTGAGTTTCATGAATGCAGATGGTGCAGAGCCAGGATGGATGTTAGTGTCTTGTGATGAACTACTACCACCATGTTCCAAAGCATATTGTACCATCTGGATTGTGATAATTTGAACATTTCTTGGTTTATATGTCATTAAAACATTTCTAGATCTTTATTTGAGCTTTATACCAATCTCTCCACTAACTTTACAGCTGAGCAAATACAGACACATTTGGGTAATGTCTTTTAATACTTCTATTAGTTTCTTTCCACTTTTATTTAAAGACGATTTTTCTTTCACATTGACTCAGTGTCTGCTGTCCTTCTTTCCACAGTTATCTACATAAATATGTTCGGTCAAGATAGGTAGAATTTGTCCTTATAGAGGACATTTAAGTACCATGTTAGTCTTTGATACAAACCTGAAATGACATCCATCCAGCAGCTCAAGAGGCTTTCAGATGGCCTTTTATACCCAGCTCTACTTCATGTGGCTTCTTGTTTAAATAAAACTCTGGGAGAGCAGAGCAGAGTAGTTTAGTAGTTTAGTCCCTGATTCACTGATTGAGAAACTTGGGATAATAATTGTGACAGTCTTTTTGCATAAAGCACAGAGTGGCAAAACAGGAATATTTAAGGGGCCTGTACCTATTTGGGAAAGTGGCATCTAGGGTTTTAATGAATTAATACAATCTACTGACAGGAAAATTACTGCATAGTATATCCAAGATCAGATTGCAAACTGAGTGTTTTCAGTTGTTATGCTATTTCAACACTGTTTAAGTCTTCCTATTGTAGCTCATGTGAAGGAAAGGAGAGGACAAGGTAGGATCCTAGAGATTGCTGCAGTAGCCTCTGCATTAGAGCTGCTTATACAGCAGCTATACCAAGTAATGGAGCTGGTTTTGGGCTTGCTATGCATGTGGGGGGCTGGTGTCTGGCGTTACTCCTGACTTCTCCAGCGTAGCCACCTCTGTCACTAGAGAACGTAACTTCTGTGCTGAAGTCATGTGTCCAGTCAGTCCCAGCTTTTGTCAATAGAACTTTGAATTTTCACTTACCTTTGTCAATGGGATTTAGCTTTATGTAGTAAGAAATATGATAAGGGGAAATATGAGTTACTTTCTACTAAACTGAGGGTTACAGTGAACAGCTAAACACTTTCTTCTCTTAAGATGTAGTCCAATAGGATTCACAACTGGCTGAATAATCATTCCAGGAAAGACCTTTCATCCACAAGCCAGTCTTCTTGCTTGGGGCTCAATTTTGTGGTTATATCTTAGTGCAATGGCCATAGGTTTTCAAGGAAAGATTTCTCATTACCCCCAAGAAAGACAGGCAGAAACTTCTGTGGAATGCTGAATATGAAGCCTGATGTCACCTACTCAAATGAAAGGGATGGAAGCCTATGTCTCCATGAAAGTTTGAGAGTTAGATATCCCAAAGACATGCTAAAACCTCATCACACGCAAATACAAGATTCTTTGCCAAAATGCTTTGCCAAAAATTTTTGAATTATGAATGAAGCAAAACAAACTGTAAACTATTCACTGACAGATCACAAACAGAATGAGAGGCTAAATTTGTGCTCTATAAATTCACTATAATTTGTTTACTCAGCTTCAGCCAGTTTATAGGTTGTGCTGGAAACCTGCCAGGTCCTGGTATAGCTGAGGCTCAGTTATTCAAGAAGAAACCTTGTCCCCATTATGATGAGAGGTTCTCAGTGCTCCTCATGATGGAAAGTCAAACAAAATTAAAGTAGACATACTCTATTCTGAATTTTAATACTGCTTGCAGGCAATTGGGGCCAAACATCGTCACTGGATGTGTGCCATCACAGGGCTGTAGGACAGGCTCACGGGGTAGTATTGTATGTTGAACACTAATGGCCGGGAAAGAACAACGACCCCCACACAGAAGCCACAGAAGCAAGAGCCTGGTAAAAGGAAATGGACTGAGATGTTTCCTAGAAAATTATTATGAGGCTGTATGGTCCAAGAAAACCATGACCACAAACTACTGGGAAATGTCTCTTTCTGCCTTAGAATCATGTCTGCACATGCTGGAAAACAGACTGGTGATAATACAGCAGAGGGCAGCAATGGAAACTGACCCTTTGAGATTCCACGCTTGGTGTATTTTGCAAACCATAAACAGGCACAGGATAAATAAAACATAAAATGACCAGACCAGAACCAACCCTAAATAGATCCTCTAGGAGTAATCCTGCAAAAGCAGAATTTTCAGGTAATGATACAACTCAGAAAATGTCAGAGAAAATACCATCTTTTTCTCCTTATTCTCAGCCTTAAGCAAATCTTCTGCTAAGAGTGGGGTTTTTACTGCAGATGTCAGGAGAAGGGATGCCACAAATCCAGCTGCCCTTGGGGCGCTTGGAAGTTCATCAGGTCAGAAACATGCTATTGTATTAAAAACACCATGTGTAAAAGAGCCTTCATTTTCCATTGTCTTAGCAAGAGACATGAAGAAAGCATCTTCATAGCAATAAGAAAGAGAAATTCAGTATTTAGCTTCCTCGCACAGTAATAATTGAAAAGGATGTTAACACGGATGACCGCACAATGTAGCTTTGGTGGTTTTAGTGGCCACTTAGCTGAGGAGCTACACCAACATTGCTGCTATGACCTTAAAAATCCATTATTTTTAATGATACAGTATCCTTTGGTTAATTAAAAGAAATTAAGTGTATTATAACAATCTGATGAATTGTGATCTGATAAAGTTTCAGAAACACTCCTGTGTCTAAAACCCAGTTTTTAGGGTTAAACAATTTTCTGTGAGTCAGCTAAGAGTAATCTCCTGCTACAATCAGACCTCTGGGTAATGGCTATATTTCAGACATACATTATGTGCACTTTAAGCAGATAAGTGTTAGAAAACGAAGTTGAAATGGCCTTCTTGTGAACTGTGCTAATACAGAATGGGAAGGATGGTCTAACTGTAAAATTCGAACAAAGGGGGGAAAGAGATCATTGGAAAAACTTAATTCTGAAATGGTAAGTGTGCATGAGGGACAGAGGGAGGCAGAATTATTACTGTGTCCGAGCACTTCATGCCCTCCAGAAGCAAAGAGGGTAATTTGAATCCATTTTCATTTACCAATCATGGCTTTTGAAGTGATGGAGTTTGGCAAGGATGTTTATGACTTGTTTAACAATCACTAAATGAGCCTTTCTGTTAAAAAAAAATATCAAGCTGACTGGGAAACGGACTCACCTTTCTCTCAGACATGACCGCTCTTTGATTGTATTACATTAACGGACGTTTTGAGACTAGCATAGCCCTCTGAGAACTGTCATTTGCAGAATTTAACATTTATTCAATGAACAGAGATTATGCTGATCTAGAAAACAGCAAGCAAAACAAAAATCTGGGGTGATTATAAAGATAAGCTTACCACTATTTGATTTGGAGAGCAGCTCTGATCTGTCTGCTCTGACATGCAGTGGAGATTTACACTTCCTTCCCAAACGTTCTTTTGGAGATATTTACTGTACCTACCGCAGGCTTTGCTGAAACGGCATTCTAAAGGATACATGTACTGTGGTTTGAAATCAATAAGATAACTCCAGTGCTTCATTTTAAATGTGAAACTTAATTTGAAACAAATTCTAAGTAAAATGCACTCATGCAGCAAATATTGCATAAATTGTTCCCCAATTATATCTTGATTGGATGGTAACTTCTTTGCATCAGCATTTCCAAACACATTTGTTTCATAACCATATGAATGACAGAGGCAAACGATGCTTGTTAAATATATACATTGATATTTTTTACCTTCTGTTGCTACTTGAGGTAATCTTAAAATATATGCCTCACCTTCCAATGTGACAGCTGTTGCATTTTGTTTATTTTTAAGAGCTTCAGCCCATATTAGATAAGTCAGTCTTTAGTGCTATGCAGGAGCTGTCAGTATTGCAGGCTGCTAAGACAAAGAATAGTTTGTATTTAGCCTATTGAAGTCAGCACATTACAAAATCAGGCACACTATCATCTTCACATATAAAACGTGTGAATCATTTATACGTTTTTTGCTGTCAAACGATGTTTGACAATCATCGTATGATAATGAAATGTATAATTAATAATAAAAATGCCAACATCTGTTAGCTTGCTATTACAGACTGATTCAAAGTGTACTACTTGGAATATGTCATCATTAACTTAATTAATATTAAAATCCTTTAACTACAATTTGTTTTCATTAGTTGCTAATCTAGGTAGCTACAAGGCATACAGAGAAGGTTCTATTTCCTCCCTTTGTCAAGAAGTAAATTTCGTGAATGCTTTTAAAACTGTTGAATTAAAGAGCATGACCTATTAACAGATGAATCCAGCTGGATGAATGAATTGTGTTCAACTGCTATTGACTCAGCCTTTGCCTTAGCTGGGTTTGCCAGTTTAGGGGAGGCCCCTTCTCTGGGGAGGGTGCTGGTTTGCCTGGTGTCCTGCCCACTAACCTCTTCAGTCATCCTTTCCAATGACTTTCTGCAGAAATAAAACACATTCCATAGCTGCAATAGGCAAGACCTTGAGCCTATTTTATGCAATTATACCACATGTGTTTGTAGCCCTGAGACATCCTCCTGCTCATTGAGGAGAAAAGGTTCTGAGGTCAGGCTCTTCTGGAGGCTTGATCAGCAGCAGAGGCCTCCACTAAATGAAAACTATTTCTCCATGGATCTATGCACACATATAAATGTACAGGTACACTTATATCTGGGTATATTTAGTACATTAACACTTGCCAAGAGAAATACTGACCACTTGGAAAATCATGTAGTGACCAAGAATAGCCTGTCATAGAGAAGACATTTCCATTTCTTCATTCTGTTTGCAAGGAAGGCCTTTTTTGTGGAGCAACCTGTGAGAGACTGCGAAAAGCAACTATAAAGCACGTCTCCTTATCTTTTAACATGGAAATTAAAGTCATCCTCCAGTAGCCTAAAAACACCATGGGGATTTGCTGAGGCTATCTGAAAGCTTCTAAGCTTCTCAATAATGCGGGTAAAAGCATCTGGCCATGGATGAAGATCTTCCAGAAACATCCCATTCTTCTGGTCACAGCTGAACTGGGAGGCATTTTGTCATGTCTGTGCTTGGACTCTGTTGGTGGTGTGTGTCCCTACAGTCTTTCTCTGAAAAGTTATTAAGTCTATGGAAAACAGCAGGACTAGCAGCTCAGCACATAGATGCACTTCAGTTTGCTTTACGAAACTATTATCTAAATATTTGTGCTAAGTTCTAACTGTTTTTAAATAATCCCTGCAGCAGTGGATGTTGCAGATGTTCATAGGAACGTACAGCAGGGAGTGATGGCATTCTTCTTGTCATGCAATTAAAGCTGCCCACAAGAAGTGCCCACTTCACCCTTTTCCTCTTGGGAAGAGCCTGAGCTGAAATAAGCAAGAAGCTACATGTTTTTCACATCCTTTTCCCCTTCATTGCATTCACCATCTACTGTTCCATACACCTCTACTTTAGTGAATGCAATAGAAAGCCACTCTTGCTGCTCTGGTGCAGCTACAATGCACAGTTCACAAGTTAGAACTACCAGACTGCAAAAATACAGTCATTGTAAAAATGAAGAACAAAAGAAAGCCAGCATTCGTGCTGATCACAAGGATAAAACAGCTTTCTTCGGTTCAGAGTAACGTTAAGGATATTAAGCTATTCTGTAATGTTTTGCATGGAATTTACCAGGAAGAGCTAGGCCATGATGTGTAACAGATCAGCCACCTATAGTATCTTCTTTCCTTTTGGTCTTTTTGATACCTTCTAATATGAAACTCTTCAAGCTCGCCTGGTTCATTTGAACTGGAATCAGTTTGGGGGTGCTCCCATGCATAGCTGAGCTGCAGACTTGAGGGCAGCTTGGGTACCCTCCCTGAGAAGGAAAGTAACAGCCAGTGATATGAGCTGAGGGCACTTTTCAGCAGAACAACTGGGACCTGTAAATTTACTTCAACTCACTGTATCCATCGAAATGCATGTGGCTGAAGGTACGTGAGTTGAATTACACGTTTTGTCTTTGTCATTCAAATGAAGAGCGGCTAACTTTTCCTAACATCACTGGCAGCTGGATGTCCACAGCCAGAGAAGTTTAGAAGTTCCAAATATTTTGTAACAGCTTTTGTGAACCTTAAACCAAAGCAAAATCAAAACAAACTCCACAGAATCACAGAATGTTCTAGAGGCTGGAAGTGAGCTTGGATGATCATCTAGTCCACCCCCTTGCCAGGGCAGGATCACCTAGATTAGGTCACACAGGAAAGGGTCCAGGCTTTGAACGTCTGCAGAGCATGGGACTCCGCAACCTCTCTGGGCATCCTGTTCCAGCGCTCTGTCACAAACTCAGCACTAAAAACAAACAAAAGAAATGGATGCAAGAAGCAAGTAGCTCCTAGGCTTTGCTTTCACAAGAACAGCTTCTCTGTTGGATGATTTGTGTGTGGCAGTAGGATGGAGTAGTATTTTCAGGCAGGCTGATGTGTTATTAGCAATAGTCCAGAGGTTTAGGGTTGATTCCATTCCAGAAACTTTTAATACTGGATCACCATTCAGTCCTGGGTATAAAGACTGTCTGATTCCATGATCATTGAAGCTATTTGGTCCAATGAATTCTGGAGTGGATTTTTAATACAAAAAATATAAAGAAAGAATTTTCTAATTTTTTTTAAGTAGTTTTGGATTTTTTCAACCTGATTTTTGAAAAAATCACAATCCAGGGAGCACATTTTCTACTGCCTCCAGCAGTTTCTTTTCTGCAAGAAGCTGCTATTCGCTCCAGGCCACCAGTTGAACTGCTCTGGCAACACCTCTCTCCTTCCTCTCAACCAGAGCAAGTTTTCACTGTGCATAATGTGCTGCCTTGAAGGGTTAGAGGTGGGAGGTAATTGTGGAAGAAGCTCAGCTGGGTGATTAGAGTGAGCCATTATCTCCTGAACCAGAACTGGAAACATGTCCATGTCTAAGTAAACAGACATGCAGAGGATACGTGATTCACCCTGTGCCAAACCTGGTTAGTCCCTTTTCACTTGGCCTCCTCGCTATTCAAGTGCAAGCATCTTGGTATGCAGCACTTGATGTTGGGATTGCTCCTGTTCCAGTAAGTGTGTGCTTTTAAAAAAAGCTGAGAAACTAAGATTAAAATCAACAAAATCTTTGGTAATGTGAATACACTTCAGGCATATTTGATCTGTTACCCTTTAAACTGTTGAGCCAATAAAACATGCTCATTTCTAATGGAGATGAGCACCTTTTAGCTGGCCACATTGTTTATGCAGGGGAGATCAACAGTATTTACTGCAATGTGAAAACTAGATAAATACAGTATTCTACAGGCAGATTGTGCTGGGTCCACACCCTGATACCACACAGTCAATATAGGCATTTAATGGGAACAGGTTCTGACTCTTGAGAAATAAAAGTAAGGAGAAAGCAAACCTTTTGGGTATATTTCAAAGAATAGCTATTATAAAACATTACTCTTACTGCAAAAGATAAAAGCCTAATCATATTCCCAACATACTGTATTATATTTTATATCAAGTGGAATGTCCTCATGCAAATACAGTATTTCCATTGGCCCCTGTATCCACTTCATCTTGCGCACAAAAGAACTGTGCATCCACAACAACCTGTGCTTTCTCAGGATGACTTCTGAACCTCTTTAGCTCTTCCCTGAACACATGGTGTGGACTGGCAGCAAAAATTGTAATCTTGAGAACAACTTCACCCTGCAGGTCCTTCCCATAAGATTTTCAGATCTGTCTCTCCTGGAGGGATAGCTGTAGTTCATGCAGCATGATTGCAGTTCTCCCTCTGGAAACTAAACAATATTAAAATAAGGGGCCCTCTAAATGACTTATTCTCACTCTTGGACTGCCCCATCATCCTACTACCTTCTTCTCTTTCCCAAAGCAGATGTAGCTCATACATTTCTAATGCTGAACGTATTCAAACTGAAGACATCAGGTTTCTAGGGGCTTTAGGAATTATGTCTGCTCTGAAAGGTGTCAATCATGTGCAAAGTGACAAAGGTCCAGCTCTTTTGAGAGATGACACCAAGTCCTACAGAGAGATGGAGAATGCAATCAGGCAAAGAATAGGTCCATCAGCAAAGGTTCTGCCTGGCATCAACAATGTGTGTTGTCCCTCACTATCAGGACTCGGGGAATTAATCTGAACTCATCTGGTAATTGGAAGACCTCCCTCTGATCAAATATTGAAACCATGATCCAGTAATAGCTGCGTGGGTAGATGAGAGGTTGGATGCACATTAAAACAAGATTTCCTGGGTGTTTTGATGTTTCATAACAAAGGCTGCAAGTGTAGCAAACCACATCAAACTTGTACAGCCAAACCAATTAAAAACATCAGCAAGTCATCTGTGCACCAAAGTCCCTGAAGGTTAGTGATGTTAATTATTTCCGCCTGGGCATTAAGGGCTACCACAGTTTGGTGGAAACTGGTCAGTCTTTACAAACAGGACACATACTAGGAGTATTTTCTGAATGTCTGAGATGACATGGCAGCATGGAACTGAGAGCAGAGGTGGGAATGATGAGTAAGAGTGCCAGTGTTCATCACTGTGGATTTACTTACTGCTTTGCTAGGCCAATGCATACCTTTCACATGAAAGTGGTATTAATTGAGGGAAATATTCATCACATCCTTTGACATATGATATGAATCTGGTCTAGAAAAACTGCTTAAAGGAAATAATTTTTGAGGATTAACTAAAAAAACATGTTGGTTTGGTTTTCATCAAGGCTGTAGCTATGGCCACAAATAGCCAAATATAATACTAGTTCATTGGGCTGTAACTGGCAGCCCATTATATTCCCAAAACTGAGTCTTGGGCTACTGACTTCCAGTTCAGTCAGACATCTAGCTTATGATGGCTATTCAGAGATCGGATAAAGCCATTAGCATTTCCATGTGTTTTGAGGCTAAACTTTGTGATTACAGCCTTCCTGAGAGAGTCATATTTCCTATGTAAAGTATACTTTACAATGTATTAGACTTTAACTACAAAGATATACACCTTCCTAAGTACAGGCTATTAAAACAATTTACTGGCATGTCAACAAGTACCGATACGTACATAAAAAGCAGAATAATTTGGTTTGTTTTAATGCACTGAGGCAGTCCAGCCATGTGCCATCGAGTGCTATTGAGAATCACTTTGCACTAACAGAATGACATGACTGGAATCATTCACTGCACATCTCAGTTCTATTGAATGATCCAGAGCTGAAATGAATGACTGACACTCTGTGAATAAAAGAATAAAGCGATTGTGTCATTCACACTGCACCGAGGGTGAAAATTTACTTTCATTATAGTGGGTATTAAGATTCACTATATTAGAGTTCATTAAATAGGTAGGAGAATGGAACTTAGTGAATAATTAACAATAAGTCATTTATCAGGGAAATCTAGTTTTTCCTTCTGCTTGTACAAAATCCATAAGCAGATCACAGCTGCCCCAGAAGTGTTTGTTTTTCAAGCCTATTTTTTCAGCGATAGGATTTTTTTTCTTCCAATTCTGAGCTGTTTGGATTGATTTTGATTGGTCTTGGGTTCTGTAAGGTGCTGGTTAGCCATGTAGCATTGATTAGAACCATAGAATCACTGAAAGGATCTTCAAGGTCATCAAGTCCAACCGTCCACCCTTCAACCCCCAACAGCTACCCCATCTCCTGAAATATCCTGTCTGCCCATTTGTAGAACCCCTCTGGGGATGGTGCTTTCACCCCTTCCCTGAGGCCTCCCCACTCTTTCTGGGAAGAAGCTCTTACTAAGGTCCAAACTGAACCTCCCCTAGCACAACTTCACCCCCATTTTCTCTTGTCCTGTCACTAGTCACTAGAGAGAAGAGGCCAACTCCCACCTCACTCCAACCTCTCTTCAGGTAGTTGTAGAGAGTAGTGAGGCCTCCTCTCAGCCTCTTCTTCTCCAAGCTGAATAGCTCCGACACCGTATGTGACTTCACTAATCATTTAGCCATTACATGCAGTGGGATCAGTATGTTACCCAATGCAGTTGGCCATTGACTGGTATACAGCATTCTGCAGGCTCCTCCTTCAGATGACAGGATCCTTCATGCCGCACATTTGGCTTCCTCTAATAGTAAGTACCAGTATCTGGTTTGAGATCAATGGATTAAAAGCTTTACAGGAGTGCTAAGAATTATTATTATCTTAGTTATCACTGTTTTTCACAAGTGATTCCCAGGAGTGCAGAAATTCTGGGCCTCTAGATTGCAGGGTCAGACATTACTGAGTGCCTGACACTATAATAAAAGAGAATTCATTCAAATAAAAATGCTTGTTGCCTCCTGCTAGTCCTGAAGGATGACAGAGGATGCCTGTAGGAAGAGATCCATCTCTAATCAAAAGCCATCGAAAAAGTCTATGAAATTAATTTCTCATTTAGAGCTGATAGAGGAAAACGAGCATTTACAGTAACATAGAGATACTGAATGCCATTGCAAACCAGCACACACCTTATACCTAAAAATATATACAACGCTCTCTGAATGCCTTTTCAGAGCTCATATTGCCAACAGTTATGCCTTAACTCTTTTAAGTGACAAACTCTCCTGCGCACCTGGCAAGTAGGGAGCTGTGCTCTGAGACAGAACTGGATTGGGTTTCAGGGAGGGGACAGAGCTGGAAAAGCTTTGGGAGGGAGATCTGAATTATTTTTTAAGAAGAAAAGCTTCAAATGGAAAGTGTAACCCAATGCTTTCTAAATGTGGAGGCATGGATAAAGAGCAGCGCTATTTGGTTTCTCTCTAGAGAAATTTAAATCCTCAGTAAATAAATCCTGCTCTTCAAGGAGTGACCAAATGAAAATTGCCAGATCAAAATTTAGAGAAGCTCCTGCTTCCAAGAGCAGGATGGATGGGGAAAGAGCCAATCTTGCTAAAATAAAGCTCAGCTTCTTGCACCAGAGATTACAAGGAGCTAAATTCTGTCCTTGGTTCAAACTCAGGGGAACCAGCACAGCCTGGGTGTAAGCTGAGAGTGAAACCTCACCTTCCTGGAGGAAGATCACAGCCAAAGTCAATGTGCTTTCCCCTAGCAGAAACAGCTACTTTCAGAATAAGAGTCTTTCTCCCTTTGAATTCTACACTCGTGACAAGCAGAGGCTTAGCAAAAATAGACAAGGGAAGAAAGACAAGAAAACAGAAAACTGTTGGGAAGATTTTCAAGCACCTAATGTACGTGGAAAAATCCTTTCATGTTCTTGTGCGGTTGTGATCTCTAGGTGCAGGTGTGAGCACAAACACATTCCCCCGCAGTGGAGGCTGTCAGCATGGCAGAGCGACTAAAGCTTTGTGCTGATGAAATGCTCTTCTAAAACACTGCTGGCTAGGATATGTTGTTACACTTTTTTTCACTCGAGTATGATCAGGTCTGTGGTCAAAGAACTAGCAGAGATGTAGGACAAACAGTTTCGTTTAGGGTTTCTTTGGTTATTTTCTGGAAAATGTCAGTCAAGCAAAAGCAATCTCAGTTCAGCATTTCAGTGGTGCCTGTCTGCTCTGAGGAGTCATTGGCACAAAGACTCAATCTGCATCAGTGACACCAAAGGTGAATGTTCAAATTTGCTAGACTGTAGAAACCAACTCACTAAGTTTAATGAATTGAGTTTAATTATTGCTACAAACTGAGAGAGAGCTGAGGAGTGACAGAGAAATCCTCCTTTTGAGTGACCAAATCCTAGTAGTTAGAATGCATACACAGGATGCAAAAGTTCAGGTTTTGTGTCCTTGCTTTAACCCATTCTGGCAGACATGCAACTGTGAGGTGACAGATCCTAAGGATGAAGCTTGCTGGTTAATTCATGGTCAGGACTGTTCTCTGCTATTTTAGGTAAAAAAAAAAAAAAAACAAGGAAAAAAGGGCAGATATACAGTAGAGGACCATCTGGAATCTCCCAGGTATTTGATAGAAAATCTTTTGCACTCTCATTGCTCTTATGCCGGAGCACAAGTGCATCTTTATACTAAGTATAAGTAAGCACTTCAGATGCGGGACAGCCAGGACAAATGCAAGGTCCCATCTTGCAAAAACCATACTTTCATGTCTGGAGTAAATTCAGTCTTGGGTGGAAGCCTCAGAAAGTGGCTGCTATAACATTTGCTTCATCTTGAAATCAAAATAGACGTTAAGCCTTTTTCTTAGTGTGATCCCATCCCATAGCCTATTTTAGCTCCAATTGTGATTCTCTTAATTTTAATATTCTGTTTAATTTTCTCATAATATTTTATCTGCTAACACTGTCTAAGATGAAAATAGTTGACGATTAGAAGCAGGAAAGAAGATACAAAAGTATGTAACAGTGCTACAAGGCACACAAAGAACTAAACTTATTCTGCCTCCTCTTATGGCCCTTAAAGTCTATTGAAAAAGGGCCAAAAGAGGTCCCACAAGAGTAAGGAGCCTCTAGTGTATTTTCCCACAGATAATTTGGAAGACAGACGTGTACTTTTGTATGCCCCCGAAGTAAAATTACAACCAGCTGATGGAACTATCTCAGCAGCCACAAGGAAAGTCAACTCAGAGAGACAGGGTTTATTGCCAAATAACACAGATTGTTTATAATGAATATAAACAGTTACACTGCTGACCAGATTCCCAGTACACTTCCATCCACAGAATATATGAAATACTGCTTTGGCTCTGGTCTCACAAATATTTGCCATATATTGAGTATTTTCAATGAATGAAATTCAGTGGGATTTTTTTATTCCATGTACTAATTTTTGCTTTTCATGTTATAATCCTGCATAAGCAAAACGCTTGTTGTTCCACTGTGTTCTCTAAACCTTTGATCCCACACTGATCTTTCTTTTCTTCTCATGTAAAAAGTTTACCACTGAGCACGGACAAGACAAGAGAGGATGTTGTCAGAGCATATGTCCCTGGCCATAGTGATAAATCTTGCCATTTTAATTCTTACCTCTTTTTCTCTGTCACGTCTCTGTGCAGATTTTGACAACATACCCATTTCTGTAGGTGAGACCACATGTAAATTGGTGACAGTGCAGAAGAAAGTTTTCACTATAACATCCATCCAAGTGGGCTGAGCCTGGACACTGCCAAGCTTTTATCTGAAAGCAGAAACTGAGGAAGTTTCTAGTGCACTGTAAAATCAAAACCCTCCTATGGGACAGTATTGAGGAAAGAAGAGTATTCACAATGAACAAGAGAAAAGTCTTGCAAAGGAAGACTCAAAAGTCTAGAGATAGAAATACATTATGTATGATGTTAACACAGGTAATTTGCAAGAAAGGTCCATAAATCATCATTTCAATGGGTCACGAACTTCAAACTGTGCATTCAGCTCAGCAGTTCCATTAGAGCAGAATAACCTCATTTCCATACAAAGGGTAGTCATGGTGCTAATTTTAAAGTAACAAATTGTTCTTTTGTTTCGAAACATATTAGTACTATCGCTGACAGATATGGTGAAAAATACCCCAAAAAAGCTAGCCTTTCCAATACTGTCCACTGAGGGGAAGTTGAGGAATGATGAAGACAATGGCCTTCTCACTGCAATGTTCTGTTGGCGTCAAAGGAATGTGTTTTTTCTCACAAAAGATAAGTTGCATTCGTTTCTACTGGAGTCAAAAGCAAACTCTGTGTATACCAGTCTGGAGCACAACTCTTATCAACAGCTTACAGATTTCAGTACCATAGTTTCTGAATCACATTGAGATGCAGACACCAATCAGTCAGTACTAGTTCACACAATCTCAGCTTCAAAAAATAGTATTCCTTATCCATAAATGCCTCTATGAAGTTTTGGTTTTTTTAAAAAAAACAACAAGCCAATGTTTCCTAGCTGCTCCATATACAAAATAATCATAGAATCACACAGAGCAGCTGAGCTTGGAAGATGCCTCTGGACACCATCTAGTCCAACCCCACTGCTCAGAGCTCGATCAGCCAGGTCCATCACACCCTTCCTTGGCCACAGCTGAGAAGAGTCAGAATCTCTTTTCTTTACATCCCTCACCCTATAACATAAATTATACACACTGCTAAGATCCATCTGAGCCTTCTCTTCTTCAAGCTGAACAAATAGAGCTTTCTCCTTGTCAGGTACATGCTCTGAGGCCTTAAATATCTTCTTCACTGAACTCAGTCCCTTATGGCTATATCTTACTTGTACTGGGGACCCCAGTACTGGATATGGCATTCCAGGTGTGAGCTCATCGGTAAAATACATTGTTAGCTCCTGTTTGCACATATAGTCCCACACGCCTTCCTTTATTTTTCCCTTAAAAAGTTGCTGTCATCTCTAGAATATTTTTCTTGTAAGAAATGAGAATTAGTGTAGCATAGTTAGACTTTTCTCTGTGAAACTACTCCCACCAGCTTTATCACGAGTGTTAGCAAGACACCTGAGGGGTCATTTGCAGATTTAAGCTGCATTTGTCTTTCTAGAAAGCTGTTTTTCTGATGCTGCCCTAGTATCTCACTGCTACACCTCTCCTGGTCCATTTCCACCTGCCATCCCATTGGGGTTGGGTGGTCTGCAACGGGCCCTGAAGTTCTGGCCCTCATCTCAGCTAAGCTCCCTCTTAACATTGAAGAGGACTTCCAGTTTTCAGTTGTAGTGAGCTCAGACCCAGTTATACGCTTACCAAAGCTGATGACATTGATATTTACTTTATCAAACGCAGGACTGGTCCTGTTCTGCTGAGCTTAAAGTTTCAGGTGAACATATGGACTCTTGAAAACAATGCCCCGTCATACAACACTGAGTGCCAGCCAATCCATCAGGCTGTTTTTTGTGTTCCCTGTAATCCACTGCAAGGTCTTGGGTATAGCCAATGGGGAAAGTAACAATAAAGGATGACACATTTTACTCCAGCCTTGAAAATGTGCAGCTCCTGCTGCTGGGGGTGCCTCACACTAACTGCATCCTGTTTATAAACAGCCAGCACAAAAATGTAATTTTTCTGATTTGAGGCCATGTGCTCTAGCCAAATATGTATTTCATGATAACAAAAGTGTCTCAGCTAGTTACGATTCATTTCTCTCCCCCTGCAAATAATGGGCAATCAGCTTGCCTGTTGGTGGCAGTTGCTCAGTTTGTGTGTGCAGCTCTGCCTCTCCTGCTACGGATGTGCAGAGCTCTCCACTCACATTTGTTTCTGAAGTGTCTCTGCTCACGCTGCCTGTTGTAGCTGGCACTTCTGAGCCATCTAGGTGACAATACCACAGTTTATCACCCTCTGCTGAAGAGAAAGATAACTGTAAAATGTATATAAAAGAAAAAACCATACCACAAATCAAATAAAACTGACTGTTGAATTTTGTGTCTTAGCAATGGATTTTTGGTGCTAAGGAAGAGTGGTAAAAACATACCTCTTGCAGATGGGTGTCCTTTATCTGCAAGGACTGGATCAGGCAGTAATTTGTCCTTTGCCAGTAAACCTGGCAGAGTGCCTTTGCAGGGCTGGGTCTACACAAAGCACATTGTCAGAAACAGAGTATGTTCAATGCACACTTGCAGGCTCTGGCTCTCAGTACAATAGTCTGACTTCCCAGCACCAGCTGATGCTGTGCTTTTGGTGTTGTTCTGGTTTCTTTTTAATAAAAGATGGCTTACCAGACTGCATTAAGTTTCAAAGTTGAAGTTCCAGGATACGTATTTGTGTTATTAAGAAAAACCTCAACCAGCAACTCCATGTAGGCTTGTATGCCATAAGCAGGTTTGAGAAGGATGTGCACACCTCTTGCACAGGTTTACATCTGTCCATATCATCATCACTCCCTCTCTCTCCTCTTTAGTAGTCCTAGACAAGTGGTTGTGAACCCACAGGATCGGTTAACAAACCATTACTGTGGTTTAAGGCTGCTTTACTTTCCCCAGTTACCAGTCCAGTGTGAGAAATCTCCCCGCATACACTCAGCACAATGGCCTCCAAGTCGTCTCCCTGTTTTTCCTCTAGGCCATCACAGATTTAAAACTACATTAAGTTTAAATAGTTTAAGCAGGTGGTTATGCCAGCTGCTAGAGAGCACAGGGAAAAGACATGTTCTGTTCTGCAGTTATAGGGCAGCAATGAGTAGCAGAGGGGTGGTAAAAAACAGCTGAGCCTGGCAATGAGCATCGGCATGCAAGATGAGAGGCATGTGTTCAGCCTGAGCGCCTGATCCTGCACCAGCACTGATGCTGGCAGCTTCCTCTGCCCAAGCAGAACCCCAGTAGCTGCCTGGGATAGTTTTGGAGGTCCTATGGAGCATCTCATCACAGGAGTGGAAACTGAGTCTCAATCTGGAAAACTGCTGAGATCACTAATAATTCCAGTCTATGTCAGTGTTCAGTAAATGCACTTTCAATGCTCGTCCATCTGCAGTTAGAAGGGAACATGTCCAGAGAGTTTAACCAAGGCACAGGACTTTGCACTGAAGCAGCTTCCGAATGCTCACATGGTCTCCTTGGAGGGATGCAGCATCTGACAAGCAGGTGGTAACAAACAGCTTGAGAAAATTGCTGCATCTGCTTTGTTAAGTGAGCATGTGTCTGAGCCCTGAATCAATCTTTCAATCAAGATTGCAATAGGAAAATGGGATCCTGAAAATCATATACCTGAATGGGACCCAGTAAGGAAGAGACAGAAATGGGTTAGAATGAAATCCAAACAAAAAGTCTGTCAAAGTGCTGTAAAAAAAGTCACATGTCTCTGAACCGTCATAATTGCATCAGGCAATTATGAAATAGTAAATCAAAGTTTGAAACTGGCCTATCTCCTTTCACCTGCTCGGCAGAGCCTACCTTGAACAAAGAACATCAAAAACAAACCAAAAAAAATCCAGAGCAACTAGGAAACAAAGGTATTGTAAAATACAATCTTATCTTGCTATTCCTCTTTCAAGATTGATAAGTAATGACAGAAATTAGCTAGAAATGTTTTTAAAACTTGTCAAATATATTATTTGACAAATATATTCATAAATCACTTATCTAGTCACAAACTGTGTGCACTCCAAAAACTACCTCATCATTTTAAAACAACTTGAAAATCTCATTTCATCCATTGATGAATCACCTGCCCACAATAGCAATAAGCTGGCACAAGCAAGACAGAGACATTTTTATCCTTCACATCATATGAAGTGCATTTCAGGACACTTACACTTTGCTGCATTTGAGCAAAGGCAAAAAAAGGCACATATGTGTGTGTGGTTAGAGGCAGGGGATACACACACACGCATTTGGGGCAATCCTCTGCATCTATGCAAGCTCCATCGCTGGTTTCCCTGCAAGGACTCTCCTCTGTACAGGGAGTACTGGGGGGCCTATAGGCACAGGGACTGAATGTGTTCTCTCAAGTGACTCCCAGCCAACTGCAGTATTTTAGGCACCCAGAAGAAATGATTATAGGTCAAACTTTGCATTTTACAAGCAGCATCTTATGCTGTCAGGTAGTTCCATGCAGACAGCTCTGCAAGAACCTGTGTTATCTCCAGTGTCTCCAATATCTCTCCTTTAGAAGAGAGCCTTCCTTCACCCCCCTCAGATGGCACTCATTGAGGTTGTCCACTCATTCTCCTTCCTCTCTGTTGCTGTAGGGCTGGACAACTGGGTAAAAGTGGAAGGAGTTTTAAAATCCATATTTATGTGTTTGTGTGATTGCAAGAGTGTTCATTCTGCACAGGTAACTGGCAGTGACTTTCAGACCTGGTGGATGCTTTGTCTGGCAACTGCTTTTTGCCTCATGTACTGCTCACGACCATTCATTGTCTTTTAATTAGACTGAAATTAAATAAACAGATCTGATTCAATTCTCCACAGTTATGGACTTATATCAGTGTGCTAGACTGTAGTGACTGGTAGCATTGCACTGCCAGGGGATGTAAATTGTGTGCTTGGTTTGGTGCCTACACAGCGTGTACTGAACTCCTGCATGTGCCTCAGGGAGTCCCTGAGCTGTGGCCAAACTCAGCTTCACCAGGTCCTCCAGAAGTAAAGTTAAATTCTCTGCTCCTTGCAGTCTAAAAGCTAGTCATTCATGATACATCTCTGAATTACAGGCTGTTCATGGTGCCTCGTTATCCATTATCAGTAAGCTGATTATATTTTTCTGCTTTTTTGACATATACTCGGTGACATTTGCAGATGAGCTGGCTGGAAGCTGGCTGATGTCTTGGTGAGGGAGAAATAGTTCAGACAGATGCACTGGTTGTCACAAAAATTTCATCTGGAAATGGTTTGGATCTAGGAAGAAAGGAAAGAGAGGAAGAAAGCAGAAAAAGAGGTCCTCTACTCAAAATGAAATATCCAGAAGCATTGCTTTTGGTATAGAGCTGAGTGGGAACCCACTACTAAGCTTCAGAAGTTGCTGCAAAATGGAAGTATTGCTTGATGGATCATTTTCTCCATTTCACACACCGACAACATCAGGTCTTAGCTAAAACATGAACCCAGCTCTTCCCGTCTTGGAACCAAAGTACTCTCTCTTGCTTTCCCCTGAGCATTGTTCTGGCTCATCATTGCTAATTCACAAGAAGCCCATACCATGTATTAATAGACAACTTGGCCTTGGAATTTATTTTGCAGGAGATTTTGTTATTGCCTCATAAACATTGAGGTCCCTTAAACTGCCATCAAAATACATCACCATAAAATTACTGAAGCAGCAGAAGACAGAAGCCTACAGCACTGGTATGCCAAATTCTGCTTCAAGTACTCTGCTGCTCCTTCGTGAAATTCACTGTACTTGCAGGGAGCTAACAGCTTTGCCATATTCTGTCGCTAATACAGGTAGCCCAAAAGGAGCAATCACACTTCCAGCAAAAGACTATTTAATTTCCACAGGGCTGTGTGCTCCAATCTAGAATGACCATCTTAACTTTTCTTATGTGCAGCCAGCACTACCTGCTGCCCTTCAGTACTTTGCACCTTAGACAGGCATTTGTGTCTCAGTAAAGCAGCTGTTATTTATATCCGAGAAGAACAGGGCTCTTGACTTGAAACCACTTTCTATGGGTGTAAATGACAAGCCCACGGCAGCAGTGAGTCCAGACCAGGAGATACAGCTAGTCCAGTTCAGGGAGGAGGAGAAATTAAACTTTGATTATTGTGATCCGCAGACAATAAAGACTGTGTGACATTTTGCAGGAGAGAAAAATGCTGGTTTCACTAAGCCACAGTACCTTGATTCCCACCCTTGCTGTCTAAGCCCAAGAATCAGCAGGGAGCCCTGAACATACCACAGGTGGAAGACTTTCCATGAGGGTCCCTACCCCTCACTTGGCGAAGGGTTTGAGGAACCCCCTAGATGTGCAGACACAGATGATGTTGTGATACGAGCACTGCAATTCTCAGTAAATAAACTGTTGGAAAATGGCAGCACCAAATTAAACGGCAGTAAAGCTTGTGTTGTTTCAGTTTTATGCAGGTTTTAAGACAGAATCTGTGATGAACTGCATTGTGTGTGCACCAAGATAAAGCGGGTAGCATGGCATATGAGTAAGTTTGGCAATAGACACGTATCTTTTTCAAATTATGACACACTAACAGAGTTTCACAGAAATTTGATTACAATTTTACTGCATGGAGGACTCTTTTGCATCTGTTTCACAGATAACCCACCTTTTAAATTTTATTTAATTTGCATTGATTTTTCCTGCCTTTCATAAGAAGGCATAGCACATCTGAGCACACACGAAAATGATTACTTAAGTGATGATTTAAAAATAATGGATGTACATTAGCACATGAATGATTAATTCCTTTTTGTGAGTATAAGCATCCAGGCTATGGCTGAGTAAAATATTGATGGTACAAAGGAAATGAGCTGTTTCTTAATTTAGTTTTGTTCTGGTAATGTGTAACTAATGTTGTTTCCTTCTAGCAGTATGCATTTAGTGACCCTTTTAAATATTAATACCTAGCGGTAGCTAAACCGATAGCTTCATGGGACCTATAAGAGAGGATTTAGGAAAAAAAGCTGATATAGTTTACATGCATTAATTTGAGACTCTCTGCAACACATTCAATGCAAATAGTTACTACAGAGAAACCTATATAAAGCCTCCACACACCAGCTGTCATTTCACTAGAAAGCTGAGGCTTTTTTTTTTTGCATTAGATACACTGAAAGGTGGAAATTTCATTGTCGTACTACTCTCGTGAGGCTGTGGCATGTGAATCCCAGTTCATGAAGGCCTGATGCTCTTGTGACGCACTCGAGAGTGTGGGGATTTGTGAGACTACTACAAAATGAGAGCAGGCTTGCTCTCAACACCTGATACTTGGGCACGTGTTTATATTAAATGTAGGGGGACCTAAGCGCTGAGATTAACCATGTGGTGGACTTCTACAGCCTCAGGAAGATAGACCTACATCATCATTTCTTTCTGTTCCCACAGCTGTTAATGTGTTTCTGGAAGTTTTTGCCATAACTGTAACTTCCTGAAGTGGTTTTCCACATATTTGCTGGGAAATGCCACAGCAGGGAGAAAGACATTGAAAGACAAGCACTACTCACATGGTCCTGCCCACATGTTTGTTGCGGAGCATGGCAGGCCAGGCTCACCCACCCAAAACGTAAACCTACTGCGAAGTCAAGCACAGGAGTGTGGGCTCAAAAGCAAATAGAAACATTTTAAAGATGTGGCTGGGCAGCTACACACACAAGGACACAGGTTATGGTGGAGCACAGCTAGAAGCTTTGATGTTCTCTGATGGGAATACAACCTTGTTACTCAAGGTTGAAATACACACTGAATCTCTGTCACTGCCTGCCCACTGCCCATCTGTTGGAATGGCACTTTGCCCACCGACATGGTGACACGCCAGGTTTCATGTGAAGTAGGTGCCTTCTAACAATGGCTTTAGAAAGCAGCCTGTTGAAGACAGCAACTGACACTTCTTTCTTCAATAGGCTATTTTTGGAGTGGGAACACTTGCTGACAGCAAGTGCAAAGGGCCTAAATCAGCTTCTGTTTGTCAGCTGCAAAAAAAAAAAAATCTCATTTGCTACAGTAACAGAAGGTTTGGGCTAAAAAGTGAAGCAATTGCTCCCATTTGCCCTTGCTGGCCTGGCATGAGTATGCTTATTGTGGCTACTTAATCCCACTTTGCCACACTGCAGAGCAGTTTGCAGGTGTGAAAGGAAAAGGAGAAAGAGGAACAGTGGTTTACATTTGAGACAAGGAAGGGTGTGAGTTTAGTTTTATTTTAAACTGTGATCCTCTGATATTTTTCATTGCTGCAGTGGATATTGTATGGTAATCCTGCTGGGGCGTTTATATGTGAGGAAGAGTGAGTGCTGGTTCCTCAGAATGACATTTAAAAAAGACAGTTCATGCATTTTTCCTTTGGCAACTGAGTCCCAACAAAAACCAACAGACTTTTTGTCATCAGGTATTTTTGAGAGGACTTTGAAGATCCTACAGGCTGTCACTAAAGTCCATGCAGGGGTGTAGACCAGAGGGCAAGTTGACACATGCAGTTCTCCGTGGTGACATTCTGGATACAGGATGCCTGAAACGTGGGCAGGGTGTAAAACCACACAGCTTTAAGAGCAGCCCAGAAGGCCAGCAACCGCAGGAACACAAGCACACGTGCTATCCTGATCCTTCTAGGAAGGATTTTGAATCTAAATTGTCAGCCTGACATCAGCACCATGATGTTACTCATGGGCAGTAATGATACGTTATCCGCCTTTCAGAAAGCTGCTTGCTTAGGTCCATAGTAAGGAGTAATATGGCCTAACGTGACTCATCTGACATGTCCAAAGCTCAGTTGAGCTTGAGCTCTGGCAATGTGATGTGACAGGATGTGAGTCCAAGCCTGACCATGGCTCTGACCTGCTTGCAAAATCATCTGTCACCTGGCTGAGCACTGGACATCCTGCTTTCTCCCCATTCTGCCTCTGCTGTCTTCCTCTTGTTCCACTCCCTTTCTTCATGGCCTTGCCAGGACCTAGTGCTGTCCACCTGGCTTTGTTTTCCCAGCCTGGGGCAGTGCAGGACACTTGCCAGGTGGCAGGGAACCAGCTAAGCCTGTGCTTCATACAGCTGGGTCCCCAGTACCACATATGGAGGGTGTTTCTGTGTGCTATGGCTACACGAGGAGGTGGAGACCTTGCCATCCCCCTCTGGTGTAGAGTTGAGCTCTTGGCCTGAAGCATATATGTGCCTAATAGTGTCAGAGAGAGAAAGGACCAACTAGACATTGCCTGCCAGCATGCAAAGTACCTATGCACAAAATAAACACTCATTGAGATTCTTCTGAACACAGGAAGTTATTCAGGCAGCATCTGAAGTACTCAGATAAAATACCCAGCTCTGAAACTGCTTTTGATAGGAAAGGTGAGAAAAACCTGTAGTTATCTTTGGTTACCGGACAGCAGAGATTTTATTATAAAATTATGTATTTGCTATAACATGGCTGCTAAAATCCTGGCACCCTGTTATGCAATTAATTTTTAAAAATCAAATCTATAAAAAGAGATGGAAAACTTTGGCTGGAGCCACAAATGCTGTTTCTTCCATTGCTTCCCAGATAAAGAACCACTTTTCATGTCCTCATCTTATCCACAACAGAGAAAATAGGAGCTCTGTAGCTAACAGCCACAGCAGCTATGGCTGCATCACTCCAAGCAGCAGAGGGAATGGAGTGCCTGCAGCAGTCTCTGTACTTTGCCAAGAATGGAGATGTCATGGCTTTTTTTTTTTAAGCCATGTCAGATAATAGCATTGGCATTCCTACCTGAGCCTGTTTTTCTAAGCCAAGCACAGTCCACAGGATTTAGTAATAACTTGATGATCACCGATTGCTTCTTTGTTGTGTATTTCTGCTATGTTAATTCTTCCAGTATGTGCTGCAAATAGGAGATTCTGTGGGATAGAATAGGTGCTGCTGCTAATTTATATTGCCTTGGATCCAAAGTGCTCTCTACACTTTTGACCCCATGCACACCCCTCTTCCAGACCAAGCCTCCTTCGTGACAGCTCCTTTGCATTACATTTTCCTGCATGACTTGTCACAGACAATGGTATTTCCCCAGACTCCTTGGAGCTTTGCATCACTCAAGATTAGAGGGCTGACATGCACAGTCATACAAACAGCTGGCACACTGTGATCAGCAAAATAATGTGGGGATGAACTAAGCCACGTATCTCATTGCCACCTACTGTCATCTCAAAGGTGAAAAATCTGTCATCTTGCACCCACCAAAGGAAAGTAGTAAGATGCATACCAAGAGCAGTAATTTGAGAGTGGCTCTTGGACCTAGTGCACCATTTCTAGTGTTGATGAGGGGGAAGAAGTAGCAGTAATTCCAAAGGATCAAAGTCACCTGTACT
Source organism: Upupa epops (assembly GCA_013397515.1). NCBI lineage: Eukaryota > Metazoa > Chordata > Aves > Bucerotiformes > Upupidae > Upupa > Upupa epops. The sequence continues at coordinate 146,764 of VZRI01012194.1, read as the reverse complement.
CACTTTCGCCTCTTACTTTTGATAATGTGGCATATAGAGAATAATAATGGTTTGTACTCCCTCACCATCTATCAGTGGAAATATTTCTTCAGTGCTAACATGCAAAGCACAGCACAGAGAAAAACAAACCTTACATGAATGGCTGTTACATCTACTCAGTAAAAAGGATTTTGCAGCCCACAGCACAAGAAGGAACATTGAAGTAATTTTCTTTTCTTTTCCAAATAAACTGTAGTATTAGATAAGACCATGAGTGCTGAAAAAATAATTAAAGGTCTGCCTCAAGAACAAAATATCCTGGGCTGAAGTCAGACAGTGAGATGTCAAGGGGCACTCACTAAACAGAAATTCAAGTTAATATGCCAAAGGCAGCAACTCCTGTCATTACTGATTGTGTGAGGGCTATAAACATCCTTTTTGTGTCATAGAAGTAAAAGTAAATAGCTTGATCATCTTTCTTCAAACCTAGGATGAGAGTCTACCCTCTTGCTGGATAGGAATGCACTGCGGAAACATGGTCTGGCTTTATTGCAGAGTTTAAGCAGATACAAATTTCACAAGCAGTTTGTTTACCTTTCTATTCTTAGTGATTACTGGTACCAACTATATTCTAAGTACCTTGCCAACATCAACCCTGGATTCTGTCTGATGCTTTACTGTCACTGTTTTACTGTCACACAAAGGAGGCAGGTTTTTGGCTCCTGAGTCAGAGTTAGGTTGGACAGCTGTTCAGCTGTGACAGACCAAGATGCTACCTCAGGCTTGCCCGAGATCCAGACTATACAACACTACATTATTAGAGCCATATTTAAGGCCTTAATCCATGGAGTTATATTTGGTGGGACAGCAAAGGAGGAATGTTTATGGGTGTCTGCAGATGTCTCTCTGTGAGTCTACACACACACACACAGAGCTAACTGCTTGTTTTCAGTAATACTGAAACCTTCACAACTATAAAATGTCCTCAGCTGGTACCTGTGGAGTGACCTTTGTGTAGGACGTGATTGTTGGTATACGAAGCAAAGTTGATTCATGTCGGATTTTACAGACTCTGGAATGAGTAATGTGATACTAATCTATAGATAAACTAGTCTGCTGGTATTTATAACCTGTGAGCAATTGCCTCACCCTTCACTGCAGTTTTTGAGATGTGACAGTTACAGTAGATAGTAGCTTTACTGTTGCTCTGAGCTGTTTGGGTATTTCTGCGATTGGCTAAATTTCTACAGGACTCTTTGATTTACCTTAAAAAAACATCAGTCTTGTCTTTGGTCATTCTTACTGATAGGGAGCAATTTTTCTTCTGGGCCAGGACATAAAACACTTAAAGTCTAAGCCCAGTGAAGTAAATAAAAAGATAAAATTATCATTTGTTCCCATCCTCCCTTATGTTGTAATTTACACATAAATAACAGTGAAATAATCTAATGTTTTCAGGCCTGTTCCTGTTCTGAAGGTCACTGGGTCTCCACAGGACAAGGGGGCCTCACAACACCAAATCAATTACAGGATTAGGTAACCCCCTAAAGTGGGCCTGGAAAGTGATTTTTCTGTAACAGGAGTTGCTATGTATAATATAAATAGAAAGCATTAAGTGTCTTGTCATCTTCTGATTGTACGACAGGAACACAGATTATTTTCTTCTTTCTATGGAAAGGGCAGCACGTTCTACTACTAGTGAGGAAAAGCATAGGTAAACGCTGCGAACGGCAGATCTGTACTGAGTAGCGGTGTGGCAGATGAAAATTTGGAAATTAAAATTGTAGAGTATGAGGAAGATCAGCTATTAATTTTGGAAGTATGCTATTAAATCTAATTACAGTATTTTGTTGATATTAACTTAGATGTTTGAAATTAATTCCCCATCAAATGACAGGTGATGTAATAGACCTAACAGAAAAGCTAATAGTTCTAGAGAAAATACAGTTTTCTTGCTTTCAGTGATTGCTGTGCACATTTAAAGTGCTGAGGGGAGTCAGCAACATCTACTGTTCTGTATGTGGCCCCAAAGGGCACCATGCCAATGCCTTCAGCTTGGCTCTCCTGTTCCCAGCTCTCTGCCCTGTTCCTCTCTGGAACATTTTTTTAGAAGATCTGGGGAGGATATTTCTGCAAGGATGAGGAATAAATGATATTTTACTGTTCCAATATTCTTTGCAAAAAAGTACCATGGCCAGAATGCTTGGTCTGAAAGGGTTGGGCTTTCAAAGTTCAGTCTGATGGGAAGCTCGCGGGCAGGAAAGACCAGCTTTGCAACACTGAGCCCTATTATATTTATTGCTTGAATCCCTTTTATTAGCTTTGACATAGAGTCACCCAGATTTCACTCTAAGCACATATCAAGTAGTAAAATACATAGGATAACACATGAAAAACATTGTGCCTATGTCTTTTCTGCCTTTACTAATGTGAGGTTCCCTCTTCCAGCCCCACAGCCTCAGCAAAGGAGGAGTCTTCCAGTTCCTCAGGCTCCTCCACACAGGATCTCCTGTGCTCCCCACTGGCTGTCCCATGTGTTGTACTGCCAAAGCATAAGAAAAAAATAAATCTGGTTTCCAATTAGGTTTATTAATTACTGCCACATCTCCTTTACCTCCCCAGAGTTTCATGGGGGAACTGGAGAGACAGAATATTGAATTTCAGTCAGACTTTTGGTGAAGAACTGAGAGCAGCTATTAGATTTATCACTTAAATACTCAATATAGAGATAGCATTCTCTATGCTTCTCAAGGTAAACTAATTCAGATGATCATTGAAAAAGCACAGAATAGCAGTGTAGCCCCATTTCTTACACCAGCAGGGAGATAAACAACAAGAGCAGAAGCATATGTACATGCTGATCCTATAGGGAGCCAGGAGGAAGTTGCTAAGTCGGGACACACAGCCCATCAGTGTTAGCAGAGCAGTGTTATTACTGTGCCTTCAAGGGACAGGCATACAACCTGTGATTCCTACACAGCTTCTGACTGAGGAGGCAGATTAGAAAGTTATAAAAAAAAAAGGCAGAACAAGGGGGTTAAATTGAAATTTTGACTGTCAGAAATACTTTAAAAACAACTCTCAACACAATACCCAAGAATATGCTGAAAGTAAGTGTGAAACCGAAAGCACCACCTCCAATTTTCTGACAACTGAAAAGAGTGAAACGGGGGATTCAAATAATTTGGGAGATGTGATGAAATTCCTGTATTTCCTTTAAGCATTGCAATGAACTATGCTCATGTGCTACCTGAATTGGCTACTATTTACAGAAATAAAATGATGATGTCTTTTCTTAAATGCCATACAGTCCTTGACTTATAACCAATTATTTGCCTGTATCAACATGGCACAGTCCTGGTATATTAGCAGTTTGCTATTTTTACCCTATTGGTGTAAATGACAAGCAGCAACATCCTGAAATGTCTCACTTCTGAGTTGTGTTGATTCTGCTGCAAGCTGAAGACTCAGAGAAAAAAAAATGCTTGACTCAGTTTTATTGCTTTGCTAGCCAAACCCTGGAATTTTCACCTATATTTCCCCAGGCAACAAGGGTTAGGATGACTGAGCAGGGATAGGATCTAAACGAACACCATGCAGATTAAAGACCCACCTTCTTGGGAACTAAGCCATGGAGTATGGGGGTGAAAAAGTGGCTAGGAACAGGGCAATAACTGCTACAAGGGTGCAGTGTTAATGCCAGGAACAGTAAACATCCATCTCATGGAGGTATTAGAAAACATGTAATTCTCCACTGTGCAGGCTAACAGTGGCCTACTGTAATGAGTTATCGCCTTCAGCTTACGTGGCTTTCACCCTGTTCTGAAGCTTTATAGCTTGAACTTCCTATTTTCAACATTTATGTTCTTAAAAACATAACATAAGAGGAAAACTCTTCACCAATCAATAGGGATGAAAAGCCTGTTTCTCTTGGAAATTGTTCTGCATTTATTCACATACTCTACATGTCTGCCCTGCCCTGTGCAATGGCTCCCCAGACAGTGAGCAGGCATAAAACCAGAACTGTATGAAAATAGCTTTTCTAGGTTGTTAATAGAAACTAATGTTATCAGGCAGACTAATATTTACCCCTGCTGTGGGAGCATTACTCATTGAACAGCACCTTAAATTGTCCAGCTAATTTTAAGCACTCATCATAAATAAATTCCATTCTCTTTTATTATCAGACTTAATTACAGTCAAGGTAAGTGATGACATCCACACTCTGTAACTTAGATTTAAGGACAGTGAACACAAAGCCTGTTTGAAATTATATATCTGATCCACTTTCAATGACCTACTGATTCCTCTACACAATGCCACACAATTTGGCAGAGTCTCTATGCACCGGTGAAATGTAGCGCTTTTTTTGGAGGAGATAAAGAGACGGGAGGAGGGAAATATTTAACTAAAATACAATTACTCTTAGGATGTAACATCATCATGTCCTGGCACTGCTGTGATTTGACCATCCTACTGTAACTGGTTTTATTGGGAATGACACAATTTAAATGAACACATCCTCCAACAGCATGTTTCACATTTCATTCAGAAGCCATCACATCCATGCAGTACTGTGCTGAGTCACTGATTCAGCTCTGTCTCAGGCAGAGGTTAGCTATCAATACCATTTTCCTCAGCACATGGTATTTCCTAGGGATGCATCACTTAAGCAAACCTTCCTGGGCAGCTGTGCTCCAAGGGTGGTTTCCCGAAGGTGTAAACTGCCCTGCACCATGTGCACACACAATTTCCTACCAGATCCTACCAAATCTGGCTGAAGTCATGATTTTAATGAGTGCTTCTGCTTGATGAAATCAGTTCCAGTTTGGTCATAAATCCAATGGAGGCATTCAAGTTGAATGGAGTGTCTGGTTTAAACATATATTAGTTTAGTATTATCCATATTTTAATGAAACAAAACCTCAATTTGTTGCTCTAACAGATGGTGTTTCTTTTATCTGTATGCAGATGTTGAGTGTTTTGCTTACGTTTTCAAATTTGTGAACAAGTATTGCTTTAAGTCTGTAAAGTAGTCAGAGATTTAAGAGTTGTTTAGAAGATAGGAATAATCCATAAGCTATCCATAAGCTATACCGGTGAGATCGGGTGAGTAAGTGCTCTCATTACCATCCCGTACGCAGGGACAGTCTCATTGGAGCCAAAGCTGGTCCTCAGGCATTGCTGGCTCTTGGGCAGACACTCAGTCCATTTTATTGTGCCTCTGTACTTTAAGATTCCGGCTGATGTGTTTCTTTTACAAATCAATCATTCTAGGGGTAATTAACATTTAAAAGCCAGGTTTCTTTTAATTCCATTAGTATATTTGTGACAAGAAATGTGTTGGCAGAATCCAAAGGTTAAGAGTTACAATGAAGAACAAGTTTTAGGATAAATTAAAGTTAAGGCCTAGAATAGCCTGACAATACCCCATTAATCTGCACACTATTGACAGAATCGTGTTCTGTTGTGTCAATGAGGATTTAAGCAGCTTTGCAGCACAAGTTACTGATAGTTTATCATATCAATAGGGGCCCGCATATATTTGTGCTTGAAAACCTGTGGCTGTGTGATTCCCTGACTACAGACATATTGTGAGCACACATACTTTAAACCTTTACAGAAAGTGCTTTCTAGCCATGCAGCAGATTTTGAAACTATAATAAACTACCATATTTAGGTGTAGACACAAGACATTCATCTTGGCTATACCCAAATCCTTTAAGATGCTGTAGCCCAAACTGAAACCCTTTGCCCTACAGGAATGCTATCTGATTCTCAGCATTGTGTCATCAGCCTTATTGAAGTAGAAGGAGATTTAAACCATATTAATCTCTCAGCTTGATATATGGAAGTCTTGAGTCAGCCTGTGGCTGGGTTGAGTGGTGGGGAAGAAAGGTCCCTTCCCACAAGCGACCCTCTCAGAGCACAGAGGAGTGTGCAGCCACAGCCCAAGCAGATGCCACAGGCTGTGCCATACTTCCCATACCCTCACCCCTGGGATAATCAAGGAGCATTGCTGACTAGTTTCTACATGCCAGACACAAAAAAGGATGGATCGAAAGAAAATACGGGGGGTTTTTCTAGGGCTGCAATTTTTCTGGCTGGCACCACCATCAGGCATTTGAAGATCCAAGAAGCAAATCCCACAGTTCTAATGCCCTGCTGTAGGCAGCCAGCACCTAGGTACCCGTGCCCTCTATAAATCCACACAACAGTCAGTCAGCTCCAAGACTTTGACTTCCAGTGAAAAGGGCACCGAGCTGCTCTGTGAACAGAAACCTTCTCTTTGAGGCGCACTGAGCCTTTTTGTCCTCAGGTTACAATTTGATTCCTGACCAAGCGAGCAGTCTCTATCACAGCATTTTCATGCACTGCACAAAACTTGATGGTTTCCAGGTTAGGGCTGTTCCTGAGAAAGAGAAAATTATGTCCTTACACCTTAAACCAGGCAGCTGCTCCTGTGGTGCAACATAGCCATGCCATGTCTGCTGTGAGGAAGCCCATCATGATCTCCCCTTTAGCCTGTCACCACTAGGAAACATCAGAATGAGACAGCCAAGGGCCCGCCTTGCCAAAAGCGTCCTATTCCCATGGCTGAGAGATTTTGTTGGCACCATCTCTAAAGAGAATTTACTATGGGCCAAATCCTGGCGCCCCTGCCTAGATGATTCAGTTCTCAAGAGGCAACGCTCCCGCTGCGAGAGGTGCGTGGGTAAAAACCTGCGGGATTAGCCCCAGATACTGCCTGGGAGTATCCAGCACATCTTCCAGTGGGACAAGAACTCTGTGGGGAGCGACCTGCCCAAGGACTTACTGTGCAGGCCATGCAGAGCAGAGGGGCAGAAGTTTGCAAATCACATGTGAGGGACAGAGATGTTTCCCCAGCAAAACTCTCTCCAAATTATTTTTATTCAGAATGTTTCTGATTTGCCATAAAACAAGCACAGATGATACAGTTTGGTGAGTAATCCTTTTTTTTTTTTTTCTTTCTTTCTTCCCTCGCAGGGGCATCCAAAATATTTCGTGGCACTTAAATTAATTTATCTTTCATGTGAAGGAAGATGAATTAGTGACAGCTATTTCCCGGACTTCATTTCTGGGATTAAATCCTTTGTTTCTGGAATATCCGAGGGGATTTTGGACAGGCACTTAAAAAGATGTCATTTCAAGGACATCTCCCCCCCGCCGAGCTCTCCTCTGCAAAACTGAGACTCATTACCCTGCGGAATCGCGTCGCTCGCAGCGACTTTTTCTTTCGAAGTAGAAATGAAAAATTGGGTATTAAGCAGCGACGGCGACGAAGAACCGTCTTCACCCCGGCTGCTGAGGGCCGCGGAGGCGGGCCGGGCAGGCGCTGGGGGCCAGGGCTGGGCCGAGCAGGTTACCGGCTGCTCGGAGAGGGGTAAAACTACGGGAGAAGTTT
>VZRI01012194.1:100907-139031 GCA_013397515.1 Upupa epops | reverse complement strand
GGGCGGCCTCGTTTATCCCCAGAGAAATCTCCTCGAGGGGGGAGTTCGGTTCGGTGGCCGAACAGAGCCGGCCCCAGGGCTCGGCGCTGGGGCTGTGAGGAGCCCGGCGAGCCGTGATTTACGGCGTCCCCGGCAGCAGCCGGGTGCTGGAGGCAGAGGGAGCCGCGGTTCCAGCTCTCCATCAATTATGGATGGAAACAAATACTGGAGTCAGCTCGCAGTGATCCCCGCGCAGAGGCTGCGATCGCGCCGAGCCCTCCTCGCCAGCCGGGGAAAATACGGGTCAGGTGCAGAGCCCAGAAACTTTCATTGGGTTTTTTTCGGTGGGGAAAAAGGATCATTTCAGCTCCGCAGGAAGCGGCACGGCTGTTCTCAGTGAGTAATTAGAAAGGGTTTAAAGCCTTTTTCATTATTTATAAGCGCTGCATACGAATGAAATGTCAGATCACGCAGATATTTCTAGGAGGGTTGTATCTCTGCATTCTACGGGGCTTGGGGTGGTTGTGCCAGGTTTTCCACCCTCGTCATTGTGTTTTGTCTTGCGAGTCGAAGAGCGCGATGAAGTCTGCTTTAGGCTGATGAATTGAAAACAAGGTAGTTCCGGTGGCTGTATCCCACTTGTTAGCATGAATATAGCTGCTTTAAATGAGTGGTTTTCTGCCAGTCTGCGAGTTGTTTCTTACTTCTGGTCAAGATTATGTCTGTATCACAGGCGTCAGCCTGTGAGTAATTTGAGCCCTCCGTGTGTAAAGTCATTTGTATTTATACGTGTGTGTGGCTCAGAATACATTTACTTCTGAGCGTAGCAGCAGACCCGATGGTTTGTATCGCTCACATATGTGGCACACAGATGGTATTGTAGCTTAGCCGTGTACACACACACACGCACACGCACACACACGCTTCGCACATAATGTGCAGGAATTACAGCAAACTTCCTCCAGAATACTGCTCTGTGAACGTGTGGCGTTTTATCCTCTGGTGAGAAATACGCATCTGTAGTGGAACAGCTCTGTGCTCTAAGTTGTTAGTCTTTCCTTAATAATGTTTAGTAATTCTTTTAAATATTATTTGAAGGAACAGCTTCCTACTGTGTTGGAGGCTTTTACTGCTGGTCTGTTGCTCTCCCACACAAATACTTTCACAGAGAATTTTCTGACGATCTCTCCTTTTCCCAAGTCCAACAGGAAGCTCATTGTAGAGCTCTGCAATCACTTTTGTGGCAAAAGAGAATAGATGTTTTTCCTGCTTTATTCACGCTGTAAAATTCTGTGCTCCTCGCAAGTCTGCTTGAATTACTGCTGGGCAAATTAAGCTGTACATAATCACTAATGTAGTAAGTGACAGGCATATTTTGTTATGTTGGCAGATATTGTATAAACATTTACCCTGGCTTAGATAAATACAAATTGCCAGTTGAGTGCTCAGATTTCTCCTCTGTATAATTATGAACTTTAACATTTTTTTTATGGCAACTAATATAAAGCTCAGCTGTTTTAAGAACATGAAGAAAAACTTTCTAGTAAAAGCCTGTTAGCATTCTGGATTATGTAGTTCAGATGTGTTTTCAAAAGAACAGCCAAAGAAGTATAACCCAGAGGCTCTGAATCTGTTTATTTAACCAGATTCTCACTTTCATCTGCACCTTTAGTTACAGTGGGCATCTACCTTCCTCCATCATATCCTGGCGTCTGTCACTACCTGCTCTCATTTGTGGTAGAGCTGCAACAAGATAACATCATTTTCTGAAAGTGCTTTGTGTGATGCAGGAGTGTGTGCCAGGAATACAGTGATGGCCCTGTCAAAGCTCTACAAACCAGCTGTATGGCTGCGGGTTTTTTTTCCCAGCCTCTCGTGCCCTTTGAGCTGGACCATCAGAACGTTTCAGCCTCTTTTGTATGACCGCTGGAGCAGACACGTTGGTCTTGAGAGGTGCTATAACTTTGAGGTATACATATGAAGAGCATACACTGAGATAGAATGCTTAATTATATCTGCAGTTAATTCTGACTAAATTGGTCTTCAGTCTGATTGGTCCTGTTGTGTGAGATATGTGAAGGTAAGAAAAGTATGTCATATAAGCTCACTTCATAGTGTGTGTCAGACATATCTTGTGGTATTACCACAGCTGATCACACATAGATTGCAGCTTTTTCCTTTTTTTTAAAGCATTTTTGCACTTAACATGGGATTCCCATGAAGCCCCATTAGCTGGACAGAACCTGTATAAAAATGTTGAAATGCCTTGGTTATGCTGCCTTTTGAAAACAGAATATTCTGAAGTGAAGCGGAGAGCACATGTGAATACAGTCAGTTTTCAGCAAGTGTCATACAAGTGATGTGAGGGACTGGTTTGGTCCTAGTCTTTCTTTGTAAGACAAAGGAAACGGTTACATCAACAGCTCCTGTGCTCACATAAGCTTATGTTGAGCTCACTTGTGTTGCAGTCTGTTTTTCAAGGAATACACTGTGTTTGCTTTGATGCTGAAAAGAGGGGAGGGGGGTTGATTATGTGTTGAACACTCATGTGTTGAACATACCTATTATTCCAGTCCGAAAAAATCAGATGTCTTTCCTCAGGATACAGTAATAATTTCCTTCAGAAGTGATTAAGAAAAGATGGAAGGCATATTACTTGCGTTGGGTAGTACAAGTTATTTTCAGTCTTAGCAGCTCCATATGTAATTAAAATAGTTCAAATGTTGCTTTCGTCAAAACTGGTGTTAGAACAGATGATCTCTTTCTTACGCGTCAGATAAGCTACTGCAGCTAGCACTGAAATCCATCTGAGCCATTTTATTAAGTTGTTAGTTGTTCTGCAAATAGATGCCAGCCTCCAGTTTAAAAGAAAGTAGGTTCTGGTTTGTTCCCATGTCACTTGGAAGAAGTGCGCGGCGCAAATGATGTTACTGCCCTTCCAATGCTGTTTTTGCGGAGGTCTGTGTGTTCTCTGCCATAGCCCACTTTCCCTTGTCATGGCATGACAGTAACTACAGTACAGTTCATATCAGAAGTTGATTCAGTTGAGTCAAACAGGAAGACTGAATTGTCCCTCTTCCAAAGCCAAATGTTTGTGTTAACCTCAGAGATTGATTCTGTACTGCACATATATAACATATGAGTAGTGTTCATTTCCCTAACTCCTCTAGTCCGTTTGGCTTTTGTTAACTAACCCAGATTAGCATTTTAACAACCCTGAAGTGAACTTCTGCCATTCTCCCTGCTTGGACAGTGTGTGTAGACCATCCATCATCCTGTCCTTGGCCACAACAGGCTACTGGCTCCATATCCATTTGGAGCTACACAGAAACCATCCGAGTGTGAACAGCACAGCTGGCTACAGCAATTTTTTCTTCCACACCACTGGCAGCATTGTCTGGCTATGGTAACTAAAGTTAACATCCAGAACATGAAGTTTCTTTGGTTTTGGCAGCTGTGCCCAGCCCCGCCGCAGCCCAGTGGACACACCTGCACCTAGCTACAAAATGGCTGAGAGGAACTGCAACCGCTGGAGTCTTCCTCCTCAGGGCTCTGGTTTGGACACAGCAACCTGTTGTTTGGAGTGAGGTTACATTAACTCTCTGCTCACTCAAGAGGGAGCTTGCTAGCTGGATCCTGCGCTCTTTGAACGTGTGGATCTGGGTGTGCTGTGAGAGCTGCCAGCTAAAGAAACAGACCTTGCCACTCTAACTTAGCCACGCAAACTGCCAAAGAGCACGGAAAGAAACGGAGAATTTCAGCTGTGTGTTTCACACATTCTTGTAGAAGCCTTTTTAGTTCCACAACGGAAACCATGTGATTTCACAGGATCTGTGCCCAGACTTTAATACTTGCTACAGATGCTCTCCTCGGTTTGCTTTGCAGACCTATGAATGCAATAGGAGAAGTTGTTGCAGGATTTGTTTCAGGTCGGATGGGTGCAGTGAATGGCAGGTAACTAGCAGGCTATTGTGCCTGTGGCTCTGCACTAATTCTACTTGTTGAGATTTTTTTGCTTAATGTAAATATATTGGCCTGGCACGGCTGTCTGTTGTGGGCGAGTCACAGCTTTCCTGCTAGAAGAGAATTCTTGCTTTCAAGAGCAAAGGAGGTCAAGAGGTGTTACCCATCAGGGAGGGGCTGGGTGGAAGTGGAGGAGTGAAGAAGCGGTGGCAGAAGAGGAGGAGCGAGGAGCTCAAGCAAGCAAGTGACATTTGTTCTGACCAGAATGGTTACAAACCTTGCAAATGAAATCAGTCCCTGGACAGCTTTGATTTATATTCTCACACAGCAGAATGGCCTTGGTCTGCCTGACCTTGGTAACATTACAGAGGTTGCATTTGCACACAGATGCTCCTCTTGCAGAAAGGTTTCTTGTAGTTACTTTTTTTTAACAGTTGCATTCAAGATCGAAATTGTAGCCTGGGTTTCTAACTCGTAGGCATTGCATCAACTCTGAACAAAAAGGATGGATGCTATTCCCTGCAGTAGACAGTCTAAGAGAAGAGAGAGCAGATGGGTACAGCCAGGCAGTGGCCTCTAGAAGCAAGAGATTTCATTGCCCTGCATAATCAGTAGCTGTGTTAGCGCACGAGCTGCCTAAACATAGCTAAGCTGTGTGTGTCAGGTTGAGGGGGCATGCAGGCTGTCTGCATCAGAGGCACAGGAGAAGAGCTTTGAAGAAGGCTTGGGATGAGAATGAGGAGTTAATTGGCAGATACGTGCCAGGCGGCTCTTAAAGTGCATGAGGGGACAGCAGGGAAGCAAATGCAGAGGTGCTTGTCCGGAAAAGTAACAGATGAGCAGCACGGACCAGCATCACAGATTGGCTGCCCACTGGAGGTGGGAACGAAGCCTCAGAGATGCGAGGTGATCAGCTGGCCCCTCAGCTATTACTGCAATAATAGGCTTTTCTTAACACGAGCCACATAGTTCATGTCTCCTATGCCAAATGGTCATGACAGCTGGGTCTCTTTCCTGAGCAGTATTAAGGTATCAGCTCACATTTCTGTTGGGTGGGACGTTCCTCAGAGCTCCACTGTGGTATGAAACAAAAGGTACTTCCCTCATGTGCTGCTGCCCAGTCTTGTTTATGGTTGCTGGTGGTGGACAAGGGACTGCAACAATGACAGTGTTGATAGAAAGCATTGCTGCTATTTTTGTGTCTATCAGGCCAGATGCACTTTGGGGTCAAAAGAAAATTCTTGTGCTTCTATTTCAAGCCCTTGTTTATATATTCCTAAACTTGGGTACCCCCTTCCTGTCTTGTGTGAGCACTTAAGTGTCCTGTAAGGCTGTGTAACCCTAGTTTTCATAGAATCATTAGGGACAGGAAGGGACCTCAAAAGATCATCTAGTCCAGTCGCCCTCCACAGCAGGATCACCTAGACCAAGCTGCACAGGTTTTGGCAGACTACAGAGAAGAAAAATATGTATTTAACTCACAACAGCCTCGGTGTATAGTTAAGGCTACAGGTTTAAAATTTTTGATGGTGTTTGAATGTAGCCCAAAGTTAGTGAGGGAGCTGCAACTGCTAGTTGATGCAATGGTAGTTGCAAATAAGGAGCTGTGAGCAGTCGGCATGTTCCCTATATGAGGCAGCACCGAGGGTGCTAGCTGGTGGGTCAGGGAGGTTCAGTGTCCTGTGGAGGTAACTTGAACCAACCAGGCAGCAAGGTAGGAGAAGGCCTTTTGACTTTCCAGTGGTGGTACCCCTTACAAACACAAGTCTTTTGTGTATTGCCACCTGGAGAGGAGGGCTGAAGGGTAAGAACAACAGAGGAAAAGCAGCTGTGTGAAAGCTGTCAACAGTGTTCGAACAGTGTCTCCAGGTGTCTGCTGAAAGGAGTAATAATGGTGGGGGGTGGGAGGGAGAGAATCCTCTAGCGGATTTGAAAGGTTTCTTTCCATTTGCAAACTTGTGTTCTCCATGGCAGTTTTTTTTAAACCAGCACATGTTTATCAAAGATTAACACTGAAAAGCCAGCAGTTTGGTTTTGCTCGGTGAATTTACTTTCTTCATAAAGTAAATGCCGTGTGGATATCTTTAGCTTTATGTAGGGGTTTTTTTTCCTTAATAATAACCCCAGACAAAAATAATCAAATCCCATGCTTTGGGGATTAATCTGATTCCCTGCAAGGCTATGGATAGAAGTTATTTTTTGTCTTGTGCACCACTGTACAGGTTTTACTGGGAGAGTGGATTATAGCTTTTTCCTCCCCCTGAAGCATCAGGTTTTCTTCCTCGACAAAGATGCAACAAGCACAGCTTATGATTGAACAGTGATCTTGCATATCAGCTATGCCAACACAATCCTAAAAGTATTTGGTGCTACTACAGAGGAAAAGTAGACCTGCAGGTATATAGTATGGGGGCCAGATATGGTGAGTCATGTAATTAATATTACTGGTGATAACACAAGGATTTAAGGAAACATTGCTATTGTACTGGGGATCTTGGAAGGTCAGCATGGAAGAGAGAATGGTACAAGCTGCAATGTAAAGCTTTAAAGCCCTAAGTCTCATTCCCTGATTTGTCCCAGATGTCCGTATGACCTTGATTCAAGCGCTTGAAGTCCATATGTTACTGATAGGATTTAAAAAAACATATACTACTTTGCCATTAAAGGTCTCATCTATAGCTTCTCTGTGGCTCACTGGTCCAAATGCCATTGTAGCACGATACGAACACTTCCCTGCCTTACAGGTTGAACGTCATTGCAAGGTGATAGAGCTCCAGTAAAAGACCAAGGGGAGGGAGATGGTGCCCAGCAGGCCATGTCCTCTTCCAGACAGCTGCTGAGTGTGGGCTTTGCAGATTGCATTAGGCCCATGGAAGGGAGGCAGGGAATTCCCCAAACTGATGGGATGTACTCGAGCTTGGGACCGAGAACAGGGCAGCCTTGGTACCACTGACAATACGATACTAATTCCCTAACTGCATTTATATCAGTTTAGTAACTTCAGCAGACTGTAGGACAAGGAAGTGGCTGGATCCAACCCTGCACTAATCCACCTGATTTTTAAATAAATTAATTTTTCACTACTACCCCTCTGTGTCCTTGATAAGCCAAGAGCTCACAGAAGACTGTCAGACCATTGGCACAGGCGCCTCTCTTAAGACACCTCTGCCCCTCTAACTGTCTCCACATTCACGCTGCACAGGCACCTGTGTTGCCCACTCTCCTCCATAAGTATATATACATGTACATCTATAAACACCCCCTACAAGGGCTATGCAACCAGCAAATGTAATAATGTGCTCCAACTGCTCCGTGCGAGCCTAGGAAGAAGCGTTTTTCTGCCATTATGTGAAAATTTAGCGTGACTGGAACAGAGTCTGCATTTGATTAAGCAATTTAAGAAATGTAAGAGACTTCATACTGTAGGGCAATGCTGCAAAACAATTGCTTGGAACGTGTTCTAAAATTGGTTTGCCTTCACCAGATTTCCGTGTGTTTCTGCACGACAGCTCAAATGGAAATATGAGTGGTCACGTGGCAAGCAAGTACACATTGCCATTATGGTAAATAAAAGCAGCAGTTTAAACAATTATTCCAAGTTCTGAGTAGCCTTTGAGACAAAAAAACACAGAGCTCCCCTCTGTTTACAGCCTGAGAGACATTTCCTAACATCATTTCAGTGGTGTAGTTAATCTTTAATGCTTAACAAGATAGTAGTAATTGTTAACTTTGAGCCCAAGCTTCCTCCAGTTTCTCATGGCTGTGTTTTGTACATGGAATTGACGGTGCCCAGGCAAGTGGCAGAGCACGTGCTCTACATATGCAAACAAGTACCTGAGTGGCCAGCTACCATACTTGTCCATGCAGAAAACCCCAAGACTAGTTTAAAACACATCGTTCCCCAGTGCCAATGTTTCCAGGCAAGGCTGCCTGACTATTCCAGCTCTGAGAATGGTGTAGGATAATGCCAAGACAAGGTTTAATATGCCTTGTCTCTCCCCTTGTGTTTTCAGCAGCCATTTAGTTTTTGTTTGAAGTGAGAGCAGTGCCATGCAGCAGCCTTTTCCCCAGCAGCAGCAACTCAATCCAGCAAGCTCCATGCTACAAGAAGGCACAGGGCTGGGATGCTGGAGGGATGTTTATAGCAGGGTAGAGCCATGGGTGGGAAGAAATGATGCTTTCTGGAGTGAAGTTCACAGCAACATTGTCTGGGGCACAGCCTGCTGAACAACAGATGTGCCCTTTCCACAGTGCCAATCTCAGTTCATTTCAGCTGTCCTGCTTGTTGGGGCATATTCTTTCCCCAAAACCTCTCTTCCATTTCAAAACATGACATTCACTTCATCCTGTAGGCAAATTCTAACCTCCTGGGCTCCAGCTAGGTCTGAAATGGGCAGCACTTATCTTGGGGATCAGGGCTGGAGCACAGCTCAAGGTGAAGGTTGCTATTTCCACTGCTGCGAGACAGCAGGGCTCACAGACACAAGAGACCCAGGGTGCTGCCAGCAACTCGTGGTGACGGCGTCAGGTAGGTTTGTGCAAGTTGTGCCTGAGACCTTCATTATGTCCTCACCTGCAAATACTGGTTTATACCTGTCCCAGCGCTGCCTTATCAGATGATGCCTAATCATGCTGAAATGAGTGGCAGTTTTTCTATGTAAATCCTGTACTGTAGGCTTGCAGGAAGAGTCCTTCCTTCCTTCCTTCTTTCCTTCCCTCTATCCCTTACAGAGCTCAACTCCATTTGTAGCTAGTTCTCCTAAAAGGAAGGAAAAGGAATACTTGGGTCTAGGTTTCTAATCTTTCCTTTGAGGCAGAAGGGGACAGGGTGCAGTTTAGCTGTTTCCAAACCTACATCAAAGCCTGTAACTTACTACTGTAAGTCATTAGTTCTTGGCCATTGTGCTTTAAGAGTTCCCTTTATTTTTCCAGATAAAAGTATTTCAGATGAACAAACACTGCTGAAGACACCCCTGATAGAGATGTGGGAACCGGAGGCACAGGAATTCATACCGATGAGTCACAGCTACTGTCTCCAGCAGGGGGATTGGGGTCAGAGCAGGAGCTCACTCTGCCCCATGGTCAGGAATTAATGAAGAATCAGTGAAGAGAGTATAGAACAAATCCTGAAAGTGTTTGTATGTTCCCTGGAAATGTTCAAGGCCAGGTCGGATGGGGCCCCGAGTAACCTGATCTAGTGAAGTTGTCCCTGCTTATGCAGGGGGGTTGAAACCAGATGATCTTTAAGGTGCCTTCCAACCCTGGCCATTCTATGTTTCTCTGTGACAGTCTTTGGACCCTCATGAATAAATTTAGCATTTCCAAGGGCAGCCTCAGTGGGGCATGAGCAGGTGAATCCAGAGCACTGCTTAAGTTAAGCCTTCATGCTCAGCTCCACCGTGGCAAACTTTCAAGGGGAGCATGTCCTGAAGGGGCTTTGTAAAACACAACTTTGAACTATAGGTGTGAGCTGAAATCAAAGGTTGGTTTCAGCTAGAGGACTTTCCTATCACCCTGGTAAGGGAAGTTAGTTAACATTCACTCTCAAAAATTAACTTTAAATAAACATAATTGAAGCAATCACCGTTGGCTCAGCATTTTATTTCCTTTCCTGCTGAAACTAGCTTGTGTTCAAGTAAATTTTTTGATCACAGGAGAATTTAGCCCTCAAAGTGCATCTCATCAGCCACTAAACAGTGGCATCATTAAAAATCACCCTATCCATTTTCTGTCAGCTTGTTCTAGAGGATGAGAAGTTGGCTTTCTGTGACGTTAAAAGCCTGCAAACAAGTGAAGTGTAACTAGCAATGCCATAAGCCAATTAAGATGAAAGCTGTGATACTTGGTGATAGGGTTTCATCACTTTAATATTAAACTATCTGTTTTTCACTTAGGCATAGATCAAGAGGTGTTAATGTAGAATCCTTAAAAGAAGTCAAGTTTTATCTTAAAAATAACAGACTTGGGTTTTGTACTTCTGTGCTCAATTAATATCACAGCTCCAAATATCCTAATTTGTTTCTTCAGAGCTGCAGTTTTTGAAGTCATTATAGAAAGCAAGGGTGGCTACCTAGTGTGAGTTTAAAGGTCAGAAACCATTTAAGAGGGACTACAAGGAGTAAGTGCATTCATTTCTTTTATTATAACCATAAATACTGTCCTGTGTTATTTGATAATTAACTGAAACAGTCTGTCACCAAACTCCACAATATGGATTTATCACATCATAGACAGTCTCCGAGATTTGAATGTACAGTAAACCCCTGTGTCAGGCATTGCCATCAGGAACATTCCTGAAGTCAGACTTCATTAGAAGAAACACATTTATATTGCAGTGCCATTTGGGGGGGAAAAAAGATAGAGAATCAGCATGGAATTGATGCTGGCTGTTGTAGTCTTGTTTTGGGAGGACTTACCACACTACATAACAATTATAGCACTGGAAAGACCTATGTTTAGAGAGGACGTAAAATGGGAATTGATTGAACCTTCTGCTTCCCATACCACAGATACTGATACAGATTTTTAAGTCAAATGTTTTATTATTGTGGAACACTTTCTGGCTTGCTAGCAAATGACTCATTTCACACATGGAGACATAGAAAAAGGACAAAGATAAAAAAAATGGAGATAGGATAAATAATTGTTTTCTCCCTTCTTAAAGTTTAAGCCACCAGACTGTTGGCTGCACAGGTTTTGGCTTGGATGATGTTAAAAATGCTGCATTTTCATGTCTTGATTGCTAAAACACACTTTGGCCTGGTTCCCCCAGTGTGTGGCTCTGCTCTAGAGTTACTGTATTCCATGCACAGTAGGGATAAACTGCTAATCTGAGTGAATATTCTGGTGTGTCTGTGGCTGCCAGTACCTCCGTCTCTACCACAGGTCTAGGGTACCATGGAAGGTGACCTGTTCCACCTTCATAGATTTTTCTTCTAGATATTTTATTTGCTGGAAGAATCTGCTTGCTAAACAAACCAAATTTTAGCAACAATTTACCTGTCTGCACTATGTACTAGTGAAATGCAGCACCAGCACCTCACTGCTGACCTCTTGTCTCCACAGCTGCCTTAAGGAGTTGAACTTCTCCCAGCCGGTAGCAGTTACCATCAGCAAGTGAGCTCATGTGCTAATCCTTAGCCCCTAACACAGAGTCACTGCCAGCAGGACTTTGAACTTTGGGAAGCTCAGAATTTGAACCATACCCTTCTCAACTAGAGTTTTTCAGCCAGCAGTTAGTGACCTTTAGTGACTTGTACATCGAAAGATCACCCCTGAGGCCTAGTAAACAATGGTTTTAACATTTTTGCACTAGTACTTTGCATCCAGAAAAAAGGAGGGTGGAGTGCGTTCTAAACACAAGTTAAGTTCCTATTCAGGCACTGGCATAACTTTTACTTGGTTCTAGCTGAAATCTGTGATTTAGCTTTAGCCCAGCTATTGGTTCTTTGTTGTCTGAGTGGTTGGTCTCTGGCTTAAGAGATTTGGAGTACTGTTCTGGCCGATGGCTCAGTGAAACCACCTTCCCAGGATGTACTGTGACCCTCTCACCAGGGGAGGGTCTCAAGGGCTGAGATAGGTAGAAGCTGCTGAGTGTTGCACAGTATCCATTTTCATAGAATTGTTTTGGTTGAGAAAGAACTTTATCAAGTCTGACCATTACCCCAGCTGTCCCAAGGCCACCAGTAAACCCTGTGCCTAAGCTCCAGATCATCCAAAGAGGTTGGACTAGATGATCACAGAGGACCCTTCCAATCCACAAACCTGGGAGGGAACCTGTGAAATGATGATTGAATCCCCTCACTGGGAAGCCCGTTTCAAGTCTTGCTCACACTTTCAATAAAGAAGGTTTTCCTAGTGGCAAGCCTGAACTTTCCCTGGCACAACTTGAGGCCATCTCCTCTGGTCCTATCACTTGTTTCTTGCAAGAGACCAACACCCACCTCTCTACAACCTCCTTTCAGGTAGTTGCAGACAGCAGTGAGGTGGGCTCCCCTCAGTCTCCTTCTCTCCAGACTAACCAGCCCCAACTCCCTCAGCTGCTCCTCACAAAGTTTTGTTATCCAGACCCTTCACTAACCCTGTTGCCCTTCTCTGGACCCTCTCCAGCACCTCAGTTTCTTTCTGGATGTGCTTAAATCTGAACCCAGTACTCAAAGTGAGGCCTCACCAGTGCTATGTCATTGGCCTTGCTGACCACCTGAGTTTTATGTTTTGTTGTCGATCACAAAGAGGAACTGAAGTCTTAGCATTTGGCCCAAAGAAGCTTGTGGAGTTTCTGTGAATAAGCAACAGTAAAGGGGTTTTTTGGTTGTTTTAATTTCTATTTTATTATTAGAGTAATTTTGTGCTTAAAATTTCAGAAGGTACTGTGTCAGAAATGCCCTAGTTAGTGCATTTGCACCAATTAGTGCCCGCAGGGGGCCATTTGCATGCAGGAAGGAACAGAGGACAACAGGGATTTCCTGATCTGTCGAAGTCCAGTCACTTGGGATCACGGAAAACCACATCACATAAATTCATTAAGCTCAGCGTATTTCTAATCAATTCTGCCTGTCCTCCTTCAACATTATGGCTAACACACACCCACAGACACAGACTGTTTCTGGTTGGAAGGGACCTTGCAAGATCATCTAACTCCAGTCACCCCTGCTGGAGCAGCCTCTGATCACAGACAAAATCCTTGCTAGCACCTAACAGCCTGATTGGGCACCGCGGCTGGTGGAGAAGGAAGGTGGTTTAGCCATTTGAGACTTTTGATGTCACATGCCTGGTTTGCAGCTTTTGTTATTGCAGACCTTTTCTGCTTTACCTTGCCAAGCTCTCCACAAGCGAATTAACTTTTAGCTGTCTCTTCTGTTCTGACCTGTTTTGAACCTCAGCCTGAATTTGCCATACCACACTCTGCCTGAGCTTAGCATTTTGAGGAGCATTTATTGTGTTAAAGACATTTTAAAGATTTTTTTTCCTAGTGAATAGAAGATATTGCATCAGTCTGGTTTGAAGCTATTTTATGTGTTGCTTCTCTCCAGCTGGCTGAATGCCCTTTCCCTTCCCCCCTCCTCTTTTACGTGGCAGCACACAGAAAGATGATTGATGGAGTGTCACCAGTGCGTTGTCAAAGGCTGGAGTAGATTAATGGGCAAGAAACACCAGCCTGTTCCCCTTCATGTGTGATTGTTTGAAGGAGGGCTCATATTTTAACAGAAATGATATCCTGCTTCTCTGGATTCCCCCAGTGGGGAACTGAAGGATGGGATTCATGTCTGAGATTGAAAGGTGCTAGCCACACAGAGCCATTTGATTACTTGGGCCAACAGTCCTTGCCCCAAGGCCTGGCTCAGTCTGGCTGCTGCCCTCTTTACTTGGGTGCCGTTGTGCCACCACTGGGCAGCTGTGTCCCTTTCCATTTCTTTGCATTTGCAGACACAGTGAGGTGGCTGTTCCTAGCCTGCCTTGCAAAGAACAACCACGTATGATCCAGAGCTGCTCAGTACCTTTAAGAAGTCTTTTTCAGGTGGTTGGCCTTGGTCACAAACTCAGTCTTGCTCTGTGCCCCAGTTCCCAGCCGCAGATCAGGGATAGCAGTATTGGTAATTTCCAAACTGGTGGTGAATTGTTTCCCAGCAGAAGTGCTAGGAGTGCAATTTATAAGAGAAATTAATCAAAGGTTGCTCTGAATCCTGGCTGGGGAAAAATAATCAGGCCCAGAGTGTGATTGTTTGCTGCATTTTCTTGAAGGTAGGTTTTGCCAGCATTTCATAATCAGCTATTCTGGTCCAAACAGATACTTGAGCATTGTTATTTGTAGTCCCCAGTAGTGGCCTCCATTAAAAGGTTTGAATGTGGTGAGAATTATGTCTTTCATACCAGCCTATCTGTGTCTCCCAGAAGCGTACACCTGGCTGTCATAAGCCCCTGTTCCAAGGGCTAGACGGAGCCCATTTTTCTGATTATCCAGGGAACAGCTGTTCTTCCAAGTTTATTCTTTTTTCACTGGTTCTGATCTCAAGCCTGTGTCTAAGCAGCTAAGGGGTGCATTTAAATGCCTCTTAAAGCAGGTGCCTTTTCTTTTCATGTGTAGCTAGAAATCTGAGACACTGTTCCTTTTAACTTACTTTTTTTTTTAGTAATTTAGCAAGCAAAATAATAAGGAAATCCATACTTTACCTGGCTGGTAAGAGATGATTTCCTGCTGATCAGGCCAGTCCTCTGTACTCTCTTCTCTCTTATCATGACAAAGGTCTGTGCCTTATGCACTTGTAGACATTTTCTTTGATAGAGGCTTGTGACAGGTGATGCTGAGTTAAGAGAGGTTGCTGACCATAACTGCTGCTGCCTTTTATCTTCTCGGAGTCCATCTCTGAAGTATATTCAGAGGTTTGAGGTTGGGTTTTTTTGAGGAAGGTATAAACACGAATTGGTTTCTGCACAGGGAGACACATCCTATGGTTTTACAAAACACAGCCTGGTTTTATGGAGTATGAGATAGCTCCTGGAATTTGAATCTAATTGGGAGAACTGATACCATCTTTGATTACCTGGCATTTTGGTCATCTCCTTTTTGGTTTGGTGACTGTTTTTAGGTTGCAGTTGTTGTGGCCGATACACAGTAAATTGCTGGCTTGTTTTCTGCATTCATTTCCTTGAGTCCAGAGGCAGGTTCGGCCTTCGTAAGGCAGGTTGCATTTACATTTCACGTTTGTTGCCCCAATGAATTCTTCCCAGATGGGATACTGGAAGGAAGGAAGGAAGGAAGGAAGGAAAGAGAGAGAGATAAAAAAGAAACTCCCTAATACATGCCCATGCTTGATGCTGGCAGAACTTGTACAGTCTGTAGGCTATGAGAGTTTTGCAGCCAGGCCAGGGACTCTTTGGATCATGGTGTGTGGCCCATGAACAGCCTCATCCTCAATGCTAACTGAAGCCTACATGGCTGGGAGAGCTTCTTGCTCATTGGCAATTTGTAATTCATTTGTTCTCCAAGACAAGGAGGCTCCAGGGAGGGCTTTTACTGAGCACCTTACAGGTGTCACTGTGCACTGAATCAATGCACAGTTTATGTGCTTCTCTTTCCTCTTCTTTTACTGGGACAGCAGTGGGTTGGATGTTTGGAGACTGTTTCCCTTAAAAAAAAAAAAAAAAAAAAAAAAAAGGACCTAAAATAAAAGATTGTGTAACCATTAATGATTTGTTATTGTGTCTGGGAGCCACTGTGCTGCAGGACTTTGCTCTAATGGTGGTGATTTCACAAGAAAGAACCAACTTGACTAACTTTATTAATTCCAGTTTGTTTTAAGTTAGCTCATTAGTAATTTAATGCAAGATGCTTCAGCTGAAGAGGCCATGTCAGGACAAGGAAGAGCAGAGGGAAAGTGCCAGGAATCATTAGTGTTTATTAACCACTGCACTCATCAATCTTGACTAAGAGCACAGCCCATTTGTTCTGGACTGGTGGGCTGAGATACAGAAATATCATTAACAGTGGAAAATGCTTCTTTTCAGGTCAGTCCATAACGGACGAGCATTCAGACAACACCCACAACCCCATCACCACATATTACCAGCCTTTGAGCTGGTCTCCTCGCAGTCCAGACTCCACTGACAGCTCAGCAGCCTTGTGGAAGGAAGAAGCCCTGCCCTAGCCAGCCGTAGCATCAATTAGCAAATACAGATTTCCATCCCTAGTAAACATTACTGAAAGGTTAAGTGTTGTGATGAAGGGGGTTTTAATTGCTTTTCAAATTATTAAATGATTAATACTTAGGTGCTTTGCTGGCTCGGGCCTGGCACTTGTGCTGGTCGTGTGTACATCTCGCAGCCATTCTTGAAACATCCAACCGAAGAGACTCTTTTTTCTGTTTAGGCAGAGTTTAATAACCAATTTCAGCAACTGCTAGGCATCAAGCTGGTGACTCAAAGCGCTGACCTATGAATGGGGGCTGAATGAATCCCTCCAGAAAATGGGAGAAGAGAATTATGCTACATTTGCCAGGTTTCTAATGAGGAATGTGACCCCTGCCCAGATCACTGGTGGTCATTAAGGCTCCTGTTTCACTCGGAGATGTGTTTTCTTGTGTCCTACCCAAACGGCAACTTGAGTAGTTACATTCTGCTCACTAAAATGTCCCAGTAGTTTAGCTGGAGAAGTGATGTTTACCTTCCCCTCTTAAAAGCTTTGTTGTGTAAAGGTGTGTTGCTATCACAGCACCTGCTGTATGGTCTATAGAACACACAGACTCAGCTGTGAACACCTCCGCAAGTGCTAGTTTGGGAGATACAAGAGGGGACCCCAGTGCAGAGCCATTCCCCCATGTGTGTCTCTGTCCACCCTTGCAAAGCGTGGGACACACACTGCCACTGTCCAGAGGCAGTGCTTCTGCGTTTTCTTTGCACACGTGTCCATCTCTGCACAAGGCAAAGCATCGAGAGTCTGATCCCAGGCAGAAGGTCTCTGGCAATGAGCATGGTAGGCTCAGGATTATGGTGGCACAGCCTAGAAACAAGCAATAATTTTAAAACATGGCATGGGTGTTCAGACAGATTGTGTGTGTCATGACTTTTCGTGGATAAGATTTAGGTCTTTTATGGGGAAAGGGTTTTATTGGATGACATTCAGTGATAGAGGGGATGGAAAGAGATTGCAGTTTAATTAAAATTCTAATCCCAAGTTTGACAATTTTTCTTGCCAGGTCAGCAGCCTGCATGTTCTGTTTGTGATTCCCGTGAATTAAATGGGCTGACAGTAGTCAGCGTCTTTGAAAATGCCTGTAAATCCAGCTAAAAATTAGCAAACATCAATATGTTTCAGAGCAGCTTTGAGGAGGGATATGTCACGCAGCAGTTTGCTATCAATGTACATACAGGAACCTTTACTCAGCACCACTTTAGCCCACTGCTGCCAGTACTGGAAGACAAACACTTCTGCAGTAGGAAGTCATGTTTGCTGTCCTGTGCTGCTGACATCTCACTGGCATGTTCCTGTTTTCCAGGTAGTTAGCTGGTGTTGCCACAAAGGTAGTTCTTCTCCTCCACCAGCCATGAGGCTTCCTTTGCTCTGTGCCTCGGTGATGCTAATGAGTCTGTCCCAGTGCCAAGCTGTCAGCTTCCCTGAGGATGAGGACCCTATCAACGTTGTTGACTACCACTGTAAGTAATCTGCAAATGGTGCTAACCACTAGGGAAGAAGGTGTAATGGTTTTTGGATTGTTTGGGTGGTTTTTTCCTCGGGAAGTTAAAAAAAAAGTCTGCTTCCTTTCAAATTGAAATGTGTTTACTGGCTTTGTATCTTTAATAGAACACTTAATCATTTTCTTAAAAAAGCAATCAGGAATACAGCAATAACTTCAGGAAAAAGAACATTTGCTGACATTAGCCATCTTTTTCTCATTTATATTCAAGACATTACTCAAGGAATTTAGTTTAAACCCTTCTACACCTAGTATATACAGCTAATCAATGCTATATATTGATTCTTTAGCTCTATAATCCTGAGTGATGGTGTAGCCCATTTTCACTTGCAGATTCAAGGCAATATCCAGTATTTAGAGGACGCCCTTCAGGCAATGAATCTCAGCACAGACTGGACTTCCAACTGATGTTGAAAATTCGAGACACACTTTATATTGCTGGCAGGTAATTTTCCTTCTCTCAGTTCATTAGATTAAAATTCCTTTCTCTTCTGTTTTTGCATTTATGTGTAAAATTCATTTAGAAAACTCCGCAGAATATGACAAAAATTAGAACCAGAGGAGGCTTCCCAGAGAAATACCATGTCAATGGCCAGCACATGGAAATTGGATTTGAAAGCTGCAGTTACTGTAGTTATGCTAAAACCAATGATCAAATACGCTTTTCCCTCTTTTACGTTAATGACCTGATAAAAACCTCTCCTGATCATTTTAAACTTGGACTGACACATCAGGGATGAATGAAGTGAGGATATTTATAGTCCTCCACAGAAACGAGAGAACTGGGATGGACAGCTGGACACTGAGGTGCTATCTGATGCCCACCCCAATAAAAATCATGTTGCCCATGACCAACCTTCTCCAATTAATATTAAACACAGAAAATCCATAGGCATTTCATAGATGTTTCTGGACTAACAAAGGACACTATAAATACATTTAGCTACCAAAAATAGTGCTGATGAATTATTGAATCTATTATGTCTCTTTGCTATTTGCAAACAGGGACCAAGTTTACACCGTAAACTTAAATGAAGTTCCAAAATCAGAAGTTACTCCAAGCAAGGTGAGTAGGTACAGGTGCTGGCACAGAAGAGGTATTTTCTTTGGGTTTTATTTTTTGAGGTTTGTTTTTTTGTTTTTGTTTTTTTTTTGTGGAAAGGAAATCAAATGTTCTTTTCTGATTTGATTTAACAGAAATTGACGTGGAGGTCAAGACAGCAGGACAGAGAGAACTGTGCTATGAAAGGCAAACATAAAGTAAGTTTAGCACACACATTCTAGCAAAGCAACTTGTATTGATTATATATGTGAAGCCTGTGATTAACAGGTCTTCCTTCCTTCTCAGGATGAGTGCCATAACTTCATTAAAGTCTTTGTTCCAAGAAATGATGAGATGGTGTTTGTCTGCGGAACAAATGCATTTAACCCTATGTGCAGATACTATCGGGTAAGAATATTGAAAATGTCATTAATCTGTAACTGGTTTGACTTGCACTGATTATTCTATAGCAAACACATCCAGTGAATGGAGAGTGCCTCAAGGTGAAATAAAAACAGGCAGGAGTCAATGTGCTGAGTTCAGTTGTGTGGAAAGGCAACGTGATGCTTCTGTGCCAGTGTACAAAATAGAAATTACACCCATTTATTCTTCTTCTCCAGCTGAACACCTTAGAGTATGATGGGGAGGAAATTAGTGGTTTGGCAAGATGCCCATTTGATGCCAGACAAACCAATGTCGCCCTCTTTGCTGGTAAGAACTTTTGCTTGTAATGAGTCTAAATGATTAATGACACCAAAGGAGCCAGAAAGCTTTTAAAGCAGGCATAGGAAAGCTAAAGGTGTCATGGTGTCTCTGCTCTTAAATTTTTTAAAGGGACTCCAAAGGATTAGAGGCTGACCTGTTAATAAATTGGTTACAGCAATTTGGGGACTGATGGCCATAAAGAAATGGGGGAATATACAGGCTGGTCAGAACTCCGCAGCGTTAAAGGCATCTAAATACCACATTTTCAACTTACATTTCAGATGGAAAATTGTATTCGGCGACAGTAGCAGATTTCCTGGCAAGTGATGCTGTTATTTACCGCAGCATGGGGGATGGATCTGCCCTAAGAACAATAAAGTATGATTCCAAATGGATAAAAGGTAATTTGGGGGAGTGTTTTCCCATACACATGGAAAATGTAATTTGAGTGTAATTACTGGGGGCCATGTAATTCACAGCCAGTGTGCTTTACACACATGCCACGGCGTCAGCCTACATGCGACTTTCAGTATAGAACGATTGCGATGAAAGTGGTGTAACACAAATAAAGCAAAGCAATGTTTGTGCTAAATACATTTGTGAAGGCATCTGAGTAATAAAGTACCTCCGTTGAAATGCAGTTTCTGTGAGGCCTTCTTGCAGTCCCTTGGCAGACATTAACACTTTCAAGTTCATTCAAGCTCCATTGCATCTACATTGAGACATCCTAAAGTACCTGGAAGGCTGGAGCTCATGTTAGCTTGTATGAATGGACCAGGTGTGGAGAAGCTGCCAAGTCACCCAACATACTCAGTGTCATTGTGCTAAGTGGGTAGTTCTTCAAAGCAACTTTCTGCTTGCTCTTTCTTACAGAACCACACTTCCTCCATGCCATAGAATATGGGAACTACGTTTATTTCTTCTTCCGAGAGATTGCTGTAGAGCACAATAATTTAGGCAAGGTAGGTACCGTCACACTAAGCAGTCAGGTAGCCATGAGTCGTGCCACAATGGGATCATCCAACCAAAACCAGCAAAGTTTACAGCATGAAGTAGGGTGTACTGGGAGGTTTGCAGTTTTCTTGTTATTATAGTTTGGGGGGTGGGGGGAGAGAACTGGAACTGTGCATTCTTCAGCAAAGCATTTGTTTGTGTTCTCTGTGCCTTGCTGTTCCAGCAAGCTCCCTACAGGTACCTTTTAGTGTTGCTGTTGCCTTAGTGTTGTGGTTGCCTTAACACTTGTGGCGAGTAATGGAAAATCCAAGGGTTTTTTCATGCTTATTAAAGAAACAAAAGGAAACAACACAAAAGAAGGGTTTCAAAGAAGTTTCTCTAATGTCCCTGGATATTGAATAATTCAGTCATGCCAGTACAGAGTATAATACTCATGCCTCACCATGGAAGGATATTCTATAATAAATTATTAAATCCTTTACACACGGTTAATTAAAGACTTTAAATCTCATTCACAATATGATTTTGAAGGGGAAAAAAGGGTGGGGACAAGCTGCCGAGTTGCATTTGCTTGGTGATACATTAAGATGCCTGCACAGTACAAGCTAAACACTGTTTGCTTTCATCCTTTCTGTTCAGATAAATGGCAGCAGTTAACAAAATTATCTTTGTGCTTTATTAACAGCTCGGAAACAAGCACTGCTTTCCTTGCATCTTTCAAGCCTTTCTCCCTTTACCTTTTTCTTTTCCCTTTGCAGGCTGTGTATTCCCGTGTGGCACGCATATGCAAAAATGACATGGGGGGGTCCCAAAGAGTCCTGGAGAAACACTGGACATCCTTTCTGAAAGCTCGGCTCAACTGCTCAGTTCCTGGTGACTCATTCTTCTACTTTGACGTTCTGCAGTCTATCACAGACATAATAGAAATCAATGGAGTCCCCACAGTTGTCGGTGTGTTCACCACACAGCTCAACAGGTGAGTGATGAGCAGTCTTACACCAGAGGCTGCTGTCTGGTTCTCTCTCGCATAGAGATTGGTGCCATTGTAGTCTGGGTTCTTGCAACTATTTTTCTAATTGTACAGCATCCCTGGTTCAGCAGTATGTGCTTTCAGCATGGATGACATTGAGAAAGTCTTCAAAGGGAGATTTAAAGAACAAAAGACTCCTGACTCTGTTTGGACAGCTGTACCTGAAGACAAAGTACCAAAGCCAAGGTAAAAGGTTCTTATTCATGATGCCATAATATTGTCCTTATTTAAGTAATATTGTCCTTAAATCAGCTGTGCTTGTGAGTGTCATATTGGGTACAAACCAAAGCAGAGCTTTATACTTCGGCCAAAAGGCTGCTTGTCAGCAGGCTGCCTTCTCTCATTAACTAAAGTACCAAGAGGAAAACAATGTTGTTCTCCTTTCAGACCCGGCTGCTGTGCAAAACATGGCCTAGCAGAGGCTTACAAAACCTCCATTGATTTCCCAGACGAAACACTTGCCTTCATCAAATCTCACCCTTTGATGGATTCAGCTGTTCCTTCCGTCTTTGAGGAGCCCTGGTTTACCAAAACACGTGTCAGGTATGGTTCCGTTCAAACGTAACTCTTGTCTTCCTTTTCTCATGTAAACCTGCTGTTAATGATACACCTTTTGGTCTTGATAGGTACAGACTGACAGCAATTGCTGTAGACCACGCTGCTGGACCCTACCAGAACTACACAGTCATATTTGTTGGCTCTGAAGCAGGAGTAGTACTTAAAATCTTGGCAAAGACCAGACCTTTTTCTCTGAATGACAGTGTATTACTGGAAGAGATTGAAGCATATAATCATGCAAAGTAAGTTTTACCAGAACACCTAAGCTCTTCATTTGGTCCTCGGTATCTGGCTAAAAACATTACAGTAAATGAGCATCAACTCATTACCACCAACATCACCACTTGTTTGTCATTTCATGTTGTTCTTCCTGTTGAATAAACTGAAAATGTTTGGTCACTTGCCATTTTGCATGGGTTGAATGAACAACCTAATTCCGCTCCAGTGACGTCAGTGATACAGTCCATTTCTCCTGCAAACAGGCATATTTCTTCCTGAATACAAAACATCAGAACTATCAGCTGTTGTTCAAAAGAAATGGTGTGAGCTTATCTTGAGGGTTTCTCAAGAGTGACCAATAGTATATAAACTACATCTAATCGTTTTAAATGTGTTTACTCTGGTACAAAGAATTCGGGGATGGAAGCGTTCCAGTTACAGGCACCCAGGACAGGACTCCTGTTCTGCTCTGTTGAGATATTTATGCCTAGTGAGAGAACAAAATGAAAATGGGTTTGGATTTTTTTCCTACATAGTTCAACAAACTTGTCACCTAGCAATAAATAAGAGCCAGACGCTGGCATTTGATAACCCATAGGTTTTTTTAGACATCATTTGGCACACACATGCGAGTTACATGTATGCATGTAAAAAGTTTCACTATGTACACAAGCTATAAATAAATAAATATGTCAAATGTCTGCAGTGTAAGGGCTGCACAGAGGACTACAGTGACTAAACTAATGGTCACCCATCATTTTTGCTTAACAGGTGTAATGGTGAGAGTGAGGAGGACAGAAGAGTCATTTCCCTTCAGCTGGACAGAGACCACCATGCTCTGTTCGTGGCATTCTCCAGCTGTGTCATTAGAATACCTCTGAGTCGGTGTGAGCGTCATGGGTCATGTAAAAAGTACGGCCCCATCCCTGAACACCCTCTGCCCTTGAAGGGCACCAGCATATCTTGAAAGTAACAAATGCATGGTGTTTTGGTTTTTTTCTCTTGCAAGGGCATGTATCGCTTCCCGGGACCCATACTGTGGCTGGTTAGACCATGAGGCATGTGGAAGAGTGACATCAGGCATGCTGTAAGTACTCCCTTTCCAGTTAGCCCAACATCTCTCCATATGCTGTATAGCACACATGAGCTTGTATTCTGCACCAGTTCCATTCCACTCATTTAATAAATCCCCACTTTTTTGAGAATGTGTTTTCAGCATACAGTGTATGTAAGAGAGTCTCAACCTACTTCTGCGCTCTCTAGGTGAAGACTTACTTTCATCAGGAATTTAACACGTGTGTGGGAGGACAAGGGACCTGTAGGAAGAATTGAAAGCAGGAAGGCAAGAAATTGCTGCCTGTAGACTTGAGCAGCTCAGAGAGAACAGTATGCAGCTTGACCTGCCAGGGCTCAGCCAATTGCAAATACGCAAGCACAGGATACACAGTGGGAGAGGAGTAAAATTTTGCCCTGCACTGGCTGATACATGTGCACGCCGAGGGCATTTGCACCAATCAAGTCTATAATACACTGTGCATTAGCACCTGGACGTTAGAAAGAGGCTTTGCAGCAGGCCAGTGCAAAGTTTAATGGACATAATCAGGCGGTTGTAACTCAAGCCAACATCATGCCCAATGTAGAAGACATGAAGTTGCACATACAAAGAGCTCCAAAGCCTGGTTATAAGTAACTTGTATTTTCCCTAGTAGTTTTTGGGGCCATACACTGGCTTTTGTGCACATTTCCATTTGATGCTTCCAGAAAAAAGAAAACAGGAAAAAAAATCACCATTTATTTCCCTACTGATACTGTTAATTGCAGGTTCTCTTTGTTTGTTTCATACAACCACAGCACTGGAGGATATGTGCAAGATGTGGAGTATGGCAACACGGCGCATCTTGGGGACTGCAACGGTAAGGCACTGCTGCCTCTAGAATGTCTCAGTAGTAGTCTGTGGCCACACCTCACTGTGGATGTTAAATTTACAATGAGCTTTTCAGTAACATGATGAACACATCACCTGGTGTTACTGCTGATGTTCACAAACCTGAGCTTTTTGGTCAGGTGCAGCTCTGGGCGGCAGAGTTTTGTCTTTGCTTCAGCAGTTGACAGCTCTGGGGAATACAGGAAAGTACTGAAGAATTTCTTTTTGTAACCAATGGTACTTTAGTTTTTATTTCCCATTACTCAGGTTTGAGATTTTTTGCTTTCTTTTTGTTACTTTTTACTGATTACTTGTTCCTTTAATTCTTTTAGAAATTTTGCCTACTACAGCTACACCAGATTACAAAATATTTGGCGACCCAACATCTGGTTAGTTTTTTTTAATTTTTTTAAATTACTGACCTTTACTTTCCTTCAGTTCAGCATTTTCAGCCCTTTTTTCCTTCCTTTTGCACAGTTGGCAATCCTCCATTTTTGTGCTTTTACTCATGTTCCCACTGATGGTAAAGATAGTGAGACTCTTCTCACTTAGCACCTCACCCTGTGTAGCCGCATGTTAACAGCTCATTATTTATTGAGACATCTTTTATTAAAGAGCCTGATTAACATAGATGACATCTTCACTGCACGAAAGTCCACTGAGCTTTACTCCTTATCCCCAGCCATGCATTTGTGAATTCCTCTATTGGTCATCTCGAGTAGATGAATGGCAGAATTTCATCATCTTCCTCCTTACCTCTCCCTTCCTCTTCTCCTTCCTTCCCAGCAAGCTTTTTGCACAAATACACATTTTCTGAAATGTGTATTTCTCTCTTTTTGAAATGTCTTAAGTGCTTTATGCTAATGGAAAAAATTTAACATCACAAACTGTGAAGCTGAATGGGGCCTTGTGTAGATGGAGGTGACTTAGAAAAATCTTTGTCTTGTTGACGGATGACCTTTTATATCCTTTCCTACTCTGTTGGTGGTTTTCCTAATAGTGTTGTCACTGTCAGCCCCGGTGTTGCAGGACGCAGCGCTCAGTGCTCCTCTGCTGAGCACAGAAGCAGAACCTGTGTTGGCTTCAACAGGAACAAGACTGAGTCCTTATTTTCAAGTCTTCGCTCCTGTAGCTTGGGTCTCTGCTTTCAAACCAAGGGCATGTTTCTGACCAAAAAAACCAAAAATAATCAAGAACATGTCTTTGTGGTTTAGTTTCTGGAATTTGCACTTCTGTTCCTTGACAAAGTAAGGTTTGAGACAGGCCTTCCAGAGATATTTACCTGCCACCTAAGTTGGAGACTCACTTAGGAAACCAAAATGAAGCAAAACTCTATTATGTGGAAGTGCTGCTCTGCTTGCAGGAGTGGTTAGTTTATCCATTGAACTCTCAAAGTAGTGCTTTAGGACACAGAGACAGATGAAGTCCTGAAAGAGTACATAGTACATTACTTAGTCAGATCTCAAGCCAAAGACATCTGTGTCTGAACCTTCCGGGACAGGGAACTCAAAACACTTGACTGTGCAAAGCAGACTTTGGATTGTAAATCCAGTCTGTTGTGCTTCCTCTTCATGTGCATTGTCACCTGGGCTGTGGTGTTTCTGTTCGACAAATGTATGACAGGGAAGCCAGAATCTATGCAACACTGCTCCTTAGGAACCAGTCCAAAGTAGGGGTTAAAAACATTCCTTTCATCCCCGCCTGTAGAAATGGCTCGTTCAGCAGTTCCTGGTGTCCCATAATAGCACTAATGGAGCTGATCTGGTTTCTCAAGCGTAACCTGTAGTGAGTGTCTCTCTCCCAGTAACTCCTTTTTTTGGTTGTTTTTTGAAGACGCTTAAAAGGCAGCCAGGTATGTTGTCTCCAGTAAAGAATATAGCAATTAAGGAGAATTAGTTGTGCATTTCACCTCCACCAGCTGCTTACTTTAACTTTTGCACTGCTCTTGTGTCTGACTTCTCTGGCATTTTGGCTACCAGCTGTTGATGTTTCAATGTACTTTTTTCATACTTGAAATTGTTTCGAACCAATTGGTTTCAGTGAGCCCTCTGTATTTGTGCAGAGTGTATGTGGGGTGTCATATTTTGCTCTGTAACTCCCAGTCAATACTGTCTCCAGCTATAGCTTAGATGTGCGGTGAAACAGTGAGGAAAGCCTGACTGTAATACCCATTAATAAAAATCTGTTTGCCACCACAGACATGGAGTTCTCCTCAGCTTCCATTACCACAATGGCAAGTATCCCAGTTATATCACCTAAAGTGATTGGTTCCTGGAAACCTAAAGTGACTGGCTCTCGGAAATTTGTAGTTCAAGATGACCCAAACACTTCTGATTATTCTGATCCATTATCAGGTGTCCCAAAGGGTAAGGCCTTACCAGGGAATACATTGCAGCTGAATGGAAACCTGATAGTCTCAGCATTGTCTAAGGCACCAATGTAACAGCCATGAGTTTGGGCTGTATTTTACACCCATTTCCTGTGAATATGCAGACAGTGCAATCATGTTTTTCATGCCTGCTTATTGGTGTGCAAAGCGCTGCTTAGAGCTTATAATGGGAAACACAGATCACAGAATCACAGCCTTTTATTCCTGGGGTGCTTCAGAGCTCCCATTAACATCAATGGGAGGTCTGGATGCATTAAAAAAAACACATTCAAGACCTACCTGCACCTCCAGGGGTTGTTTTCAAACCAGTCTAGTTTGGATAAGACTGCTTGTCTCTGTGAGGAGTTGCTGGTTTCTTACAAGAGCTTAAATGGTGTATTTACTTTTTTCTTTTGGTTTGTGGGTGGAATTTTTTGAGGGGAAGGAGGGCTGGAAGTGACACAGAAGCATAGCACAGCTTCATGACAGATTGATATGCTAGGTGAGGCATATCCCAAACTCTGCCTACCTGCAGCAAGTCTGAAGAACAGGGGTCAGTTCTCAGAAAGGGTACGCTGAATTTTTATTCTGTGGATACAAGCATCAGTTTACATATGATCTTTGTACAGAGAGAGAGTGACACAGAGATTTTAATCCACACACAACAAAACATTCTGTGTGTAATTAATCTTTCTGTAGCCATTGTTTCAACCAAGTGAACCTTTGATTCAGCTCTCATGGAAACAAGGACTGGTAGGACTGGTAGGCCAATTGCAGTCAACCAAAGAATTGAGAATCTTTCAATCCCATAACGAAAGCGAAACACAAGTCTTCATCAGGACGTAGAGTAGCCAGGTGATAGACATGTTTGCACAATTCTGTATTTACTGAAAATCTCACCAGCCAAAACCCATTCATGTTTTATTGCCATCCACCAAAACATATCAGGTTTCCTATCAGCCACTATGGCAGTGCATTTGTCATTTTCATTTGTTGCAGTTATTTTCCGTTTTGCTTTAAGTTTTTGTTCTCATTTGCTCTTGGTTCTGAACCACATTTTGTGTCGTAGCTGTTAGTGAACTTTATTCCTGTTTTCTTTTTTCTCCTGCACAGTGCCATTAAAACCTGTAACCCTGAACATTCACAATGTTCAAAGGCCTTGCCTCTAACAAAAAGGAATCTGTTCCTTCCCTCTTGCTTTTTTATTTCAACATCCCTTGGGATAGTTAACAGAATTACTTTCATTAAAAACTAACCTTGTCTTAGCTGCAAGATGTCTGTGGTTGCTTTAAAAATCTCAAAAAAAAAACCCAAACCAAAGGAAGCTTGTTAATACAGAAATAAACAACTAATCCCATGTCCAGCTTCTCGGGTTAAGCCAAAAGTTTTCTAAGTGTTAACATTGTCTACTCACCGTGCCAGGATGCATTTTGTTAATATTACTCAAGTATTTATATTCAGTATTGACTTAAATAAAAAGAAGTGGCTAAAAATCAGTGCTCTAGTAGAATGACATCATCTTGAAGTTCAGAGCTGGCACACTGAGATAATGCAGGGTGTGCCGCTGCATAGCCACAGCCTCGGGATGGATTCGCCTACAGGGTTTGCAGCACAGTGCTTTCACACTGTTATAACACGAGTGTGTACTCCATGACATTACACACCATTTGCATATTCCTTTCTCACTTTTGATACTGACTTATGAGTTGGGCAGAAAATTGAGAGAGAAATCCATCCACGAGCTACTTATTGCTCTCTGGCCCAGGAGCACCTTCTAACCTCAATTTTCCATCAGAATTCATTACTGTTAATAACATACAGGTCCCTGTTTGTAAACCTTAAAGGAAATTTGGGGACAGGCTAAACTGAAATTAATCTGAGGAGAGAAGCTCCAGCAAGCATTCCTCCTTGTCATAGAACATGGACAGTCTTCATTTGGACTGAGCACTGCTCACCATCACTACTATTTGCAAAATGATTTGCACTCCTCAGTGATGGGGATTGCAGGATCCTACTGAGTAGCACTAACAGTAGACACAGAGCACTTACAACCTCTTAATAGCCCCTTCCCTGAGAGAGGCTGTCTTCTTTTGCAGCATACCAATGGGAAGTGCCTGTGGATTTACACTGTACTGCATCTCTTTTGCAGGTGTAAGGTGGGAAGTACAATCAGGAGAGTCCAACCAAATGGTTCACATGAATGTCCTAATCACTTGTGTCTTTGCCGCTTTTGTCCTGGGAGCCTTTATTGCAGGAGTGGCCGTCTACTGTTACCGGGATATATTTGTACGGAAATCCAGAAAGATACACAAAGATGCCGAATCAGCTCAGTCCTGTACTGACTCCAGCGGGAGCTTTGCTAAACTGAACGGGCTGTTTGATAGTCCTGTCAAGGAGTATCAGCAAAACATTGATTCACCCAAACTTTACACAAACCTGTTGACGAGCAGAAAGGAGTTGCCGCCAAACGGTGATACTAAGTCCATGATGATGGACCACAGGGGCCAGCCTCCGGAACTAGCTGCACTTCCAACTCCTGAATCTACACCAGTTCTTCAACAGAAGACTCTGCAGGCTATGAAGAGTCAGCCGGACAAAGCGCATAATAACCTCAATGCTTCAAGGAAGGAGACCCCACTGAAAAGCCCTCAGTTTTTCCCTTCCAGTCCTCCACCCCACTCTCCTCTCAGTCACGGACATATCCCTAGTGCTATCGTTCTTCCCAACGCCACCCACGATTACAACACATCTTTCTCAAATTCCAACGCACACAAGGCAGATAAAAAGATGCAGCATATCGATCATCCACTTACAAAACCGTCTAGCAAAAGAGACCACAGGAGATCTGTTGATTCCAGGAACACCCTGAATGATTTCCTGAAACACTTAAATGAAACAACTAGTAATCCAAAAGCAATTATGGGAGATATTCAAGTGACTCACCAGACTTTAATGCTGGATCCAATGGGAAATATGTCTGAGATCCCACCGAAGGTTCCCAACAGGGAGGCATCTTTGTACTCCCCTCCATCTACTCTACCAAGAAACAGCCCCACAAAACGAGTGGATGTTCCCACCACTCCCGCAGTACCAATGACCTCTTTGGAAAGGCAGAGAGGTTATCACAAAAATTCTTCTCAGAGGCATTCGATATCTGCCCTTCCTAAAAACTTAAACTCATCAAATGGTGTTTTATTATCCAGACAGCCTAGTGTCAACCGGGGTGGGTACATACCTCCCACGGCCGGCACAAAGATGGACTACATGCAAGGGACGCCAGTTAGTGTTCACCTCCAGCCTTCCTTGTCCAGGCAAAGCAGTTACACAAGCAATGGCACCCTGCCTCGTACAGGAATAAAGAGGACACCCTCCTTAAAACCTGATGTGCCACCAAAACCCTCATTCGTTCCTCAGACGACGTCAGTCAGACCACTGAACAAATACAGTTACTAGGACATGCCTGTGCAAAAAATGAGCGTGGCGTTGACCTCTACAGGTTGTGAGGTGATGTTGTGGTAGACACATAAGACAGAGACTCGCTTGTTGTTAAAGAGAACAAAGTGGCCAAAGAAACTGTCTTCACTTCAGCAACATATGTGTCTTGCCACATGCGGCTACAGCAAGACTTCATGTACTTGCTAAGAGCAAACACAAAAAACAAAGGAAAGTGCTGGTCATTACATTTCTTTTGTTTGGAGCTAAGGAGACATGTAGCACAATGGGGTGGGGGCTAATTTACTGTTCTAAAATAGCTAAACAAAAAAGTTATTGGGAAAAGAATCAGTAAGCAAATACTTGAAAAAATGGGTTCCAGTTTAGACTGCCGTTGAGTGTGGTCCTTCCCATTAAATGTGAACATTTTACTCTGTATGCATTCACCTTGCCTCTTGCACAAATGTCAGAACGTGGTAATGTCTCGATGAATAGCTGGGTTAGTAATCAATTTGCTGGAATTCAGTCTCTGGCCCGACTGTAGCATTGTTATTATTATTTTTTTCCTCTCCATGTGTGTGGCATTTTGTCTGTGCCACAGACTGAGGTGTGCGTGTGCGTGGATGTGCGTGTGTACTGTACACACTAGGATGTGCTTAGGTCCCCATTGCATCTTTTATGCTATGGAATTGTTTACATTGAGCATGACTGAACAAACAGATGACTCTGCCTTCTGCAGCCCATTGGGTCCTGTTCGGAGACAGCTAAGGATGACCTGCGCGTCTCTGCCAGCCATCTGCGCAGTAACGCCGTGATGAGGTGCTCACCCGGTGAAAGAGTGCAGACAGGTTTAATTTGTCCTGACTCTGTTATGCTGCTATTGATTCAGAGCTGTGCATTTCAAACCTAGTGTTTGGGCTGGAACAGGGGAGTTCCACTGTGCTTCCACAGTGCCTCCATCAATACCTGGCCACTGTGAACTTGAGCCCCTGTACTTCTCATTGAAGGCAGCTAATAATCAATTCATTTGGCAAAGGCCTGTGTACCTAGAGGAAGTTACAGTTGCATTTAATAATGCCCTACACGCTGATAGACTCTCGTCAGTGAAAAACAAAAAGAAGCCACATAAATTGGCCTGGCAGAAGCAGTCTGTGAAATCTCAACAGTAGTGCAATCAATTTGTTTTTGTTGTGTAATGTAAGGGTTTGGGGTGGATTTCTTTTGGTTTGTTTTTTTGTTTTTCTTTTCCAAAGTCATGCAGGTAATGACAATAATCTGTAAATATTATGTGTGAGTTTACCTGAATCTGTGCATTTTGTGCCTTATTCATGCAAATGATAAAAGTACTAAAAAAATACAAAAAAAAAAATGACTCTGTCAAGTGTTCTCACTATAGCACATATCTCCCGAGTGCCGGTTGTCAAATCTCTCAACAGCACCCCAATAAAAAATAAAAACGAGAAGAAAGATAAAAAGAAAGAGTAATTAACGGTAACTAAAGGCAGCCTACAATCCAAGAAGACAGCAGCATTAAATCACCTTCCCACGATAAACATTCCACTCCAGCTCTCCGAAGGATCAAACAGTTATAATGTGAAATCAGATGAGGTTTCCAGGGTAATGGAACACCTGCTAAAGTTGTGTAAGCTATTTAGTAGGTTTTACAGTATCCACTTGCAGCTGATGTTCCACACAGATGGCTATTTTAGCTTGCAAACTACACACTACCACATTGTTTATTGAACATAACTATAGAAATAACTGTGGCAGAGGAATATTCATGAAGTAGCGGGATAAATAACTGCAGTGGGTTTCAGAGATGGTGGAGATTTATATGATGTGTGCGAAGGGGAGAAAAGGTTAGTCGCTGAAAACTGGATCTCTGTTACAGAACAAAGAAGAAAGGATTAGACGTAGTCATTTCTGCCTTGTGAGGCTGTAAGGGACATTTATTTCCTGAGACCTCTGGATCCAAAATCAGTGATCTCCCTTCTTAAACACTTCTCTCTTGCAACTAAACCACTACAGATTAATAACTATTAAAAATACACTCTGTTGTCAAAAGACACAAACTGATCCGAATTCACTTCACAAATATTAATACAGACTTGTGTGAAACCGAAAGATAAATGTATGTGAACCCTGATAACCTCCTGTAACATTGTGCTGCCTTGTAGATGGTAATGTGAGTTCTCTCAGTATTTATGTTGAAGTTTCTAACATTCAACCTAGTCCTTATTCTGTTAATTTAATAATAAAAGATGCTTTATCCATTTGTGCAAAGGTAAACGCAGATTGTATCTTTTTTAATGGTACGGCATAAAAAAAAGTAACCCCTAAATGAAGCTGCTCTATACTATAGAGTACTTTAACATGTATAGATATCTTGTAAACTTGTATTGTGGATGTGTAAATAATACGTTCTTTGGGTTTTTAACACCGCATGTAAAGTCAAAATAAAATATTCCAATGTACCGAGTGTCTTGAGAGCGTTATTGGTGAGACCAGGTGTCACTGGTGTTACAACAGAGGAAACTCTGTGCTTGCCAGCAGCTCCACAGAGAAAAGAGAGACATCCTCCTACCAGCCTTCCAGAGGAATTGCAGAGGCACACAAGAGGCCTTCTGCATGCCTATTGCTGTCACACTTTGCCATGCATGTTCTGGAGGGACAGTGAGTGGCTGCCAATGACTGTCAACCTCCTCAGTGAAAGATAAACCAGCACAGAGCTTGGCAGGCAGCCGCAGAGTGTAGTATAGAGTCAAGACACCCCAACGAGACACAGTGCTGTATTTGAAAATACATATGTGACCGTAAGATGCCTTTACTGGAGCTTGACACAAATTTCAGCCAGGCCCTGGGCCCCACGAACCTTTCTTCTTGTGATTAGACAAAAAATAATCAATTTTGCACAAATACAGCTCAGTTTTTAAAGAAGCTGGTGTGCTCCTTCTAAAACGTAAGCTGCAAAGAGAGAGAGAGAATTCCTGGCAGAATTAATTGCAGACACGACATAGCGGGACATTCCTGAATACTTACTAATGCTTAATAATTGAAATTCATGGTTCAGGCAGACAGTAAAACCCAGCAGCAACGCACATGCCACATATTTAGTATGTGCCAACATCATACGTCTTTTTCAAACGATGAGGGTAATCAAACCCAAAGATAATGTATTCCTCTAATTAAGTGTTGATTTTAGATCATGAATAAAACCCATTTGTTATGAGATAATGCTGTTAAGGTATTAACCACTTGAAATTACCAAGCATGTTACAACAAAGCAGCAGCACCCGGATATTTAAAGGGGGGAAATGCCAAGCCCCGTGGTGCTAAAGAAACGAACCAACCAGCATCCCAAACCTACAGGGCTCCATCTGTGTATTTGCCAGTGCAAGAAGCAAACTGCATGGCTATTTTGCTGATGTGGGCATTTTTTTCATTCAGTGTCTTTATGAAATGAAAAGTCAATCACGGGTGTCACACACAGCTTTTCTAGTTTACCTCTGCCAGTGATGTGAACGTGTCAGCCGCTGTGGCTGAGGGTGTGACCACAGTGTGGCTGAAGGTGTGACTGTTGGAAGGGCCAGAATCTTTCTGAGGCATCCCAGCTTGAACCATTTTCAGTCAAGCATGAAGGACCATCATGAGAAGTGACACGGCAATGTCAGTGCTATGCACTGGGATAGTTTTGCTCAGTAGCTCTCTCCGTTTATTCCATCTAAAAGGTGTCTGGTGACCATTTCCCAGTTTCCTCATTTGGCCTCAACCAGCCTTCACCTAACCAGAGCCCTGTGGCAGCTGGGTGGGTCTCAACAGAAAACTCCTCTCATCTGCCAGGCTATGCCAGGCTACATGGTGGGTGCCAAATCCACAGGAGTTGATGAAAAACACGTGCTCACCATTTGTGAGAACCCCTCTCTCACCAACAGCATGCAATGGGACAGCCAAACCCCAGCCAGCCACGACAGCTGCTTTTAACGTGCTTTGTCTTTAACAGCAGTGCCAAAGCAGCCACCCACAGCCTCCCCCTGATGACAAGGACCTGAAATGATTCGGAAAAGCTTAGCAAGAAGAGAAATTAAAGCAACTTCAGTTTTTCTCCTCAGATGCTCTCTCGAGTTGATTGGTTGGTTTTAAGCATCCTAAAGGCTCTCCTGAAGAACAAGCCGGAGCCACAGCACCGGCTGATGAGTGTGTGAAGGGTGCTTGATGCTGGAGGATAGAACCATGCCCAAGGGCAGGTCCCTGGCCCAGATCAGAATTGGCCTGGGTGTGTGAAGGCAGAGGAGAGCCTCCCACTCAGATCTGGTTTCCTTTTGTTTTTTTGTGGAGAGAAACGAGTAATTTTGAAAGCAGACAAATGAAAAAGAAAACCAAAAAGGGCCACAGGCCCACAGTAGTGAGATGATTGCAAGAAAACCAATTTGTGAAGCAGTAAGTAGTTATCTCTATGGCTGCGCTGCCAGCACAAAGCTATGGCCTTTCAAATTGGGGTCTTCAAGTAATCAGGGCACTTACAAAAATCCGGATGCCTCTGTCTTAGTGCCGCCTCGCTAATGACTGGCTCCATGACCCTGGGAGGATTTGGCAGGGTTTATGCTGTGTAACGGCTCCACAGAAGGCAGCGGTGCTCTCAGCTGGAGAATGTGCAGTTGGTCTGGTCGTAACATTTTTCCCCTTGTGGAGGTTTTCTTATTTTCCTTTCACCCTGTGTGACTGTGAGCACTAGCAAGGACACCTTGCAAGTAAATAAAGGGTGAGAGAAATCCCTTCCCATCTGGGAAAGGCTACTATTTGCAGGAGTGGGGAGGAACTGGTGGGTATTTCCCCAGGTGCCTGTTAATTTCACGGGGTGGAAAAATATTTTTTAAACATTGATCGTGACAAAAAGCCTCATAAA
Organism: Upupa epops; assembly: GCA_013397515.1. NCBI lineage: Eukaryota > Metazoa > Chordata > Aves > Bucerotiformes > Upupidae > Upupa > Upupa epops. Next base: position 104,764 of record VZRI01012194.1, on the reverse strand, counting down.
TGCAGCATCTGGACTTCAGCTGGGATGTGCAAGCTTTTCATATAAAAAGCAATACCAGGAGACCAACCTACCAAGGCTGCATTTGTTGTTCAAATGTCATCATATCACAGGATGAAAGAGCAAGAAATGAAAGGATTTGTGAGAGAAAAAAACCCACATTAAATATTTAATTAGATTCAGAGATTTGCTCAGAGAACTAGAGGCTCTCACCTTTCATTCAACCCTACTCAGGTGCAACTGGTGTGAGGGCCTGACTCTGCAGCAGCCATTGCTGCCAGGCTGTGCAAACACTTCTGTAGCCACATTGCCTTGGCCCAACGCACACACATCTGAAATTATCATCTGTCCTGAACCCTCAACTGAGAAACCGTTTACACTCTGCCTGAAATGAAATTCATTGGAAGCTCTGATTTCATTAGTGCATTCGGAATTCATTCGATGACCTGATTTCTGGGCTCCTTGCTGGCTTTTCTCTTACAGTCACCAAGAATTTTTCTGAGCTCGGCTCATTCAAATCCCAGCGAGATCCAAGTCTGTGTCCTGCAGGGAGGGCTGCTGACCAAAAGATGCCAAAGGGTCACCATGCTTAGGTGAAGATGCCTTTGAGCTGCAATGCAGATGCTGTGCCTTCTCTGCCAGCCCAGTGCTGCTGCTATCAGCCACGAAGAGGGTTGCTCAAGCCCTGTAATACTTTAAGGGCAGAGAAAGAGAAGAAACTCTACTACATAGCCAAGCTGTCCTCACTATTTTCAGGAATGGTTCCCATTTACCAACAAAGAAACCTAAGTTCACTACAGGGAACCTAACTGGATAAAACATCAACCAAAACCACAAGCGCAGTCTTACTGCCCCTGTTTTGTGAGGCACAGACTCTTTTTCCAGGGCAGAGTTTCACCGACTTGTACAAAAACCAGCAAAGAACAACAGTTGTTAGGGAAGGCCCTTCTGTGGGAGCATACGTGGCTGTTACAGCTGTTTTACAAGTTTTTCCAGTAGCTGACCTTCAGCATTGGCACGGGCAGCCCATGAGCTAACGGGCTCTGAGACAGCCTTTAACACGTGTCTGCTCCTGTACAGCAAAGGGTGGCTGCCTGGTAAAAGAAGAAAGGTGGCAATTGGCTTTTAATTTGGGTCACTTAAAGCACAGGCTTATTCTTAAATCTTTGATTTACCATGCTGGCCTCAGATGAGGAAAAAAATAATCAAAAATAGATCAGAGCAGATGAATCATAAAAGCAACGCACGAGCAAGCTGCTCCTCCCCTCTCTGTGCAGTGACTATCTGATCACGCCGATTTCCTCAGGAATACATGTTGGTCAATTAACAGCTTGAGCTTTCTTTTTTGCTACAGACTAATGGCACATTTTTATAATCAGGCCATGCTGTGTAGCTGTGACTGGCTATTAGTCACGGGTTACATTGCCTGGCCAGTGATTAGGTGAGCAAGGAGCAGGGCCAGTGTCAGCGCCCTGCATGACAATTGATGCCTGTGAACGCCTGTGCATACAGCGCTGTTGGTGTGGCTCTGTCGCTGCCAGTGTGGGTGAAATACTGACTGCACTGAAGGAGTTGGCAGAGCTGTATGGGGCCAGGCCACCACCTTCCATCACTCGGACATTCCCCAAAAGCAAATGCTCGGGAGGTATGAACAAGACCAGAGCGAAACAGGACGCACATCTGCAGGAGACCCAACATCAGCTCTGGCCATATTTGTTTGATCCGGAGATAAAGGCTTCAGAGAAGACAAACGCCTCTGTGCCAATGTCTGCTTTTCCTGTCCCACAAAGGGTTTCCCAGCAGGTGCTGCACTAAAGCTGAACAGGCTTAGCCCAGCTGAGAGCTAGTGATGGGCAGTCCTCACTATCCCTGCACCACTGCATGCGTCTGTAAAGCTGCCTCATTTTAAATGCACGAGAAAAGTCCATCATAGATTGCACCCAACAGGGACAGAAGAACGAACACCAAGCTTCTAGGCACAAGGGAGCACCTCTGCCATGGGGACAGGCTGCAAGAGTTGGGGCTATTCAACCTAAAGAAGAAGAGGTTCTAGGGAGACCTTCCAGTATCTGAAGGGAGCCAATGAGAAAGCTGGGGAAGGGCTTTACCCAAGAGTTTATAGCGATAGGACAAAGGGCAATGGCTTTAAACTGGAGGAGGGTAGATTTATATTAGATATTAGAAGGAAATTATTTACAGTGAGAATACTGAGATTGCCCAGGGAAATTGTGGCTGCTCCATCTCTGGAACTGTTGAAGGCCTTGATCAGCCTGCTCTGGCGAGATGTGCCCCTGCCCATGGAGGAGGATTTGGACCTAAATGATCTCTAAGATCCCTTCCAATCCAGACCATTCCATGAATCTATGAAAAGCCAAACAAAGGCACCACTACACCCGCTGAGACTCTGCCTGTGCTAATGGAAGCAGAAGAGGGTGTTTTGAGGCATTTGTTTCACCTCAATTGGTAACACTCAAAATACTGAAATCACAAAATGGTTGAGGTTGGGAGGAACCTCTTGAGATCATCAGATGCAATACCTTGCTCAAGCAGGACAGCCAAGAGCTACTCGAGCACCTCAGGAAATCACCAAGCTGAATAGAACCCTGAAGTGAAAGGTAGTAAAAATGAATACTCAGCCTTAAAAATCCTTTCTAGGAGAACTACCAGATTAAGCAGGTCTTTTGTTGCCTAAAGATGAAGTCTTCCTTCTATCCAGAATAGCAAGAGTTTGGCTATCCAACTGTTTTCATGGCAGCACTTACTTCTCTTTGACAAGCACAGAGTGCACACCTCAAATAGTCCTTCACCGCTCAGATCCCAGAGGATACCAGCTGATCCTAAGGCACAATGTTCCACTCTCCATGCAAGTCTTTCATCTGAAGTGACATCAGGATCAAAGGCAGGGCTATGTGGAGTGCAACACATTGAGAAAGTCACATGATATTTCCTAGCTGCTTCATTACTGGGATGGATAGTTCAGAAAGCACTTGAAAATGACATTTGACTATACATGATAAGTTCCATATTACAAGGGTTCCTGCTGCTTCAGTCAAACTGCAGCTCTTGGTAACAGGCTGGAGTTTCACTTCCACAGAATGAAATGGGCGGAATTTCTCCCCACGCTCTGAGGGAGGGGACAGATCGCAAAAGTCTCTCTCTGCACAAGATATTCCAGGCCAGAAGGGACAAACTACAACGTGGGACACAAAGCAAGACCTGTTGCCAAAAATATGCTTTTTTGTCACATTTCAGACTCAACCACTTAGAAACTTGTCAGCTTGATTTAATGGGTGGGGAAGAGAAAATGTTTGCCCTGGAATTGGTTGACAGAATGGACAGCTTTATGATGTTGGTTTCTAACAAAGCCTTGACCACATGCCACACAGCTAACAGTGTCAGCTGTTTCTATCTAAACCCAGTATTGGGATTTTTATAACTCTGTCTGTGTTCTCTAAAGCACACTTTGACTAGTCCTGCAAAGGACAATAACTAACCCGCCTTGAAGTCTCGCTTTGCTATGTGGTTGCTCATTTGTTTTTTCATAAAGTCCTTCAGTGAAAGGTCTCCTCTCTGGCTGCTGGTGCTTCAGGTGCAAGGTCAAGTCAGGGTCAGAGGAGCCTAGCTTTAGAATCAGACCACACCTTTGTTATGCCACCCAACCTCACCTCCAAGCTCATCACAGCCTGATGACACAAAGCTGGGTGGTGTCTCTGACACCCAGCAGACTGTGCTGCCATTCAGAGAGACCTGGACAGGCTGGAGAGCTGGGCAGAGAGCAATGTAATGAGGTACAACACAGGTAAGTGAAGAGTCTTGCATCTGGGCAAGAACAACCCCAGGGACCAGTATAGGTTGGGGAC
>VZRI01012194.1:73285-100895 GCA_013397515.1 Upupa epops | reverse complement strand
TCACTCCAAGAAGGACACAGAGCTGCTGGAGGATGTCCACCTTAGAGTAAGGAAGATGATGAAGGAAGTAGAACACCTCCCTTATGAGGAAAGATTGAGGGAACTGAGTCTCTTGAGCCTGGAGAAGAGGAGGCTGAGGGGTGACCTCATTAATGTCTATAAATACATGAATGGGTGCAAGCTGGAACATAGGAGGTTCCATATAAATATCAGAAGGAACTTCTTCACAGTGATGGTAACAGAGCATTGGAACAGAGTGCCCAGAGGGGTTGTGGGGTCTCCTTCTCTGGAGACCTTCAAGACCCACCTGGATGTCTTCCTGTGCAACTTGGTGTAGGTGATCCTGCTGTGGCAGGGAGATTGGACTAGATGATCTTTCAAGGTCCCTTCCAATCTCTAATGATTCTATGGTTCTATGAATCACAAACAGAACTTTCTCTAGGCTGGTTCTGTTAGTTGTTTTCTGTTGAGCGTAAGCTTCTCCACCCCATCACTGTAACTTGGGTGCTGACATTTATACCTCTGAAAATTCCCCAGATCTCCATCAAACACCCATAAGCAGCTTGTCCATAACAGGGTCAGGGAGAGCACCAGGGAGACAGACCCCCACCAAACCAGGAAACTCCAAGCAAGTCTGGAAAACCGATCAAAAGCAGCAAGAGATACAAGTCCAAATACCACTCATACCTTTGAAATCCCCTCAGCTGTTGGACCTATTTAATCCTTACTCTGTCCAGACATTAACAAAGACTACAGCTCTGCTGTGTATTATCCCCCTGTGGGCAGAGGGAAGAACCATGGCACCTCTGGAAAGTGTACCCAACCCCTAATTCCACCCTGCAGAAGCTACAAGCACCAACGAGCTGACACCTCATAGTGAAGACAGGGTTTCAACCAATAATGAAGTCCCTGATACCGTAAGTACTTCTGAACCTCTCAAAGTTGCAGGAAGAGTTCTCATTTTGGGGGTTATTTTCCTAGTTGGGTTGCTTTGCTGTTGTGGCTGTTGTTTCAAAATAAAGCCATTCCAGAATACTAATGAGTCTGTGTGGATTTTTTCCCCAAGAATATTACAGAAGTTGACATTAAATGCACTAGCTTGAACTCGGCTTCTGTCTGATTTAATAAATTCATGCCAGCCAACTAGCAGCATTTTTTTTTTAATTAACCCTGGAGGTTAACTGGAAGTTTACTAAAATCAGAGGATGTTAAATGAGTGATTTCTCCTGACTTCTTTCAGGAAGTCTCTCTCTTACCCCAATAATCAGTTCAGCTGCAAAGAGATCAATAAGGTCTTTCAATTTGATGAGTAGAAGGCATATATTCATTAAAGAGCTGGTTACAAACCTGATAGTCTGGAGAAGATACTGCAGCCCATTCTGGGGGTTTTTTGCCACTAAAGCTATCCGCTAAAAATTCCCGAGAAAGGGTTACTGCCCATACACTGCCGCTGCCAAATGGAATAATGTGTTAGCGTTGCTTGAGAAGATTTCCTGGCATTTAGCCACAAACACAAGTCTTGCCCGTTAACTCCTTGTTACAGGAGAAACCAAAGTTTTAATCCTGACACCAAAAATAGCTTCAGAAGGAGACCACGGTTGGGTCTTCCCATCCCATAAACTGACAAAGCAGATCATAATTTCCTAGACTGCAAAACCCCATTTACAAATTGTCCCCTTCCCCAGTAAGGTCACTGCCAGCCTAATAGCTTGCTGGTGATCACAGCCCCTGACACACTGCACACACTGCTTCGCCACTCTTGCTGGGCAGCTGCCTTCACAGAGCCAATGGGTCTTGTGAGCCCCAGGAGTGGTCACGCAAGGCAGTTCAGCAGAGGTGACACTTAAGAACAAAGAATAAACTCAAGGTGGTTCAGTATCAACCTCACTGAGGTGCACGGAACAATATAAACCCCTCCTGTTCCGCCCTCTTTGGTTGTGGTTTAACTGATAGTTATCGATTATTAAAAATTGCCATCATCATCCTTCTGTCAGTGGCTTTAGCCAAATGTGCAGCCTCACAAGAAAAGGAGTATTTCAGAGAGACAAGCTGGAAAAAGAGTGCAATGGCAGCCTCCTCAGCAACATGCCGGAGCTTAGCTACACAGCTCCCAGTGGAGCAGCAAGTGCTTCTACAGCCGTCACGGGGAGCAGAGCTAATATGCTAAAGATCCTCATGCTGCTGAATCCCCTACATGGATCTAAACTCTCAGAGAGAGAAATGTCTCAGCTTACTCCCATGAGATTTTTGTAGAGCAGGCATCACCTGGCAGATGACATCTGGCAAAGTTTGGTGGGGATTTACCACCAGTGGTTCAGTTTCAGCATCACAGGGTTTTCCTCAGTGGCTCTATTCTGTTCTTGTTAAGTAAACAAGACTAGCACTCAGCAAAGTGCTCCAAGTAAAGCACTTTACATTAGGTGCCTGAGTGAAGGAAGTATTTCAATTAGATTCATTAAGGAAGTTATTACTTGTTAATTGAACAGCAACAGACTGCTGAGGATCACTCATTGAGGTCTGATAAGTATGTAAGAGTGAAATCTACTCTTCATGTAATTCCATCAGCAATAAACTAGTGTAATTAGCTTCTAACTAACAAACTTAAATTGTGGGGAATGTTGAGGCAGATAATTGGCACTTAGGAAGATACCTATAGTAAGTTAGTGCAGTATCAATTAACATACTTATGAAATGTCAGTTTAAACTCTGAACAAATAATTGATACCAGTGGGCCGTGGGTTACCCGGTTAAATGGTCTTTAAATCCTTAAACTTTCCTATTTGGAGAAAAATAAAACAAGTCCTTTTTCGCTGTCTTTAAAAATGATCCCATGGGCCTCATTCCCAGGTACATCCCCTATGGGTTACCCACAGTAGCCATCAGTAAGGAGTCCAGGTGCTGGCTGTGCATGTGGACACATAGGTGGTTCAAGGATGTGCTTGAGCCCCCTCCCACTGTGTGCAGGTTAGCTAGCAGATGACTTTCACTGAATTGTACTTCTGACAGAGTGTGACTCCACTGAGGACATGCTAATCCCTACTCCTTACATTTTAGCACACTCAACCAGCGAAAGACCTCAGCCCCTTTCCAGTTTAATCAAAGTTTATACCTCATGGCTGTGGTCTTATTTAATACCTGAAGAATCTGATGCACGTAACCTGTTGCTTTTGCCCAAACGTGGATCAGAAAGATTACAGTAGCTCTGGGATACATTCCTTCACCAGGAGCTGGTGCAAATGATACCTTTGGACTCAATAACCAACTCAAGCTGAAGGAGCAAGGTGAACATCAGTAATTGCCTGGTCAGGACAAGCAGCAACAGAACCAACCTTCATGCTTTTAGTCCTGTGATCTTATCACAGCTCTATCTCTTCCTCCAAATATTCTCCAGATGTTCTGGAGGGGCTGTGCCTCCCTGTTTGAAATGGAAACCTCTTGTTCTCAGTTTGGCTGCAGAAAATGAAGCATTTTGCAAAGACACTGAGCTGATGAAGGGTTTCTGTTTGTACACAAAGCCTGAGCCTTCACGTCAGTGGAGGTCTTAGGAGCAGTAGCAAGCAAACGAGGTAAGAAACCCAGAACTGGTCCATGGTAGTACAGATAATGGGCTGGAGGTTCAGTGTTTGGAGAGGAGATGGGATGCTGCCATGAAGGTGTCTGGAGGCAGAGACACAGAGGTGAGATGCTGCCAGGGCAGAAATCATAGAGGAGAACTGAGGAAAGCAAGGGCAAGTCCCAGCAGGGCACACCAAGTTGTGGGGCACATAAGGTGGAAGGGAAGGGGGCTGGGGGCTGAGCTGGATGAGGAGGGTAGAAAGGCCAGGAAGGCCAGGTGGAGGGAAGCTATTTACAAGGACAGGACTTGCCATTTTCAGGGTATCTGTACAAACCAATTTTAGAAACATCTATTTTAAAACAGGTTCTCCCCTCCCCCTCCCTCCATACAGAAATACACACTGATCCATCATGTGGAAATACTTCAGACTAATCTATTTAAAAAAATTGACAGCATATCACTGTCAGCTAGGAGTGTGATTTTTTTTTCAGCTATGCCAGCAAAAGCCCTAATGTAGATGATGCTGTAATATGAGCAAAAGGAAAAAAAGTTCCTTCTTGCCAATACAGCTTCTTTCACTCAGGCAACTGAGAGCTGCTTTGGTTTTCACAGGCTTTTCCCAGTGTAAGCTGCTGCACTGCGAGTGACTGCACTGCCCGTCTAGCTATGCACCAGGTTTGCAAAAGGTATCCACGACACATTCAACTGTGGTGGAGAAAGGGCAGCACCCAGCACTGTGAAATCCTGTCAGTGTCTGGAGCTCACACGGATGGAGGCAATAAACATGCAAAATAATAACCAGTCTTGAGACCAACTTTCCCAAGTAGCCAGCTCCTTCCCACTTTCCCAGCCTTTGTACCAAGCAGCTCCAGCCCATTGCAGCATGGTGGCTAATCAATGTCTGCCTAGAGTAAATCATATATCAAAGCTCAGAGCTGGCTCGGTGTCCAGAAACCCCTGGAAAGTCAGAAAGTGTGGGAAGGCCTTTTCTGTTCAGTAAGAATGGAACAAAAGCTAAGCATTTGGGGGAAAGGCAATCTCAAATAATAAATAATGCAGAAACTCCAACAGACCTCTTAAAGCTTCAGTCCCCTTATAATTTAAAGTTTGCAATGCTATGCTATTCCTTTGCAAGCCTTCTCTCTCTCCACTGCTGATGATGGTCTGTCCTCTTAGACACTTGAATAATGTCTCTCTTCCTCCTGTAACATCTTTGACTACTCCTCATGCATAGTAATGCTAATAATCCTGTGGCTCCCAGCAACATTTTTCTCCCTTTAAATGAATGCCTGGGTTTATGCAGGACTGTTTTGTTCAGCACCTTGTCTAGTGCACAGCCTACCTGTGCACATACAAATGTCTGTGTGCTGCTGCTGCCCCATTACAAGCTGTTTATGTCCCATTTAGCAACACGCAGAAGAATCAGACTAATTGATTATCTATATGGCATCAACTGTAGTGAAATGCAGTCACAATTAGCTTGCTAACATGTTGACTATCATAAAAATATATATATATGAATATATATATATATTCCAAAAAAGAACTTAGGCCAACATTAACTAGGGGCCTTTTGCATGTGAAAAGGACTTGATACTGAGCAAACTACAGAGTAGATAATGCTGTGTGCGGTCAGGTAGAAGGATATATTTTATACTACCTGACCACCACAGAGTTTTACAGTTCTTTCCTCAGAGAAGATGAATTCAGATTCTATCACTTCCTAAATGCAATAATGTAAATGTGGACAATAGGTAAGTATTTAGCTCATTTGTCAAGGGGCACCAAGCAATGAATGGACAAGAAATGCAAATAAAACCCAAACTTTAACTGTTAGTCAAGTCCTGTAGCGGGTAGGGAGCACACTAATGTGCTCTGTGCTTCTAAGTTATTTTTAAGCACCTTCTCAGTCATCATTAAATGTTAAAAGGATCTTGTATCTTTGGAAAGGGTGCAGTTGAAGATCCTGGCTGGTTCCAAAGCTTCCTGAAATAGAAATCCTCACGTGTAAATGGCCAATATAGGATTTCAAATACATTTTATATAAATAATTCTGGTAGGAACTCTGGACTAAAATCATTCTGATGGCTTGGATACAAGTGCACAGTTGGTCTATGAACTTGCAGCCACTGCAAAGAGTAATCACACTAATCTGAACACTATTCCAATGGCAGCTGACAAAGAAATGAACACCAGACCCGTCAGCCCAGGCCCCTCCTGCTTATTTGAACCAGCTCTCCTGCTGCATTTTATATTATCACTATAAAATCCAGAGAGAACTCTTCTACTTAAATACAGTCTTGAAACCAAGGCGTACGCTGTATTCTCAGGAGCAGTCACACACTATTAAACACAAGAAGCAAATTACGAGCGAGAGCTTTGAATACAGGTGAAACACGCAGACACCTCCAGAACATTCACCATGATTACAGCAAACGCCATCGTTCGCTTTTCCTTTGAATTGATGTTAACAAGGAAAGCATTTTACTTGTCTTTGTTTACCAGGAGAACATAAATACTGCATAAACCACATTTACTTGCCAGCTAAGCTTTGTCTGCAGGATGGCAGTTCTAGCTACACTTGTACTTTCAAAGGGCTGAAAGCTCAGTGGCTGAACAGGACCGATGTGGGATGCTGTAAATATGTGAAACGTGTTTTTCATGAAGCATTTGAGAAACCCTTAAATGTCTCAGCCTGAGCCTGCTCAGAGATCTGCAGCACCACTCCACAGGATCCATCTCCAAGAAGAATGTTGTGAAACACCTGAAGCGCTGTGGGGGAGCCTATATCCTCATCCATCTAAATAGCAGCATCCCAAGGGATTTAAAGCCACCTTTCCTAGGTTGAGGGTCATAAAAGCACTCAGGTCCTTCTGAGGTGTTTTTCTTAGGCATTTCAGCAAGGCCCTGGTTAGGCTTTTTATGTGTTCCAGCGTCTCTATTTTTGTCCACGGATGACCCTCTTGTTCATGTGTTGAGCAGCTGCTTGGAGCACTGCAGACTCCCTCCAATGACCCAGCTGCCCCATTCCTTGTTGCTGTAACACCAAGCCCCCCAGGGCTGGGACCCTGGTGGGTCGTTCCTGTCATGGTGTTATCACGTCACAAAAAATACAGCTCAGGCAGGCAGTGCTCTGTTAACACCTACGGCACCAAAAGGCTTTGCACACAGCCAGTAGGGGGAAAGTCCATCTGCAAACCTTGCTAGCATGACTTGGTGGGCTCCTTGTGGATACTCTTGCAGAACAAGAAACCTGGACTGGTGCTGCAGGGAAAGCATCTTGTGTGTGGTTTAGTGGGGATAGAAGAAAGCCCTGTCCTTAGTCTTCCACCAGGCAAGTGTAGAGACTTTGGCCAATTCAGCATGAGCAGATCTAAACTTAACAGTTCCAATCTGCCTATGATGAGATGCCTCTGCCTCCAGAGCTGCGAGCTGCCTGCCGACCCACAATTACGACCTACAGTCTTACAAGGAAACTGCAACAGCTTCCACTGTTTGTGAAAAGGCTGAGTCTGTCTTGTAACAGAAATGACAGCACAACATCAAGACGCATCCTTTGGGCAGTGCAAGGATTAACTTCCCTGGGTGCTTCTGCTCCACTTGAACACCCCGATTCTGATTTCCCATTTCTCATGGAAGCAGAACAGGGAAATTATGTTCTCTAATACAAATTGGGCTGTGCTCCATAGATTACTGAATGAAATATTATCATCAAGAACCACCACGCAGTGAGCAACATCTGGAAAAAGGTTATAGAGCAATTTTCATTATTTTTATAGGAGAAGAGAAAACTGCAAATGGTAGAAGGTATAAGAGGGAATTCTAACAGATTGTAGATTGTCAGGGACTCTCCTTCCAGCTGAGTCAGACCTGATAATAAAACACACAATCACCTCGAAGCTCAAACACCAGCAGAAGTGAGGCAGCCCCTGTGGGGAGCTTCCATGCAACATGGGCTTTCCAAGTGGCAGCTCCTCACTGGTAAGAAGCAGGCTGGATGCTCCGGAGAAAGTCTGAAAACATTTAAAGGATCAAGGTATAGCCTTGAGTGATATAATCCTTTGCTTGTTTCTTTGGGGGAGGTTTACCTTGCCTTGTGCATTAAACAAAAGAGAGAGCAGCCACACAAGCATCTCCTCCACAAGCAAGTGTACACTATTAGGAGAATAAAGTGAGGATGTTTAGAAAACAAAAACAAATGAGACAGGAGGAATTCTAGGGACAAAATGTTCTTGACTGGCTATGGCGAAAAAGAAAATCAAGAGCTGCAAACCGGCAGCCCCTGTTATTTGCAAACACGTACCAAGGAGGCTGAGAATAGACGCACTGACAGCTGCAGCCTAATTGATAGGAGAGTTGCCTAACAGGTTGTCAGGCTGCTGCGTGGCGGCAGTCCAGGCCACGTTGCTGGAGGCACAATGTTAGAAACACTGACAAACGTTTACTAAAAATAAATAAAAAAATATTGCAGGGCAGAGGGAAATATGGCTCCAAGTGACTGCTTGCAAAATTGCGTTAGATCTCGAGGAAAGAGAAAAGTAAGCAGTAAAATGTGTGAGAGTCCCCCCAGGGCCTGCGGGACAGACGCAGGCAGCCTGCCAAGGCACTCCAGGACTGTGCTGCCTGTCAGGAGCACTGGGCCTGGGTGTGTGCAGAGCAGACCTCCACAGAGGCACAAAAATAACTACCAGATCAGCAAAGAGCACAGTCAAGAGAGCTGGGAAGCTGCACAAGAAAATAGTATTTGATGTATAGAGATGGATCTGTTTAATGGTAGGAAGAAGACAACAGGGCAGGTCTGTGAACTCTTCTTTACTTACCAGGAAAAGGATGTGTGTCCTCCTCAGCCAGTGGGGATGGGAGCACTGTGAGAAAGTACCCTCAGCCCATCCCACGCAACACACTCCTAGGGTCATATTTGGGATCCTCTGAATGTGTTCAGCTGGCACAGAAAGCTTGGAAGAATCTTTGGGTCTTGAGCTCCCAAGACAGAAATGGAGCCAAGCAAGCTGCAGAGCAGACAGGTGAACAAGGGAAAACTAAAGCAGAGGGAGGGGAGGGGAAAAAAGAGAAGCCATATGGACTAAAGCCTGTTAGGACTGTGAAGACTGCTCTCTTTGAAGAAGATCCAACCTTAGTTAAGCAGAGATTCTATGTGGGAGGGAAAAAATCTTCGGATGTTAACACCTACCAATACAGGCAGCACCTAGGAGAGGAATATGACTGTGTGTGCATGCACAGAGGGATTTACTAGCACTACAGATGAGTAAAGTCAGTGCCTGAAGACAGCCCTGCCACAACAAGGGGCAGAGAGCAGAAAAAAACAGCACTGGCTGCACAGCCTGTCTTCAGCTGCTCTCCAGCTCTCCTCACTGGCTTGGGATTGCTGCACTTGACACTTCCCTGTCAATCTCCAGTTAATAGTGAAGATGATCATCAAATTAGCACATACAGACTCCATCCCTAGAAATACTTCCCTAATTTCTGCAGAAAGGAATTTCACAACAAGCACTTTCCCTTTCACCGTCCCACCATGACATGAGTTTCTATCTCTGAGAATGTCCAAGCAACTTGTGAAACATCACAAACAATGTCTGCAGAACTAACCCAGTGATTTTACATGACAAAAAACCTCACAAACCTTCTTCATAGCCTTCAGAGGCTGCAAAGCAAAGGCTAAATTCACTGAGGAACCATTTGTTGGTCTCTTCTTCATGGAAAAGCTACATCAGGCCTTTATGACCCCTGATTCAAAGCTCAGAGGGCACGTTTTTTCCACATCAGCTTACAGTGGTCTATCACAGGGCCACCATGAAAATTAATGGAGCAGCCACATGGCTAACAGCTCTTTCGGGTACTTTCAAACTATGCTCCTTAGCACTTCGCAAATCCATGAGCAGCTACTGCAGAACGAGACAACTGCTCACAAACCAGGGCAGTCTGGATGAGGAGAGTTTGTGGCAGCCAAGGGTGCTGCTCCATGACTGAGACCCTGCCAGATATGGGTTTTGGAGGTAGGTTTCTGCAACATTGTCTGACATCCCAGCCTGCCCATCACAGTCTCCTCTTGAACAGCAACCACAAGCAGACAATTTTTTATTAGGCAAGTTCAGCAACATGGTTTCCAGGATAAAAAACAGGGAATAACAGAGAAGACATTCAGGGCAAGGATCGTGAAACAAAATGTTACCAATAAAAGGAAGCAAAATTCTCAAGAGGCTCCTGCTTTGTGGACACAGGTACACATACACACAGATCTGAAGCCTTTATGATACTCATAGGAGGAGGTGAACCCGTAAGGGCATCTAAGCTTTACAACCAAGCAATTATGTATTGTGCACATTCTGAGAGCATCAAATTAAGATTCATAGAACCATAGAATCATTAGGGATTGGAAGGGACCTTGAAAGATCACCTAGTCCAATCACCCTGCCACAGCAGGATCACCTAGACCAAGTCGCACAGGAAGACATCCAGGTGGGTCTTGAAGGTCTCCAGAGAAGGAGACTCCACAACCCCTCTGGGCCCTCTGTTCCAATGCTCTGTTACCATCACTGTGAAGAAGTTCCTTCTGATATTTATATGGAACCTCCTCTGTTCCAGCTTGCACCCATTGCCCCTTGTCCTATCACCAGATGACCTAGAGAAGAACCTGGCTCCATCCTCCTGAGAAGAACCTCCCTTGATCTGCTAACCACCCCCCTTCTGATCCCCCCCAGGATGCTGTTGGCCCTCTTGGCCACAAGAGCACATTGCTGGCTCATAGTCATCCTGCTGTCCACTAGGACCCCCAGGTCCCTTTCTCCTACACTGCTCTCCAACAGGTCAGTCCCCAACCTATACTGGTCCCTGGGGTTGTTCTTGCCCAGATGCAAGACTCTACACTGACCCTTGTTGTAAATCATTAAATTTCTCTCTGCCCAGCTCTCCAGCCTGTCCAGGTCTCTCTGAATGGCAGCACAGTCTGCTGGGTGTCAGAGACACCACTCACCTTTGTGTCATCAGCAAACTTGCTGACAGTGCACCCTAATCCCTCATCCAAGTCATCAATGAATAGATTGAAGAGGACTGGTCCCAGTAGTGATCCTTGCGAGACTCCACTAGATACAGGACTCCAACTAGAATGTGTCCCAGTCTCTGCTACCCATTCACATGTCTGGCTTAATATATTAGGTACCCTATCTCTTATGAATGTACTGAAATCCCAGTTCCTGGTCTATGGCAACTGTACAATTCTGTTAAGGTTGTTCAGCCTTCTGCTTCATAAGGTCCAGCACTCAACAGGGTTCAAGGTGCTGTGTGGGAGAAAAGGCTGCAGACAGAGTGACTGTTTTGGTTTTGTTTAGGAGCTAAACTCCCCAAGGAGTACACTTGCATCACATTACTGCATTAGTAGAATTAGTAGCCTGTGCTGGGAACCAAGCATCTCAATTTCTCATACAGAAATGTTTTGCCCCTCTAAAAGACCCCGAATCAGACTGGGTGAAATTTAGAAGTATGATCCCTTATTGACTTTAATAGAAGCAGGATTGAGTTCTATAATCAGCTTTTACTTAAGGCAGACATGCTCTTTTGTACCATGTTTTTGTAACTTCGCTAGGCCTTAGAGAGCATTAACCTGTTCTGAATTCACAACACTACTCCTTAAAGAGTGGACTCTCACTCCTGAGATTAAGGACATTGAGACACTGACCTCCCGCATCCACTGATTTTGATCATGAGTTTGCATCCCAGAACCACAGGTCACATTTAGATCTCAGCTCAGTACATGAGCACATAGCACAAGTGAGGAATTATTTCCTAGGGCACGTGAGTCAAATGCTCCATGCTGATAGAGAGAGAGGTATGGGTACTGAATGTAAAGAAGCCGCTGCTTGCCTACAGCCAGCCCACTCCAGCAGAAGCCTCCATAGGAAATAATGTCGAATCCCTTCCTTACTGAGCCAATGGATCTTCCTCATTGACAGGGAGCAAGAGACGGCAGATAGCAGAGGACAGGAGCAGTCAATGCAGCTTGGGGTTTTCCTAGAAAAACAACTTTCTGCTTTTCAACAGAACGAACTGCAGTGAGGCATTTCCCCAGGCAGCAAAATCAGGATTTTTGAAAAACCATGTATGGTTCATGAAGTTGTGGCTGTGTCACCCCAAGAAGCCCATCAGGACACTGTTCAAAACTCAGAAAAGGATTGAGCATGTCAGAAATGGATCCAAAACCCCCCACACCAACCAACCACAGCAAACATCAGCAAAGAAGAGAATATTTGAGCTTCTTCCCTTGTTGGAGCACCACTCCTGGGCAAAGGCTGCAGGTGTCTTCAGCAGGGCTTCAGCACGCAAAATGGCACAGCCATCTTCTGTGTAGTTACTTGAACTTTAGAATTCAAACTGAATTTGTAACTCAAACTCGAGTGATTGGACTTTCAGTTACCGTTATTCAAGGCTGACATACTGCAAGAATCAGGATCATAGGTCAAGGCCATTTGTTGACCATTCCTGATGCTCTCCAGCATAGCAACAGGATTGCTCAAGAACATCCTCTGTGCAATTTGAGAACTGCAATCACCAACATTCCTTTAACAGAGTCACACTTTCCTTCTGCTACGACAGTGAAACTCCTCTCTGTGGAATACTACCCAGGGCAGGCTTGTGCCAAGATCTCCCCAGAGCCACAGTGCCTTACATCCCTACTATCCGTGCCAAGCATATTTCCAGCATTAAAACCAAATTCCAGCACAGATGACAAGAGAAACTAAAACTCCCAATTCCCCAGTATGAGAACCCTACATAGCCCTCTGTAGTCTCAGTGACTGTTGTGGGGAGATAATACACGATACAATTAACTGCTATGACAGGTGATGTTTTCAGGCCCTGCTTGGAGGTACATGAAGGAAGGGCAAGAAAGTGTACCATATCCTACACCACCACTCTAGCACAGTGCTGTCCTTCCATCCTTTCACATTTTTCAGGGGCAGTTCCTCAGGTTTCACTAAAGAAAAATAACTGCAAAAGCAAGTCCCCACCCACCATCATAAACACTTCCAGGTTACTCCTGCTTTCTTCTGCCAAAGAGGAATGAGCTCTGTACCACCAAGAACATCAAAAGAGAAGCCCCATGTTCAGCCTTGACAGCCAGGCACCCCAAACAGCAGCCACCCTCTCTTCATATCACTGAAATAGCCTCAGATAAGATGCTGGGCAGTACTGGATCAGAACCTTTTTTCATTCATCTACAGTCCTGGGTGCTCTGATTGGAAGCTTTATGTTGTCCATCTGTATTTCGGCACTAACTGCAGGGATGGAGTCAAAGAGCTTTTGTTTGGCTTCAGTTCCCTGCTCCCCAGTTAGTTGTTTCATTGATCACTTGCACAGCAGTGGTTTTGTCAAAAAGAAAAATATTTTTAATATCTGACAATTCAAAGGCTTTGCTAATCCTCAAAGCCAAGGCAAACAGGCAAGTCGCAACACCTTCAGGGGAATTTTCAATACTCCAGTGCTGTCAGGAAGTCAGGCTTCACCTGAATTAGCCAGTAGACAGCTAGGAACTATCTTGCTCACAAGGGCTGCAAAACCAGCGGCTACCAGTTGGTTGTGAAACTGTGTGGAAGTGCCACACAGGAAGATGTGTATTAAGCATGTATGCTAAATACCAGTTTGTACCATTTAGGACTTAAAAGGCACACCTAGGAGACCAGTAATGAGTAAGCTGTTGCTGGTATTATTGACTGAAAGCAAACAGTGATATGAACGAAAGATAAGGTGCATTCCTACCTCAGTAAGTTAGAAAGACTCAATCACTTGGCTTCACTGAAGAATTCAAAGGAGCCAGTGAAAGATGACTGACACTTGCTGGAGACCACCTTGGAAAAATTTTGGGGCAAAGAGTGCACAGCTATAAAAAGCAAGATGTTCCAACGATACTTCTGCTGTAATTTTCAACATGCACTGATTGTAACCAGCTAGACGTAACCTGATAGGAAATAACGAGGCACTGACAAACAACCCTAACATTTCACGAGAAGCCAATGTGGCTGCTCCAGCTTTTAACTCCCCATATTTATAAGCCTTTGTGATGGCCCGGGTTGACTGGCTTTGAGAAGAGTGCTCATAACTTAGGTGAACATTAGATTGTAGAAGAAGGGCAGCAATAGCAACAATCACACAATTCCTAACAGGATCACCAGGCGTTGGTTTTACTTGGCTGTTTCAGCAGGATCATCCCGCAGAGGGACAGCACAGAGGGTCAGCAGGTAACTAAGAAATTGAGGTCCCCTCTGCATGGCCCTGGCAAAGGTCCTGCCCCTGTAAGTGTTTTAGTCCCCCAAGGCAAACAACAGCCAACCAAAAGGGAAAGTATTGTGTGAACAAACCATCATTCTGAAGGTGTCCAACAGCAGGAAGTAGATTGTAACCTACAAAGTTTAATTCTGTTTCAAACATTTCTGTTTTTCCCTTGTCTAGTATAACAATGTGATTATGGATCACCGCTTGAGCACATGAACACACTCCATCATTCTAGATTGCAGCAGGAACTTAGTATGTACAGGATGACAATTCAGTCATAACTCTCAGAAAATTACAACTGCATTTCCCAGACAGATTCCCAAAGAACAAAAACCGTTTATAATTGGAATCATTTTCTCCACATGCGTCAATTCACTTAAGCCTGTGTACAATTCAGCAGCTTTAATCCTCCTGCACATTTCCAATTCAGCAATATCACCCTTTTAGTTACTGAGTTCACTCTTAATAGAAATTTTCCCCTGTGGTTCGTTTATATTCAAGAGACTATTCAGGTCACCCAGTGCAAATATTTTTGGATCACTGGCAATGTCATTGTCCAGAATCATATTCACTCTATTTCCTCCATTCCCAGAATGAATTTACTACATGTGGGGTGCTGAAAAAAGCTCTTGTTCTCATTCATTTTCAATTTAACTGAAGAAGCAAAACAGAAAATAAATGAAGTCTGATTTGCATGAAATTGTGCATTCTGCATCTTAGTGTCGAACAAGAGCACAGACATTCTTTGAGTTCTGTCATGTCTAGTATCTATATTTAATTCATCTCCTCATCACCTTCTGTTGAATTAAGGGAATGATACAGCAAGGTTTCCATAATTTAATATTTGCCACTTTATCGGGCCACTAACCCCACGCTAACCACAACCATTCCTTCTACCTGTGGATGCTTTCAATACTTAAATCCTTAACCACCAAACCCGGCGTAATCTGCTGGGAGACTCACAGAAGGGGAGAAAGGAAGGAACACATCCTCCCTGTTGCCTTCCCAGCTGAGAGCAGCACACTTTGTATTTTGCAGCTCCTGCTTCAAACACAGGACATGATGCCCCTTTGCTCTCGGGTGCACTTTGATCCCCAGGCAGAGCAGTCCTTGCTCAGACACTTCCAAGTTCTGCTAGAGAGATAGCCCCGGTCGGGCGGTCGAGCCCGTCTGCGGGATCTGCCAAGTGACAGATCAAAGCCAGAAAATCGCGGTTGTTTCCAAAGCTCTTCCTGCAGTTAACGCTTTGCACTCCCTCTCCGGGCACACAAAGGGCCAGGTAACACATGGAGACAGATGTTCTGCAGGAGAAACAGCTCCAAACAGACCCCTAAGAGCCCAACAACCAGCCCACGTACCGAGTCACAGGAAATGAGCTCCCTTGCTGTCTTTAAGAAGGCAAAGGAAATGCAAGAGGAGCTGGAAGGGAGGCCGTGTGTACCCCCTACTCCTTACCCGGCCCCTTGCAGGCAGTATTTACAGCAGCTCAGGAAGTGCAGAGCCTGCTTTTGGAGCTCTCTGCAGAAGTCAGTGGGATCCTTTCCAACCACTGTGGCCTTGCTGAGATTTGCTGAGGTTGGATCCGTGCTCCTTTAAGGCTGCAGGGAGAGTTTGAGTGGTAAGACACAAGCTGAACTGAAACTGCTGTTAAAGGAGGGAAAGGACACGTAACGCTGAACTGTTCTCAACGCTGAGAAAACAATACAGGTTTTTTTAAAACCCAAACCTTTCCAAGCAATTTTTTCAACTTTAAAGAGCAGCTGCAGCTGGAGCAGTGCCAATGGTGCAGACACAGGTGGACCATGACAATAGCTTTGGGTATTGAAGGCTTTAAGACCTGAAAAGTTGGAGTCAACATTGTCTTTTCCAGCCCTTTAACCCTTGCAATGCTGCCATGAGACACATTTTCAGAGCCCAGATTTCGGGATTGTTCCTTGGTCCCACGTGTGAGCTGAGGAATGCCTACTGCCACAGGCAGCACAGGTTCCACCCAAGTACAGCCAGCTCAGCTCTTCATCTTGCTCAGACAGATAATTTGAACACCACACAAATCTCTGAGCACAGGCTGTTCAGATGCAGCATTAAAAATGGAGTGGAATAGCTTTACGGCCTTTCTCTAAGTGCATTAATTTGCTATAGCAGTCCTGGGCTAGACACCCTCATCCTTTTTGTTCCTTTGTAACACACTGGATGAGACGGTGGCCGCTACTGCCAGGTGGCAAATTTCTGTGACCTATCAGGATGAAAACAGCTGTATAAAGGTAAAATGGCACATAATCACAAATGTCTGCAATCTTCAGATAAAGGCAGCACACAGAATAACACAACTTGCTTAAATAACATGACTGTGATTTAAAAACACAGCTTTTCTTCACCTGGCAGTGCAGTAAACTGCTGGACAAACTTTATTCAAAGGCAGTCTGCTCTCTGTGGGTCCATTCGTGTCCATGCTTTTATTTTAAAAGTCCCTTATTATGCTTGAGTATCCTGGTTTCACATCTCACATAATGAAAGACTGGTGCTGCTATCACGCTGGAACAGAGAGAATCCTCAGCAGTGGCCACACAGGAGGAGCAGCTCGGGCAGCCCCACATGGTCCATAGCACAGAGGGATTTCAGGGACACACCACTTAAGTAGCTACATGCAAAAGTAGAGTGACATTATGCTGTGCTGTCAACCAAAGCCTCTCCCACACTATGAAACCAGCTTTTACCAGCACAAAGTACTTCTGGTCTGGTCTGGGCTTTGATGAAGAGTTTGATTCTAGTTTTCCTCCTGCAGTCATCAGGAACAGTATCTTCTGCACTGCTTCCTCTGCTTGGAAGGTGCTGCTGAAACCCCAGCTGCTTGTTCCTGATATGTAGGGAGGAGAAAGACAAGGAGAGGAGTATCTAGAGAGCTATCAGATAAATGCAGCAAAAGAAAATCAAAGCAAGAGTAGACAGAAGAGACCAAGTGTCCAGGGCAAAGGAAGGTCTACTGGCACAAACTTGCAAAGACAGTGGTGGGTAAATCTGTGAATCAGGCACTGAAGAGTCACAATGGGGAGTGAAAATGTGTTTTAAGACAACAGCTTTGCATGTTCAACACATGCAATGCAAGGCCCTAAAAAATAAAAGTTCTCTACAGATGGCTTTGTAGACTCCAAAGGAAGCAGCTGAGCTATGCTGGATTGAGCACTGAGGAAGCAAAGAGGTTGAACAGACTGAACAAAGCAAAATGGCAGGGGGTGGAAGAGAAGGAGATGGATGAGGAAGGGAATATTATTTTGTAGAGCAGTATCGTACTTTGCTGGGTCACAGACAGTGTCTGAATGCACCTTAAACTCTTATTTCCCATTCTTTCCCAGCTGGATAGATAATTGCCTGACTGTAGAATTATATTAATCATTTTTATGTTTATGATCTCCAGTGCCAGCACAAGGAGTGCTGTCAGACAAAGCTGTCTCACCATAGGCTACAAGAACAGAAACAGGACCCCCTTCCTCTCCTGTATTTGAGATCAGTCTCTAAGAAAAGCACAGGAAACATCAGGAATTCCCAAGGATCGATGGAGTAAGATATTCCTATGGTTTCAAGCGTATATATGTATTGTATTCCTTCCCCCATCGTTTCATATGCAGACTGATTTATTAGCCTTAGTCAGCATTCTGTCTTGTAGACCTGCCAGAAAAGCACAGTGGGATGAAACATCTGGTAAGTTTGCTCTAATTCTATTATGAAATATGTCCAAGTTCTAGTGAAAAGTAAACAAGTCACTGTCCTTAAAAAGCTTTGCTGTCAGGAAACTGTGGCACTCAGCAGTAGGCATCAGTCCTCTTCTCAGGGCTGTCAAGGGGGAAGAGCTCCAATTGCGAGTCACACTGGGACAGGTATAAGATTGCTTATATCATTGCTGGGTCCATTAGATTTAATTTGTTCACCACTGTCTGCTGTCTCATGATCACTCAGTGACATTCGCTTTATGTTTAGGAGCACCCAGGAGACACACAGAGAGCACAGGACGGCAGCCCTGTGTCTTTGCAGCAATGCAGGGTGCTGCAGAATCTCTCAGTCTAGCCAGCACTGAACTGGCTCCAGATCCATATGCACGTGAGCACTGCATGGGCACAGATCTTCAAAAAGGTAGCCTGAGGATTCCTGATGCAGCACAGGGCCTTGGATTCAGGATCAAGTGAGAAAAGGCAAACTGGTGGTAAACAGGTACAGCCTGACAAGCTACCATCAGGAAAAATAGCTACTCCACAAATGCTCCACATTACATTTCTCCAGCCTGGCTCTGCACTGACGTAAATCCATTGGCCAAAACTCCCACATTATCTTTCCATGTAGGGCAGGGGCCAAAGGACATTATTTCAGCCTCTAAATTAGAATAGCACCTGTAGAGAAGCTGCTTTTCATTTCTGCAGGCGAATTCCAGCCCTCCTCAATCGCTTGGGCTGTTTGTGGCAAGAAGTGACTCTCCCCCACCAAAGGGCTCTGCAGCAGTGGTTTAATTTCTACAGAAATCATTCCTCTCTTTCCATCAGCAGCTTTAATGAGTGGATGTGCTGCAGGAAAAAAATCTATTGGTGGGTCAAACTACAGCCCTTGCTTGTATTCATCCACAGGGGATACGTTCTAATTGGTGAGGAGCCCTTATAGAGCCATCTGACTTTCCTACGTACCTGTGGTGCGTGAGATATTTGAGACAGATTTAGCTGGGAAAGGGCAGATCAGAAGGATGGTGAACACATGATAGATCATTGCAGAAAACAGAGCTGCACTACAAGCTGCTCCATCTGTAAAGGAGCAGACAGGTAGTACATTTAGGGCAGAGTACAGAATATGCTTATCTGTGCACTCCATGCAACACAGTCTGCAGTCAACACATTCCTATGGGTGCTGGCTTCAGCCATTTGAAACTCATTTTCCGTGTATGCCAGTTCTTACGTTACACTGTGCCAGGCTGCTGGAGCTTGGACACTGAGTGAGGCAAATCCAGCCCCCCCGCCTTTGGCTTGGGGTGACTTCAGGACAACACAAAGTACTTGGCAGAAAATAAGATAAGACATACAGCAAAAAAACAAACCAATTAGAAGTGCCATCAGGGCTGGAATCTCGCTGGGAATGTGTGATACAACTGGAGAAGGTTTAAAATGTGCTGCAGACAGTAATGTGGCTGCCAAAAGGAGAGCAACTGTCAGAGCAGGGAACTTTTTCCAGGCCAGGGCTGGTCCTGAAGAAGATGACATTCTTAACAGTTCTCATTTAATCTGGGCAAAGAAGGCTGAGAGGGGCGAGGTAACACAGAGATGGGAGCAGAGCCACAACCACAGAAGATTAAAACATCTCAGAGACATGTTTAGAAACAGAGTCTGCAAAAGAGGCTTCTGGCAACACAGAGACATTTTGGACCAATCTAACAGCAAGGCACCAGTCTCAGCTGCAAGCGGCACTTCTGAGAGAGGTGCCCAAACCTGCCAGGCAAAGGGAGTTGGTCCAGACCACAACTGAGGAGATGACTGTCATCTTCAGCTGCAGGCAGGAGAAAGACTGTAACTGCCACAAAAAAAGGGGGTGGGACTGGAAGTGAAAAGGTGCAAGGAACTCATAGCTGGAGCTGCCTGAAAAACAACACATGACGCTACAGACAATGGCTACCATCTGGAGAAGAGGCCTCGAGAATGTCAAGGAGCTGACTGGAGCAAGATCACAGGGTGGAAATCACCGTAGTGCCAGAAACTGCAACTTCAGCAATGAAAGAAACACCACAGATAAAACGTAAATGTGTAAAAACCCTCCCATTTCCCAAGCAGGACCCTCCGCTAATCCCCACTGTGGGAGGATGTGAACTGCATGCTTGAATAAATAATGAACTGGGAAAGAAAGGAAGGAAGAGCATGCAATAAGCAGCACCATGAAGAGAAGTGCTCAGTCCAGGGTAAAACGCATGCCAAAGCCCTGGTCTTGACAGGGTGAATCAAATGGGGAAGTAGGGGAGCAGAGGAGCTAGGGTAGCTGCATGGGGCTGCCAGAGCTCCTTCTGCCAGAAAAAGAGAGTCAAAAGCAGGACAAGACAAAAAAAACCCACTGCAGACTGTTTCTAGAGGTACGAGCCAGGACTGGAGGCATGCTGTAGAACACAAACTAGATAGAAAGCTTTCACTTCTTGATGTAACTTAAGTCACCACAAAGTTAATATCAACTTTTACTAAACATTATTTAACATAAAACAATTTCATTTATTTTATTCAATTTTATTAAACATTGTCCATTTCACATTGTACTGAATGGTGCTTTCCCCACAAAAAAAACCATTATCTAGTTTTTTGCAAGAAAATAGGTAGCAACTGCTTCATCTGGCACTTGACCAACAAGCTCTGACCATCATGTTTGGAGGAGGTCTGTGAGTAACACAGACAGAATGCATGTTTCAAATGTTAAAATTAAACAAAGGGTTACAGCTTTGTTCATGATAACATAATTCCTCTCTGCCAAGCAATGCTAACAGAATAGAACAGGCCTGTCACCTACTTGCATGTTCTGATATGGTATGGTGCAGCTACAATCACACTGCTATGGGCAGTCTTCAGGAGCATCCCTGCATCTGTTCCTCCTCCTCACCTGTCTGCCCTGTTAGGGAAAAGAGGCCACAATGTAAACCAACAGAAAAAGACTCATAGAACCACCCAGGTTGGAAAAAACCTTCAAGATGTCAAGTCCAACCATCCACCCTAAAACCCTCAACCCCTACCCCATCTCCTGTAACATCATATCTGCCCCTTTGTTCAACCCTTCCAGGGACAGTCTAGCCCCTCCCTGCACAGCCTGTTCCAAGGCCACCCCACTCTTTCAGTGAAAGAAATTAGCCCTAAGATCCAATCTGAACCTCCCCTAGCACAACCTGACCCCATTTCCTCTTGTCCTATTGCTAGTTGCAAGCTGTTAGAGGTCTCCTTCCAGAGCTCACACAATTTACTTTGATCCAATGTGCCAGCAGAAATTAAGACATTGAGAAAGAGCAGCAAGGAGAAGGAGCTGGACACGGGGTGTGGAGCGAGAAGGGTGGTTGCTTTCTGTAGCTGCTCCCATGGCTGTCCCTATAGTAACAGTTTATTCTATCTAATCAATAAGGCTAACAACAGTCAAGAAAACACAGTGGAGAAGAGAAAGTCTTTTTCTACTCTGAACAGGCTTTGGCCACCACTGGCAGAGTGCTCAAGAGCCTAGCCATGAGAGAGCAACACGTCAGCTGTCCCACCC
Organism: Upupa epops; assembly: GCA_013397515.1. Classification (NCBI taxonomy): domain Eukaryota; kingdom Metazoa; phylum Chordata; class Aves; order Bucerotiformes; family Upupidae; genus Upupa; species Upupa epops. The sequence goes on along the minus strand of VZRI01012194.1, from coordinate 79,813 downwards.
CTTTGAGCCTCTGGTTGTGGGCTGACATGAGGGACAAGATAAGTGAGAGGCAGGATAGAGAACTGAAAAGATGAGTAAGCTGCATTTACTCTCATCTGTGCCCTGTAAAAGCTATCATTGCCTTGCTCTTCATCAGTTCCTCCTGCTTTCCTTTTGACTTAGAAGCAGCAAGACTTGAACAAGAGGGAAGGATATTTTAAAATACTTTAAGGATAGAAACAATATAAATTAATGGATTTTTTTCCCCCAAAGAAACAAAGGCTCCACAATCCTTCTGTCTTTTCTTGCAGCCCCACTCCTTTTGTTCTCTGGCAAAAACTCCCCCTTGAAGTGCACTGCATTTTCTGGGCACTATATCTTCACTATATTCTTCACAGCAGTGAGATTTTTTCGATAGTCACTTGAATAATCAGCAGTCAGTGTTAAAGTACAGCACTGTCTTTTGACACCCCTAACCTCCAGGAAGTAGCACAAAATGAAGAGGGAAGCTTGCAGTTCTTACTGGACTCATTTTCTTTCCTTGAGAACTAGCTCTTTCTTCCCTACATACAAGTATCACACACAGTTAAAGCCAGCCCTAGTTATCTATAGCCAGCTCTGTTCCTGTTCCTGACACTGTACAACTGGAGTATGGGAGTAGTTTAGGCTAGTAAGGGGATAACGTTGGCTTCTAAAGTTGTCCCAAAATGAGTTGTTTGCACAGCAGCTCTCCATGTTCCTCATGTGGACACCTCCTCAGATGAAAAAACTTAACAGGAGCTGTAGAAACTTCTAATTTGCAGTTAATTTGCTACTTGTTGAAAGAAGCTGCCTGTGCTAGGTCCTACCTTTTCAATACCAGAATGTATTTTATAAAGAATTTAATGAGACAGAAGAAATTAAAGAAGGAAACACACAGCCAAGTCCAAAGGAAGGAAGGGCTGTTCTTTTACCCTGGGTGAAACCATTCACTTCTTTTACATGGGGTTATATTATTTTTGTAAGCACCCAGCTTTTCCAGTGCTAATTGGAGCTTGCTGTTTCTTGCTGACAGCCAGCCATATGTAACCCCTGTTCTTTACAAACATCATACATTGTGCAGGATTATGTGGTCACAGACAGGGGGCTTTTTTCCTTCCTGCTAAACTAAATTCTACCAGCCTGGTCCATTGGCTTGCTGTCTCCTCTCCAAGCCACACCAGAGGCATGGATATAAAGCATTTTTCAGTGACGAGTGTGTTTTACTAGAGACTCCTTCCACTTCCCTCTAATTTGGGGCTGTTTTTTCATCCTGTCCTAGTCCAAGGGTACATCAGCTGCCACCAAAAGTTAGTCTGAAAACCAGAAGAGGTGGTAATCTCATCTGAGACCAAGTAATGGCTTTCAGGGGCTTGTGGAAGAGCTGACACCCTTCTGTAGTATTTCCAACCTGGTGAGTAGAAGCACTTTTGAAGCTCTCAAACCATGCTTAATTAGGTGTACTTAGGGGAAGTATGCTTGTGGCCCACTGTGACAGCTCTGAAGAGACTAGAGTCACAAGAAGGACCCATAGCGGCATTTTTAACTCGGGAGTTAAAAATCTTAGATTTTGAGCAAAGTGGTGGAGTTAACAGATGGATCTGCAAGTGCATACAGGGGCCTGATCAGGAGAGATGCTGAAGTAGCCAGCAGCACAGTGGAACAGGATGGTCTGAACTTCAGGCAAGACACTGCATACCAAGTAGAAGCTGACCCAGAAATCAGAGAGATAAGGGAAATAGAGAGGTGAAATGAGGACAAATGGAAGCTCTCTCTTACCATCATCAAACTCAAAGCAGAACATCTCAGAGGAGGGAGAAAAAGAAACAGAGAGAGACAATTTGTGTGAGTTACTCAGATAATTACACTGCTCCTATTTGATTGCCAGTGCAGCCCAGACCAAGGAACAAGGGCTACCATATGTCTTTAAGATCAAATGTTTTTATTTTTGCCTGAAACATCACAGCAGTTTCACTGAGGACAAGCACCACCAAGGGTCTATCACTTGCTGAATCACTGCCAGTCCTTCTGGTGTTCCCTTTAGATGTACAACATGCCAAGCCTTCACCATTCCCTTTCTGTTAGGTTTGTTACTTGGCCTTGGAAAAGTCAAATTTGTACTGGAATAGTTTGTGATTCAGCAGATTCAGGCGAATGAAGTGAAGCCAGGGAGGTGACTCATTAGGAGAAAGGACACAAGAAGAGAAATGACTGTGTAAGTGAAGCATATGAAAATGGTCATCGAGACAAGACAAGAGGTGGACAAGAAAGTATAGGAATAAAGCTAAAAGAATCAAACTTGGCTAAGAAAGGCTGAAAGGAAGAGGGGAGAAAGATTTTCAGGAAATAAAGACAAATCAGAATTTTTCAACTATGTAAGAAGCGAAATGTCAGCAGGGCATCTAAGAGAGTGCCAGGGTTATTTAGCAACAGCAGAAAAAGATTGCAGAAGAATGAAATATTTACCAAGTGTTCATAAGAAAGAATGCAGGACTGAGATAGTAGACAGAATGACTTGTTCCATGAGAGGGGAAATGTACCCAAAGAACTGCAGGTCACAAGTAGAAAGAATAAATAAAGTACGGCTCTGCATGGTACAGACACCCTGTCTCAGACATGGAGGAGGCAGGGAGGTCTCCTGAGATTAAATTTTATATAACCCAGGAGCAGAAGACAAATGGGTTCCTATTACATTCATCTATCACACTCATTTGCCCTACATGGACTAGAACCCAAACTTAGGCACTGTGAGAACAGGGACCGTCCTGATGCTACTTTAATATCTCCTCTGATGCTGCATGGGTCTCCCAGCATCTCACAGCTGGCCCTGCCTCATACCCCAGAGCTGCTGCTGGAACAACAACTAACAGCTGCATCCCTGCTCAGTGTCCATAATTCAGGAAGAGATTTCTGGGTGTTACAAGGCTGACCAAGGTCACCTGGAACTACAGTCAGGGATTTGCACTGGAAGCAGGCAAATATCAGACGAATATCATCAGAGTTAAGCTGAGAACAGAAAACTACAAGCAAAGTGAGAGAGGGACTAGCATCTCTGAGATGGGAAAAGCTTCAGGCAAAACCTGTTGGAAAGTCATATCAAACTACCCATTGTTATCATTCTATTTATTTTTTTTAAAGAAAATGTCTTTTTTACTGGTTTGGGTTTTTTTTTCATTTAAGGACAGGATATTCAGAAGGCACGTAAGAACATGGCAAACAAGAAAAGGATCTCATGTGTCCTTCCCTTGAGAGAGTTACAGAAGTGCCATGGCTGATGTACTGTGAACAAACTTCATCTGGACACGTGTCCCAAAGGACAAGCATTGCAAAGTGGCTGCCAACAGAGTGCTCTCTTCAACTACCTGGCCCATACCTTGCTTTCAGTCTTTTTCTTTATATTAGCTTTTGTAAACAAAATGTGAGGGGATAGAGTTAGACTCAATATAGTGTAGCAGCTTGGGGAAAGCAGAAATACTGTCAGGTGCTGATACTTTCTCCTTAAAATGTTTTTTTTGCTCAAACTTAACTTTTCTCTCTGCCATCTCTCCATGCTTCCTGTTAGAACACAAGGTGACCTTTCCATGCTTAATTACCAGAACAAAATACACACAACATTAATGCCAAAACTGCCCCCTGTGCATTCTACTACGTTTGCAGATGTTTGAAATAATCTAACCTAATTTCTTTTTCAGGTTAAGGTGAATGCGGTGTGAAATAACCACAGAAAGCAAACAAGAGACAGGAAGATAGACAAACATATGTTGACAAACACAAGCTGAGATAGAGTCTGTGTGTGTGTGTGTGCCCAGTAAACTGTTCCCCAGCAGAGTTTGTCTCTATTCTGAAACAGACGTTTGGTGGTAGTGCTTTGCCTTTATAGCAATGTTCATGCAATCATCTCGAGGCATCTCTCAAAAACACGCAGCACAGTGTGGCAATCAGAAACTACTAGTAAAATCATTTTACAGAAGAGTAAATTGATTCATATGGTCTGGATGATTTATCCTTACTCATCACCAAGAATCAGTGAAGAAGCGAGTACAACATGGAAATCACTACTCATGAGGCTCTAATTATCATTTTTGCTCCACAGTCCTCACCCTTGCAGACTTTGAATGCGGCACAGTGGGAGTTCCCCCATGGTGCATCCCAAGGAGGATGCATTCCCTCCACCCAGAGTGGGCATCTGCCTGGGCACCGCATCTTTGCCAGCAGGGACTGAAGCATTGTCTGCTGACCATTCTGCTTGCAACTGGTGGCACATTCATCTGACCTCTGCTGTTTGAGTATTTCACCTACTGCGCACGTGATGAGGCTATTTTACATGACTTGCAATGCAGCTGTTACGGCATAGGGCCAAATGGGGCTCCAAAGTCATTCTTTCAAGAAGAAGTGAGGCTGCAGGTACCCTGACACCCAGATGGACCCAACTTGCCTTCATGATACATGGGAACAAGAGAAATAGGGGCTGTTGCCATGTTCCATCTCCAGCAATCCCCCGTGATCTGGTTTCTGAGGCAGGTAAATGCTTTGGGGTTCTCAGCCAGACGAGCATTAGGTCACAGCTCTACACATTGTGCAGATCTTCAAGCACAGCCCTAAGAAAATTCTTCAACAGACTGGAAGTAAACCTGGACACACTTTGGAGAAACTGAGTTCTGGAAAAGAAAATGTTAAAAGCCATTTCTATATGACAAGGCACTTAAGAAGTTCGGCCAATTAAGCTGCTTGATTGGCTGCCATGGCTAACACTATCATTTTGCACACAGGGTGCCTCACGCATGAATGAGGATGCCTTTGCTTTGTGTCAGTGCCTTTCTGTCTTTGCGGAATAAGCAAGTTCACACTAATTTCCCAGCATTTTGAGTACCAATGCTCTGGGCACCTAATAAATCAATTAAAATTTATTTAGTTACTGTTGGGTTATTTAAAAACTTAATAGCAAACATACGCCATGATCGGGACTTGAATTACAGCATTTCTCATTTGCAGTTCAGATATCAAGACAGAAGGGCTCAGCTTCACTTCACAACCCTCTGGCCTGGCACCCAGATGGACAAGTAAGCAATTGAGATGGTTCAGATGGAGAAACCCCTAGGACGCCGTGTGCATTTAGAGAGAGCAATTGAGAAATAAGAGGCACGTTTAATACAGGAGAAAAATGGCCCTCATACAAAGATTTCATTGAGGGGGTTTAGCCGTGTGGGATAATCCCTTTCCTGAACAAATGACACAATTCAGTTTTGAGCACCCTATTGTGCAAGTAGCCCTAGAAGCACTTCTAAACCTTCCCTCTGTCCCACATGCAACAACTAAGATGTTGTAATTATTCAAATAATCTCTTGTTTGTCACTAAAATACTACTGACCAGTTATACCACACCCTTCACTGAAAACAGTTGTGACATCCACAGGTAGGCAAATATTGTCTTTCTTTCCCAGATGACAAGAGGTTTTAGAGTAGATTAGGAATTACCCTTATGAGTTTTTATGCTCAATTCTAAACAATTAAGGTCATCCTTTCACTTCTAATTAAAACAAAGGAGTCTGCATGTACTTCAATCTCAACCATTTCATAGGGAAATGTAATTTGGCCTAAGTGATCGTAGATTCATAGAATCATCATGGCTGGAAAGGATCTCCAGGATCATCAAGTTCAGCCCTCATCCCAACATCTCCCTAACCCCTAGACCATGGCCTCAAGTGCACTATCTATATGTTTTTTAAACAGTTCCAGGAATGGTGACTCCAGCACCTCCCTGGGCAGCCTGTTCCAATTCCCAGAGGAGTGCTTGGGTATAATGCTGAACAGACATCTACACAGACCTCCCCTATTTCTGCTCTGCAGTAGTTGCATAAAAGAGCCTTATAGGGTCTATAGGGTCAGGACACCTGTTCACAATAGTTTGACCTAGTCCATATTGCCCTACAGCAGCAATGGTTCTGTATAACTGTGAGAGTATAATGTAACATGTAATGGCTTAGCAACTCATATGAGCTACAGTTTTCATCTCTGATTGGAAAAACAGTCTTTAAAAACTTAGTTGTTTCACAAAAATTTAATCACAGTCCATGATACATTCACTGGAGTGATGCAGATCCTAAAGATAAATGTCTCCTGGTCAAAACATTTTCAGATTATCTACAGAGGTTTAGGAATAATTAGCCTGATTCATAGAACCACAGAATCATTAGGGATCGGAAGGGATCTCGAAAGACCATCTAGTCCAATCTCCCTGCCACAGCAGGATCACCTAGACTAAGTCGCACAGGAACACATCCAGGCAGGTCTTGAACATTTCCAGAGAAGGGGACTCCACAACCCCCCTGGGCAGCCTGTTCCAATGCTCCATGACCCTCATTGTGAAGTTCCTTCTGATATTGATATGGAACCTCCTATGTTCCAGCTTGCACCCATTGCCCCTTGACCAGATGACCTTGAGAAGAGCCTGGCTACATCCTCCTGACACCAACCCCTCATGTATTTATAGACATTAATGAGGTCACCCCCCAGCCTCCTCTTCTCCAAGCT
>VZRI01012194.1:21223-73165 GCA_013397515.1 Upupa epops | reverse complement strand
TTCCAGCAAATATCAGGGTAGTTAAAATCCCCCATGAGGACCAGGGCCTGTAGCTGTAAGGCTGCTCTCAGCTGCCTGTAGAAGACCTCATTGACTTCCTCATTCTGATGTGGTGCCCTGTAACAGACACCCACAACAGCGTCACCCATGCCAGCCTGCCCTTTGATCTGCACCTACAAATTCTCTACTCTCTTCATCTGCCCCTGGACAGAACTCAAGACAGTCCAGTTGCTCTCTCATGTAAAAAGCAACTCTACCACCTCTCCTTGCTGATCTATCTCTCCTGAGAAGGACATAGCCGTCCATGACCACATTCCAGTCATGTGAGCTATCTCACCAGGTCTCTGTAATTGCCACCAGATTATAATCACCTGACTGGATACAGATTTCTAACTCCTCCTGCTTATTCCCCATGCTGCATGCATTGGTGTACAGATTCCCTATTGAGCCAGAAAAAGCATCCACGCAATAGGCCCAGAATTTAGATGGTTCTCATTTGCGTCTCGTGAACTTTGAAGAATCATAATGCTGCAGATTTGCAGAGGCAGAAATCATCTAGTGCCCACCCCCATGGCAGGACCGATGCACCCATGACACACTTCTGACAGATGTCTGTCCAATCTATTCAACAGGACTCCAGGCCAGCCAAGGACTTGGTCCTTGACTTTATCACAGTTCCCAAGGTAAATGAGAAATCAGGCATGTTTTCTGTACACACTGACATGTCAGAGAAATTAAAAACATGACGGGTTCTCATATCAGACTGTTGAGGACTAATTACAACAGTGCTTTCCAGCAAACCAGTGATTGTTGGCTAATTTTCTGTTATGAAACAGAAACCAGGGTTAATGAGGCTAATTGTGTCTACCAGTGTTTCAAACGAAAAAAGGAAGCCAACTCAATTTTAAAGCGAGCTCTTTGTCAGGCAAAAATTGAGGAAAATTGCTACAGTTGTACCAGCATTTCCTGAAATGGCTGAGGACCATGGTGGGGAGCTAACACTGCACAGCACACGCTAGTGCTGCACAAAATGAAGCTTGTTAGGCGGTAACTGTACCCAGCTTCGAAAGCCTGGCTGTGTAACGGACAGTGACGCTTGAGCTGTTGAAAGCAGTGCAACAGAGAGTCATTAATAAAGTGAATGACCCTCATTCTAGCTCTACAATGGTGCTATCACAAAAAATTAAGAAATCAAGGTATGTAGCAATTTGTCAGACAAACAAAAGCTTTGAGTTCTATGTCTCACTCATGACTGATTAATTAATTACCCAAGCCGGACTAGTAAAAAATGAATGCATTGCTGCAACCTAAAATTCACATGCGGCTATCAGTTCCTCAGAAGAAAATAAAAAATCAGACCTCTTGCTACAAGTTGGTAATTCTAATAGTTATTTGGAAGAGTCTAGTGACTTCAGGACAAAAGATAATAGCGGTATCTGCAGCACAGTGCAAGCAGCTGCCTCTGGGAAAGCCTCATCCCTGCCAAATACTCCTCAGCGTTTATCCCTGCTATTCCCTTCTAGCTGCTGTTGAATCCTCAGCCAGGCCAAACAGCCACACGTTGGTTTTGCAATGTAACCAACTGGAACTAAAAGGCAGCCACACTTGTTTGCACTCCAGACTGGTGCCCAAATCAAGCCAGAAAGAATCTGAAGGCTCTCAGCTGCAAAACACAGAGGCACAGTGGCTGTGGATTGAGCCAGGCTGCCTTGTCCCTCTGTGAGCCCAAGGCAGAAGCACACTGAGACTTGCAGGAAGCACTTACTCTGCTCATGTGGGAGAGGTCTGAAGATCTGCATCCATACACGTGGCTGTCCAGAGAGATGTTCCTTAAGAGGACGGTGACTAAGAAAAACATGATGGTGTGCCAGACTGCAAGGACAGCAAGCAAGAAAACAGACAAGCGGAAGAGGTCCCATGGGGAAAAATGCAGAGCTAAGGAAGGAAAGGAATTAATGTGATAATACATGAACATAAGAGAGAATAGAAAACAGGCGGAAAAAAGGGGAATGTAAAGACAAAGCAGAAATAGAAAGCAATACTGGTTAAAAAAGGCAATGGAGTGTGCACAACATGAAGGTCATAAAAAAGGCCACCACATCCTTGGCCTCACGTTTCCAATCAGAAAATCAGCTCTGGAAGAGAGGGGGTGAGGATAAGCAAAGGGATTTTCAAGACAGGAGTGTGAAACACCTGGCTGAGATCTCAACTTTTATAGTGAAATGCCCATTTGATGTCTTTTCAGTTTAAAGCTACAGCCAGCGGCAATCCAGCTCTAGCAGTTCTCCTGATCTGGTGCCTTTTGTCGAGTGTAAGGTGTTCACTGGAATCGAAGCTTCCCTTTAGAAAAATGATGGCTGCAGCCTTTCTGGTTTGTCAAGATACAGCCTTCGCTATGTAAATCAATGCTCTGCTGTCTTACTGAACCTGCAGCCTGAGGTGTGAACGTCACCAGTTCACCTTAATGGGATGTTAGCCTCAAAGCCTCATTGTGACTCTCTGAATGCTAAAACTATTTTAAACAAATTGCTTAACACACAAATCCTGGGATTAAGTCACTCACATTACAGGAGAACTGGGTCAGACTTTGATTTTTCATCTAAGGACTATAAAAAAGTAGTCTGAACAAAACAAGTACTTGAAGTTCCAGCCACTGGTCATCACAGTAAGACAGTTTTATTTGGGTTTAGAAAAACAGGGCTCTGGTTTGAATGACAGCTGGTATTCCCTATGTATCATCTCCAGTTAGGTAAGCGATTCTTTGTTTGCTTTCAGAATTTCTATTCCCTCTCTAAAATCTGGTGTCAGTATTACTTGGGTTTACAAACCTTTTGATTCATTTTTCTGGGCTACTCTCTGCCTTCTTATTCATGTTCTCTGCACTTGAGAAGACCCGGAGGAGAACATGGAAAGAAGAACTTGATGATAAGGCACAGAAAACATCAAGCACCTTTCTCTCTCACATGCAGACCACCCATGCAGCCATGCATGTGGGCAGCACAAGAGCCACTGCAGTGAGGCACATGGCAGAGAAAGGCTCACACCCCCCTGGCGTCCACACACATGAGGAAAACTCCATGTTTTCAGAGCTGACTGGTAGTTACCAATGCTTCCACTGTTCAGCTCTCAAGAGGAATCCCCTGAAAGCTTGGAAATTGCTAATATCTACCATGAAAAACATTTGAAAGACTCACATTTAAGTACCCAACATCTCTGGTCTCCAAGTTCCCCAGTAGCCCTAGGAAATGGTAGGTAAGAGCCTTACCCAGAAGTCACAGATAACCCCCCATGCTTTGGCCTTGAATAAAGATTTCAGTACTGGGCTTCCTACCAGAAGTGAATGCACATCCATCAAAAAATAGATCAAAAGACAAATGAAACTGTCTGCTCAGATAAAGCCCTTTTCAAAAACTTACAAGGCAGAGGGGGTGGTGGGGGTAGTGGGGGGGAATGATCATGCGAGAGGATTTAAAGAAATGTCTGTTGAAAGATAAAATAAGAAAGATACTATGCTGTAGAAAGCGAACAATGAAGCAGAATCCAGTCCTGCCATACCAAATGAAAGAAACCCACGTCCCTATTTACAGTGAAGAGTGAAGATCACTCATCGAAACTGTATAATTAGAAATTCACACACAAAGATAAAAGTGACCAGTGAATGCTGCTGTAATCAAAGATAATACAGCATTGTATATAAAAATCTGACACTCTCCAAAAATAGGGATAATGGGTCTCATTAATAGAGTCTTCATCCGAACTAAACAAGTTCCCTTTATTCACATAGTAATTTTTCCTCGCCTGCCAAAAGAAACCCTCACGATTAGTCGTCACAGCCCCACACATCTGTGCCTAGCTGAAGTTTAGTTGCAGGCAGGACAAGGATACCCAAAGAAACCCATTCACATTTCAGAGATTTCCATTTTCACACGAGCTTGTGTTGCTTGGGCTGTATCTGAAAACACAGCAGAGCCCTTGGGTTCTTCTCTTTGTGCAGAACAATGGCTCACAGCGCTTGGGCACTTACTATCCTCGGCTGAAATACAAATATTCAAGGAATATATGGGACAGCATACTACCGTGGAAAATCTTCAGGTGCAAAAAGTAGTGTGAGGAGATATTGACATCTCAGTAAAATTGAGAAGGCTTAAAATACCTGCTTAGAAAATGTGTGTGTAGGGGGTTCTTAAACAAGCAAACACTGCAAAAGCAAATAAGCAAACCCAAAACCCAGTAAATAAATAAATAAACCAACCCAGTAATGGAAGCAAGTACTTTTTTCTTAGCTTCTTGGGAGTTGAATTACAATTTGTCCTTATCTGCATGCCAGTAGTGCAGGGAGACACACAGTCAGAGATGGTTGTTGTTTTGAACTTGCAATTGGTTAGTGTCAGGTTTCCAGGCAGGTGACAAGCAAGAGGGCTTGGACACAACCAGAATCCCAGGAACCTCACCAGAAATTCAGTCAAGGCAACCAAATCTACAAAAGATGTTGCAGCTATATTATCATAACACCAGAAAATTACAAGTTAGCATGTCATTTACTACTGTTTCCAAATCTGATAATAACCTAACTCCCAAGAGCATTCAAGTCTGCTGATACTGCTCTGTTCAGTCTCTACAAAGTAAAACTGCCCTGGAAAGGCAATAACCTCCTGGGCTGCATTGCTCCTGGTCTCCCTGGACTGTAAGCCTACCAGAAACACTGTGATCTGGAAAACACCAATTCTTCCTTTTGTGTTACAAAGGACGAGAGAAGTTGTTACACCACCCTACATTTATCCTTATTCTGTCTCTTAGGAGCCATTTTATACTACATAGAAAACCCTCATTGATACTCCCTATGCAGGATCGAGGGGGAAGGTTTAATGTAAGCAGATTCATAAGTGGGGCAAAAAGAGATGTCAGTCCTCAGCAACTCTGAGAAGCTAACTTTAGGAGCTAGTTCAAGTCCTACAGGTTTAGTATTTCAGATTTATTACCAACACATGTTGATAAGTCTCTTTTTCCTCTTCTTCTTAAGACAATACTAATTTAAATCAAACATTTATCTATTCCCCACAAGTGGTAATAAATTACTGCATAATTAGTGCAAAGCAGAGGCAAACCTAAGACAGGAATTAAAGTCCCAAACCTTCCAAACATTATATTTGTATATTATTTGTCTCTTATTAAATAAACACAACACCCAGGCTCTCTCATTATTATAATTCACAAGCAGCTGGCCTAACAAATATTCAGTCAGACCACACCTTAAAGAAAAAACAGAAAAAAAAGAGAAGGGGCAGAGGCAGGCATCATGAGTCAGGAAAATGGCTCCTCTAATCTTGAATCAAATTTATTTTTATTGGAAACTGAAAAAAAACCCTAGTTCTTACTTTCCAAAACTCTTCACTGCACACCGTCAGCAACGCTTGTGCACAGTGAGCCTTTATAAACAGTTTCTTCACCTCTGCAAGTATGTGAGTCATCTATGGTGAGGAAATTGTAAGGAGAAAGGATGGCAAACAGCACATGAGCAAGCGCATGGCAGGTTTTGTACACCTTCCTAATGGAAGGGTTTTACAGAACTGGTTGGGAAACACTTAAGTTGCATATATGCTCCAAAAAAATAACATAAAATCTAAATAGCAGCACCTAAGACACATGCTTTTCTTACTGAACTCAACAACACTTTTACTGCTGACATCAGTAAGAGCAGGACTGGGGCCAGTAAATTACCAAAGACACTCCTGAGAGAAGCATTCCCAGCAATTGCCTGTAGTAGCTCTAAAAGAAGGCCTTATTCTTCCAAGTAGCCTGCCCTAAAAAGTCAAACACACTGGGACAGGAAAAAAGCTCCAAGGGATTAAATATCTATCTCCTAACAACAAACATCAGGTTCTCCTTACACTCTTCAGGCTAGGAAAAAAAATATTGTAATAGAAAAATATTTCAGTCCAATTCACTTGTTAAAATGTTTTTGTCATCCTACTGAAACGTCTCCCCAGGTTGTTCTTAATTTATGCCTACAACGTGCATTTCAATCAGAATCTGATCACTCACCATGGATGTCAAGTGCATTATCAAGATTAGTCAAGTATGAAATACTAGGGAGGAAAAAATATTACGAAGAAGATGTAAACTGACCTAGTTTGAGAGCCCATTGTCCCAAATTATCAGGATTTCACTAACGACTGTAATTGTTTCATCTTGTCAGAATGACTTGCAGCTTATGAAGTGCATTGATCTACTGGTGAGAATTAATTGTAGAACCCAGTGACTTCTGTCAAAGTAATACACTTAGTCAAAACCTTTCTGTTCTCTATCTTTGCTGGTGTGTCCAAAATTAAAATTCAAAACTTAACAGAAGCAGAACTCCCTAGGAATCTCAAAGAGCCAACTGGAACTTAACAATTCCTTCTCATTTTGTATTCCACACTAAACCCAAGGTCAGTTAACAAAATATATTCTGTGAATAAAAGCATAATTATTGGTGTAATTTGCAGTGCAAATGAAAGAAAATCATTACTGCCTAATTAGCAGTACATATGTCAAGAATTCAGTAAGAAAAACGGACTCGGAAATAAAATAATAATAAATTTGAAAACTAGAAGCTTTTTATCTTCCTCTCTGAACAGAAACCACAAGCCCTCTATGTTGCCTAATTTCTTTTATAAATAATTCACTCCAAAATGTGGACATTTTCCATAGCAGACATTTAAATCTCAAGAAGGCTTTGTGCACAAAATAAGAGGGGCTTCATTAATCATTCTCTATTCCTTGAAGCCAATTTTTAACTATGGCTTCTTGCTGAAGAAAACATTTTTATTGCTTGAAAGTTTTGTGTGAGAACTTTCAATAACATCTCCTCTACAATGTCTGGGATCCTTTCAGACCCTTTTTCTTTTTCAAAATGAGGACTCTGTCACAGAACACTTCCAAAAAATCTCTAAAACACAGCGGGATGCGATTCCAGTAAGGCCAGATTGGTCTAATGGAGGCTGAACCCAGCCCAGAGGGTTCATTTCTCAAGTCACTAGGATTCTCAGTTGCATCAGAAGACCTTCAGGGATGAGGTCCTGCTTCAGCTCAAGATGGTCAGAGAAAGGGAACTGAATGGAGAAGGCAGCTTATGGGCAGAGGTAGAATCAGTCACCCAAGCTCCACCCATCTGTTCTGCTGAAAGCAGCTTCTTTTCATTAGCATCACTGCTCTTGCAGTGCCTTGCTTGAAGCTGCACTGCACCCAGCTATCAACAAATCACATGTTCAGCTTCCAAAATTCAGGCAACCCCAGTCACTGGCTTTTCCAAAACAAAAACAATGACAAAATCGCAGCTGTAAAGTTATGACACAAAGAACTAGTACAGCATACAGCCATGTACACCCTGAGATACAAGAAATACGGTCTGTCAATAATCTTCTCAAAGCAGAGAGAGTTTATTCAGGGTAAACCACACAAATCTCAATCTTCCTGTCTCAAGTCTAACATACTTCAGAAAAAAAACCAACCCAAAATCTAGTTTTGAAGTTGATTTGCAGCCAATATCTCTGACAACTTTTGAAAAAACAATCTCTACAATTGTTTTGATTCAATTATCAGAGAAGTCGTGTAAACACAAGTGATGATTTCCCAAGCTTCCTACAAACAAGGGGAAGTTCTGGCCTAGGTTGAGCTACTAAAAGCCACTACATGGAGAGCAGCTATCACTAAGTTACAGCAAAAGTATATCAGCAAACAGGTGTCATCAAAGATGATTTATTCCTGTCAGTGTGCAAGTGAGTTAAGGTGTGCTCTACTGCTGCATGTCCTAGGGATGCCGCTGATACTGATAACCAAGGGGACACTGTAGGTAACCATTTGGGATATTTCTTCTAAGTTCCCCACTCACCACTGTCAAAAGCTTCTACAGAGAGTGTCAAGAAACCAGAGCCAATAGAAAGTATGAAAACATGACAGCTTTCTATGGAGCATCAGCTCCATAACCAAACCAAGCCTATTTAAAACCACCCACCCAGCCTCACCAGAACAGATGTGACATGCCACAGTGCAGGGCAGAGCGTATGAGGGACAGTTCATTGTACACACTGGCCTGAAGAGGCATCGTTCCCTGGGTGAAACCGCAGGGTGGCTAGGGATCCTTCAAGCTTTGTCTAGAGATATTGAACTCTTCAGAGGACAGTCACAGCGTTAGGAATAATTAACTGCATTAACATTCACTACACTGCCAAGCATTGTTCATCCCCTGGTAAAATGAACTTTGGGTTTTGCCTTGATTAGCCGCCACAATCAAGGAAAACATGTCTGAAATTTGCAGACAATTTTCATGCTTGAGGAGAGAGCACTGTCTTAGTCTGTAGCACAAGTGCTGTATTATCCTTCACTTCCACAGAAGAAGATGTCAGAATGAGACACACTATGTGTGACAATTTAAGTGCGTGCCCTAGGGCTTAAATCAGCACAGTGCCAAAGTCTAGAGATCCTCGCAATCACAGACAGGCTGACCTCAACTGCAAGACTCAGAAAATAGGCTACATTTCCCAAATTCTGAGCTGCACAAGGCCTCTTTGTGAAAGGTCCTGGGAAGAAGCTAATTTCTTCTTTTAAATTCCATAGTCTGACAGTAACTTCAGAAAGGCTTGGAAGCAAACTGACATTTTTCTTGCCTAATTTTTTTCATTTTCTTCTAATAAAAATCATATTGGCTAACCAATTTTAATTTTTTCAAACAAGGTATGATACGTGATAAAGCACACATGATATGTTCAGATATCATGGAGTGAAAGAAAGCACCAAGTCAACCACCATTCAAACTTCTCCAAGGGTCTTTGGGAAGTAGAGGGGTAAAGATGTGTAGGTGAGGCCATCTGAGCAACTCAGAGATGACCTTTAGTGGTGCTAATGGCAAACTGATTTCAGCAGCAGCCAGAGTTGCAGTCACAGCATTTGACTGCAGAGGGAAGGACCCTCCTGAGCAGCAGCTCACCCCAGCGACTGCTGCTCACCACCTCTGCAGTGCAGACCCTTTTTCATGCTGGGCGTTTGCTTGGTCAGCAGACCGCTACCAACACAGCTATTGCAGTTAGGTTTGCAACCTGAAGCAGCAGCATAACATCTCCCCAAACTAGAATAGTTTAAGACCACTAAAAGTGGCCTTAAACTCTCATCACAGCTCATTTCTCCTCACATGAGCACTTCAAGAGCAAGATCACCACAAAGACACACAGTGTCATTAAGGTGGTAGAAGCCTCTTAGCACCCTTACAGCTTCGTAGTTACAGCAGTATGCTCCAGCTATTCTTACTCAGGAACCAGGTGGTGTCTTTTCAAGACAAAGCCATCCAAACTCAGTCACGCTCTCACATGGCTGTAATCAAACATTGCTCACTTACCTTTGCATGTGAAATGGAACTTGGATAAACTCTTCCCTGTTTTCCCCTACACTTTCCTAAACCTCAAAGAGGGGGCCTGCACCCACCCACATGATTTCTGTAGGAGTCGTCACATCACAGCCAACATGCCAAAGAATGTGTTAGTATCTGAATCCCACAGTCATTCCTACTGTGGGCTCTCCCTTTGCTGCCATTTCATGGGTATTTTCAAGTGCTTGGTAAGGATTATAATCTGGGGCCAGCAGAGGAAAATTTTTCATCATTACTTTGTTATTGTCAGCTTATCACCTGTGAATATGTACCACACAAGGAACCACACTGCCTTGAAAACAGCAGCTCTGGATACAAAACATGTAGATAGGCAGGAGTCTGTGCCCATATTTCAACACAGAGAAGAAATCCTTTTGGAACTACCCTTCCGCCAGGTACTAGAATTGTTTAGAAATCAGAACTCAGCATCTGGAGCTTTCTGACTATGTTCTGCTGTCACAACTCCCCAGAGTTCTTTCTCATGTGTGTGCCCACCTCACCAGGCACCACAGAGATCAGCATGTGTTCTGTGGTTTCCTCCCATGCAAACTCATGCCACGGGCCACACTTGTCCTTAGCTGCACAGCTACATGACGTGCCTGTTACTGGGGGTGGGTCCTACTCAGTGCAGTGATGCTATGAAGCCAAAGTGCTCGGCACCTTCCAGAAGAAAGGCATTACTCTTCCATTGTGTTAAGACACTGTTACCAAAAGGCTTGGCCACTTGCATAGGTGTGAATGTCAGCTACTCTGAGATGGACAGGCTGCCTGTGCCACGTTCCCCCTGCTTTTGCCATCCTCGTCTATCATCTGTTTTCCATTTCAGTCCTTTACCTCCCATTCTCTAAAAGTACATGCAGTTGAAAAGCATCTGGCTGGCTCCCTGGGATCTGCTGCTGGAAGCAGAATTTGGTCTATTACTTGTTCCAGGGAGCAGGCCAGAAGCAGCCAGCCAGCTTGAGCATCAAGCCAAGAGATGGAATTTTATGGGGTTCCTGGGATGGTTTTTTCCTTATTGTAATCTCTACCTCCTGCCTTGAGATTTTCCAAGCATACCCGGGGCCACAGGACCTGTCCATGACATGAGCTCATGGTTAGGTCACAGTTGTCACCAGCACAGGCAGCTGCAAGCCACTGAGCTGGGAATGACTCCCTCGGCCCTGAATTCAGTTAAGAAATTTAACTGATTTTAAGGAAAATAACCGCACAAAGCTTTCAGTTTAGTCTAAGAATAGCTTATTTAGATGTGCCGAGCTGATTGCACCAAAATAAGCCTTCTTCGTGCTAGAAACAGTTTAACCAACCCCGAGCAGTTTGTCCTTTCAAATGTGTGCGATAACAAAGAGCATAGGGACGCATGCAGTGAGTAGTTGCCTGGGCTGTGAAACACAACATTAATCTGCCACCCCGACCCCACTCCCTATTGCCAATATGTCAAACATCGTCACTCTGCTTAGCCCAGGCACATTCCATGCACTGTACTCTTTGTCAATAACCATTCAAATATTTCTCTGCCAGTAAAAATCTCAGCGTTTTCCTGCTCCCTCCAGCATCTGCAGAGTTTCTTAGTTCTTCAAGAAAACTCAAATGGAAAATATTGACGAGTTTTCATTGCTTTTAAGTGCACACAAAAACACCTCCATCTGCTTTTCCCTTCTTTGCAAAGGGAACACAATGCCTGCGGATTTGAAATTCCACCTTCATCTTCAAGTCACACTTGAAAAACAGGAGAACCTGTTTCTACATCAGCTTTAGGAGAATAATGAGAACAATTTCAGAGCTGCTCAAGAGCAGCTTAACTGAATTTCAGCAGTCCTGCATGTGAACTGTTTTGTGAAGAGCTTTGGAATCCTTCAGCAGAGATGACATTCTGAAAATGGACAACATTTCTCATCTGCCCCTTGCACACACAAGCTCAAACCAGACAGGGAAGATCTCCTATCTCTAAGACAGGACACTCTCCACTCTGGAGCATGGCTTGTCACAGCAGCTCCTCAGCATACTCCACAGCTTCTGAACAGAGTGAAAAGGCAAGCCTGGGCAGGAGGGGTGAGGTTTGCTTTCAGCATCTTTTGTCCTGCAAGTACTTTTATTTACTGTTGGGGAGCACAGAGAAAGGGTCTGGCCTCTTTTGATACCTCTGCAGTGTGGGGAAACAGAGCAGCAGTGCCCCAGTGGGATCGAGCCTGGATCCCTGTGAGAGAGATGCCTCAGCATGCTGCGGATTACAGAAGCATTTCTGTCTGGGCAGCTGAAATACTACCTGTGAATATTAGAGATTTTAAAAGGCAAGAGAAGGAAGGGAACTATGAGAATATTACCAGAGTAAACTACTAGAGAAGAAGATTTTTTAATAAGTTTTTCTCATAGTTTTGTTGTTTTGGGGAAAGAAGAGGGAACATGTCCAACCCTTTTGAAAGTGCAAAGAAACTCTTCATTCTCCATAGTCTCTTCCAAATGTAGGCCCATGTTATTTCTGGAACATTCTTCCTTTCTAAGGTATCTGGTTTAATTTCTCTTCTAGACCCAGTCGTATGACAGATGTCTGCAAAGTCGTGCTGACTTCAGAGGGACATGGCAAGGGTGGGGAGGACATGTGCTATTAGACTTTGCTCTGGGACAAAGATCCTAGTGAATTATTTGCTCAACTGACACTATATATAGTCATTTCTAAATCAATCATGCAAGTAATTCTGTTCCACAAAGAATTTGAAATTGTAGAGACATTAATTTCCTCAGACCTTTAACACTTCCCTTGTAAAAGTACTGTTTCTTGAACTCGCAATATTTATTGCTCTCAGTCCTGCAATATGTTCCCAGTGGTACTAACTTGGAAGAGGAGGGACTGAAGAAAAGCCACATATTATACTTCCCTGCATCTGAGTTTTTATTTAAGTTCCCTTAACTCCAGCAACCTGTTTCTCTCAGAAAGCAGCTTTTTTGTACTCCTTTTCCCCACAAACAGGAAACCTCTCACTGTAGCTCAAGTGGCTGTGCTTTACATGCTGCACTAGAGTTTCCAGTCCTGAAATAATTTCTGACTAGCCATGATTTATCTGGCTGGTCAGAGGTTACTGTACACAGAAATGCAATTTCTTCCTCACACTTACTCTATCCTTCTTTGGCAGCTCTGGGTGTCATCAACAATCTGCTGCATGCCATTTCAGGGCCTTCCCTCCACGTTTTTATTCAACTTATATCCCTTTTGCTGAGCAATGGTGCCTAGAAAGGGCTGGAACCCTTTTCTTTATATGTATTTAATTAGTGTAACATCTGATTTATGTACTGAAGAGCCCAAAATTAATTTGCAGCAGTTCTGTCCTTTGCATTGCTGCCAGTGTGTTACTTCAGCTTGACATTTGATGAACATGTCTTTTTATTCCTGACTGCATTCAGGTCTGGGATGATGCCACTCCCTGGAAATTAGTGTTGAAATTACCTATTTTCTCCATGGTTTCCTACTTTTGAGTTGCATTAAGTGCCAGTATGGCTTTGCAGTAAGCTTTCTGAGTTCCACACTATGATGACCCACTTGAGCCTGGCAACTGACAATCTCAAAGTCTCTTTAATTCTGGCAAAATAATCTTCCCATGCCCCTGACATTGTTCTAAACAGATGGCAGGAAACCTGTATGAAATAAGCCTTTACTTTCTTTGAAAATCTGTTGTCACTCTGCTTCATCTCTTCTGCTGCTTTTTAATCAAGATCCCACACTTACCTAGAGCACAGTGCCCAGATCAGTTCGTCTTCTGCTCTCTCTGTTTGCTGATTGGGGGAAAGGCTACAACCAGCTGAGTCTAGCCCTGAGTCAGAGAAAATATATGTAATTTTATTTCTTTTTAATCACTTTTTTAGAATATTTGCAGTGACAAGGACATATCATCTTTTATTTCATCTTATTACGTAATGGCAGAGCTACTCTGTCTGCTATAAACTTTTGGAAATACTTCTATCACCAGCCCATAGTTTTAAAGATTAACAGGAATAGAGAAAACTAAAAGGATGGAAGAGACAAAGTAGCTTTCCTTATGTCCTGGGTTAGAATGAAAGTCTAGTTCTGTTCTGGATTGGTGCCTGCAATTCAAGCACACCAACCAGCTCTCACCAATAATTCAGCAGGCAACTTTGCTGAAAAGGAATGTATTGAACCCACAACCAAGCAGAAAAAAAGCCTCTAAATAAGTAAGAGAACCAAAAAGAGTAAAACAGAAACTGTATCACAATGCTATTACACACACATTGAGAGAAATGGGACACAGCTAACATATTGGGTTTTGGCTTCAGATGAGAGCCCTGGAGAAAAATGCGCTCAAATCAGAGAGGGAGTTCAGCCATCCCCTCCATCCACAGAACTCAGTAGGGCTCCTGAGGCCTTCTTACATTGTGATACTTGTGGAAACATTCCTTTTCTGATCCTTTTGCAGATGCTAGCTTCCCCTGTGCATCTCGGACTTGCTTCTAACTCCTCTCCTCTTGGCAGTGCTTCACAATGTGATTATGGCCAGCAGATCCTGGTTATGATCTTTAGGCTGCAACAGCATCTCAGACACAGGAACACAACATACCCTTAGAACCCCAGTCTCTTTCTGTTTGACAAAGGTTTAAGAGATCAATCCTGTCTGTTCTTTTTAGCACAAAACTTCTGACCAAGCAATAGGAACACTCAGAAACCCACCTTAGGACCTCTCTCTCCTGCTCATTTAAGCTTCTTCCGTTCTCTCAGTGACAGAGCTGAGACACAGCATCTGCCCCAACACCATAGCCCTTCATAGCCCAGAGCAAAGAAAAGCACTTCTTACGGAGGAAGAAGATACAGCTTCCATTGTTTTTACTAGGCATTCTAAGGTACTCCAAAGCCTGACTTATGTCACTCAAGATTTACAGCATTCAAAAATGCTGTGTAGAAGGGTACCTTTTATTTTTATCCCCTATTTGAAATGAGCAATGCTTTATTATCAGCTGCAGCAAATTGAGATGCCAACAGTCATCAAGTTAGGCCACTAGGTACACTGTTAGCTGATTTTTAAAATGCATCCTGCCTGGGTTGCCTAGTGTTTTCACCAAAGCAGATGCACAATTACAGATTTATTTGGCTAATTTTTAAGCACCAAGGACTCAAAATATTGGCCTAACAAAAAGTCAAGAATAATATCCCCTGTCAGCTAGAGCTAGCTGAATAAGAATGAAGGTGGCACAAGGAAGCCAGCCAGCCGGTGATCATATTAAAGAATGTGATCCAGTTATAGGAGCACATTGATGGGAGAAACAAGCTCCCGAGCACTGCTAAACCACAGAAGAAAGAAACAACAGATAATTCTAGCACCAAATATTAATTTTTTAATATTTAAATTCAAGCAATTACTTGGAAGGCATGCTTTAATCTGCCATGCAATTCACAAATCTCTTCCACAAGATACACGCTCAGACTCCATGGGAAAACAACACAGTAGTGGGCACAGTTTTGCAGTGAGTCAAAAGATCAAGCAAGGACATGAACAAAGGCCATGCTATAAAATGGATTTACTTCAGAAGGCCCAACATGCACATTAACTCTTTTAACTACAGTAATATCAATATTCAGCGGTATCTTCAATAACAAATCTACTAAGAAATTTAAAATGAACAGCTTTCTACACCAAAAACCCCACAGAGTGTATCTATCTGACAGCCATTATGTGGTCACCCTTCCACTGTGGTTACTGTTGTGTCCAGGGGGGTACAATGGCTTTTAACAGAATAGATACTGACCTCTACCACACTGATTAGAATATTACAAAGTCTCAAAGAAACATTTGTCTGGCTTTCACCCCTCTCCTTGGTTTTGGTTGGGTTTGGTTGTTAGCTTGAACACACGCAGCTCAGACTGCCTGAAGAACAGAGGGCTGTTCCATACCACTTGCTCTCCAAACCTCTTGCAGTGTTCACAGATAATAACTCTGGATTAACATTAAGCACATGATCCATTGGCTTGCATCACGTTACTTCAACTGCAGCATGTCATGTTATGTCAGCCAAGGTCAACATTCAATGTGACATGATATGATCTAACACGATGCAGGGTTATTGCCTCCTGTGTGAGGAATCTCAGGCTAAGAAACAGAAATAGAACAAGCAGATGCACATAGCAGATCACTTTATAATACTCCTGGGAAAAAGAATCATTATTAAATGCATGGCAAATTTTGCCAGTATCCTTATTACTGCATCCAGCTGGGCCTCCAAGCTACTGCGACATGTCTTTTTCCTTTTTCATCTTCTTTTTTTAAGTAAGACTCAAGGCTTGGCAAGTCATTCAGATTGGTACATGGAACTCACCACAGGAGGAATTTCAAATAACTCAGCAGACTTCACAAGCTCTGATCACTCTACTAATACTTTCTGCTCTCCTAGACTTCAGTGACCCCTGTTTCATGAATAAAGTGAATGACAGTACTGAAGTCCCAGAGGATCTTGATTTCACCAAGCACTTTGGGTTTTGGCGGGCAGAGTGACAAGCCACAGGAAGGAAATGTTTAGCGGCTGTACCAGCCTCAGTATGTGTCAGAGAAGGATAAAATTTTCAAAGAACCATTAAGTCTTTTGGAGTTTTAACTTGTTTTCACACGCTATTGAGCTTCCAAGTTACAAGCTCTGTTCTCTCCTCAGTTACACCCACAGAACCTCATCTGTGCTTTGAGGACAGAGCGAGACCAAAGTTAAACTCAGCCATGGGAGTCAAAGGGCTGGTTTTATTCATGCAGTTCCTCTGGCTGGCTATAACCTCCCTGATTTTATTCTTTGTGCCAACTATAAGCAAAGCCAACGCATGCAGTGTAAGGCGGTAGTATTTACTCACACAAAAGCCAGCCTGATTCCCAAAGAATAAAGACAGGAAATTCTCCTATTAGGTTAAATCTTTAGTTTTAAATTAGAAGCAATAAATTCTCATAAATAGCAATAGAGTTACCAGTGACCACCAAGACCACTTAATATCTGGCAAAACAAAAAAGTAAAGCTTTGAGAGCCCAACCTGTCTCTGATATAACACAAGGACGTATAATTTTTAGAACAAAGGCTGAGCTAATTACAGCCGACTCCACATTTCTCTATTTTCTGTTTGCCTTTGTAAACACAAAGGTAATGTTTTTCCTTTTAGTATTCTGTGACAACAGAAAATACAGGCATTATTTTATTAACCTTTAAATGCAATTTGATTGTTCTCTTTCCATTTCAGCTCTGGAGCTTTGATGTCTGAGTGACATTGGATATACCTTAAAGGCTCAAATAAAAAGTTCCAATAGGCTTCATAGCCTCAGCATAAAATACAGAATAGGAAGATTAAATAAATAAATAAGTGCATACACACATATTTCCCCCTTTTATGACTTTGAAAAGCCTCAGCCCTCATTTGGTTTCCTGCTCTTTCCTCCAGGTAAAGATAATCCGATGAGATAGGAACAAGCACAGTAATGTCCTTAGATTGGATGAGGAGAAGCTGATATTTTTACCTAGTCAGCTAGCAAGGTATACAACCAAAAAAAATCCCCAGCATCCCACAAAAAAGCAACCTCCAAAGCCCACAGCTATATCCTCAGATACACACCCAGATGCACAGATCATTACGGGTTGGAAGAGACCTCTACAGGACACCAAGTCCAACACCCCTGGGGACCATAGAACCTAGAGCAAGTCACATAGGGATGCAGATATACCTAGAGAAGTATTGTCCAAATCCAGGGAACAGTCTTCTCTGCTCCATTCCTGTGTCCATTCCAGAATCCAACATCAAGATGGAATCTTGAACCTTGTTTTTCCAAAACTGGAGCAATTCTTCCCCAAATTGACCCAAAACTAAAGCAAACATTAATTCAGGCCAGAAAAATCAGTCCTTGGAGTAATTTGAGAAACATTTGGTACCACAGTACCAAATTTTAACCCTAAATCTAACACCACCATTGGATCAAAATGACCTACCAGTACAGAAAACAGTAGGTTCAGACCCCTATTGACAGCAGCCTCTTCTAACACTGCAAGCACTAAGCTGGATTCTTGACCTTTTCTAAGGCCCTAACAGCAACCCCAAAATATTCAATACAGAACTGGGACTGACCATACAACAAAAGTCAAGATGAGATACTTCTGTCTATTAACACCAGTTTTTCCAAGTTCTGTGCCCTATGCATTGAAGGATACAACGAGCTGTACCACCCTAACCCTAACCCCTCAGCAAAATCCTCACAGCAGACCTATTGTTTTTGTAAAGGCCAGTATCATGCATCCCAAGACATCCCATTTTGAGACAGCCCTTCTTTCTACAAGCTCTCTCTGTAGGGCTCCTTACACAGTGAGGTTAGCAAAAACAAAACCAAAAATACTCCTCCTCCCAGCTACAGGCCTTATGAAAACCTGCCCAAGGTTTTGAACAAATATATGATGGCTTGTTACTGTTCTGGATCCAGGCTTGACTAGCAGGACTGTAGAGATTCCTCTTGGATCTTACCATGGCTGGGAGCTTTGTTTTGTTGTCTGTGTTCCTGAAAATCACAACAGAGTTTATGTTGAGAACATACTATTGCATCCACCTCTATAGGAAACAAGTAAATAAAAACCTGTATCGTGCCCTTACAGTGGTAACTTGGTTCATTTTCACAAACAGCACCAGCTCCTGAAATGGAACAGCAGAACAGAGCAGCGTAAGGCAGGATGGCAGCTGTCACTACAGAATTGGCAGATCTGCACCCCCGGATCATTAAAACACGGTTGTATCACTTTGTTCAAGATACTAAACAGTTCAAACAACTTTGAACTTTGGTTCAGAAATGTGGGGATGAGCTTGTACAAGATGACCTGATTGCACTGACCCTCCGTTCCTTTGTTTGTACTGTGCTGAAAAAAATGTTTCGGCTAGATCCTGGCTTATCAAGACAAGCAGAGCCAAGTCACATACTGCTTCTAGTGCTTTGTCATTTGTCAGTAAGCAAAGGCAGCAAGGCGATGTACTGACTATAACTAATGTTGCTAAATATCACAACTTATTTAGCAAGTCTGGCTCCTCTCGTTGGTAAACAAGACACAGTCACTGAGCTCGGTGACAATGAAGAAAAATCTCTTGCTTCATAGAGGTGGCTGTATTTTGCTTCCAGAATTATGGAAGATCCAGCGTCAGTACAGTATTCTGATTGAAACTAAAGGCAGTTCTCTTCAGAGAGCTGGTAAATTCCCAAGTACTCTATACCCAGGCAAAAGCTAATGCAAAGGACAGTTCAATTTCTTGCAAGGGATTACAGAGAAGAAAGGGGCATTTACATTTCACTCTCATGATAATGTTCACTGCAAGCCTTTGCAGTCTTGAAAATAAACCTGAAAATGTCTTTATTTTTTCCACAAGACTTCACCAGATGTAAGCAGGCTGTGATTTTTAAAGGGCACACGGAACCTCTAAAAATGCCTTGTGAAAATCTAGACTACAAAATACTGTTCAAGAAAACCAGCAAGCTACCAGAACTCAGATTACAGGTGTTATGAGCAGAGGCTGAGGAAGCTGGCACTGTTCAGCCCAGAGAAGATGACGCTGAGGGGAGACCTCATTACTCCCTACAGCTAACTGAAGGGAGATTGGAGTGAGGCAGGGGTTGGCCTCTTCTTTCTAGTGACTAGTGATAGGACAAGAGGTACATGGGGTCCACTTGTGTCAGGGGAGGTTCAGATCGGATCTTAGGAAAAACTTCTTCCCAGAAAGAGTGGGGAGGCCTTGGCACAGGCTGCCTCACAAGTAAGGGGTGGAGGCACCATCCCTGGAGGGGTTCAACAAATGGGCAGATATGGTGTTTCAGGAGCTGGGTTAGTGGTTGGGAGTTGTAGGGTGGAAGGCTGGTCTCCAAGGCCTTTTTCAATCTTGATGATTCTATCATTAAAGTGTAAACTGGAAAAGCTCCAACAAAGAAAAGCAGCAACAAAGAGGCAAAATGGCCATAAGCACTGGCCATCCAAAAGGGAAAACTCCCAGTGGTCACATTATCAGCACTGTTCCGCAGGCAGGGCAGTGTCAGTGCAAAAGCGAACAGGAACATCAATGTTAACTGCCTGCCTGCACAATTTAGCACACTTAAAATATTCAAAATCCAGTTCACTTTGAATTAAGAACATTTTTTAACCTACAGAATGTTTCAGAAGGAATGAATTAGCATAGTACACTTTGCCTGCAAATAGAATTTTTTGGCTCCTACTTGACATACCCTAAATCTCTGTATTTTCTCATCTGTCAATCTTTATTATAAAAATTCCCATTCAGGCTGAATAGCTGTCTTCCAAGACCTCATCTGCTCATGACATTGATTCCCCAATTGAAGCCAGGCCTCTGCTGGAGATGTCATCTGCACACCAAACTGCAATGTCATATGCAAAAGATTATAACTTCAGATGAGAGACTGGAAGATGGCATAGATGTGTGCAAGGAACTGAACATTTCTTTCCATGTAGATGCCCCAGGCAAATGGACAGTATCTATCAAGAGATGCAGAGCATATAATCTAGTGCATGCAGAAGGATTTCAAAACAGATTTGTTTTTCAAAACTACCCCAGAAAATGAGCAATCTTTAAATAAAGATGCTCGGTATAACATACCTCACTGCAGGCAAAATTTAAATTTAGGTTTTTAGGTTACAGGGTAGAGAAAATACAAGAAAAATAAGAGAACATGTGCAACTCAGATGGAGCTACTCTTGGTGTCAATTTGCATGAAGTTACTGGTAAACACAGAAAGACATTTTAGTCTTGTGGAAGTTGGGGTCCTCTGCTGTCTTTCCAGTCATTGTGCTGAGAAATTCTGATATTGGTTTGACTGATATTTGATATAATGATCTTCAAAGCAGTAAAAAAACATCCTTAAACAAGGCTGCTTAGGTAAAGGCGATGTTGTCAGAGAATGTGCTGCAAGGCAGCGACAACCTCTGTGTTATTTCACCTAATGAGAACCATCCCATTGTAGTAACCAGGGATGCAACATCCTGATATGTAGAGAACCACCCTGCTGGCCTTGAAGCAGAAAACTGAAGCAGCTCTGTGAACAAGCCTTAGATTGGTGACAAGGGTAGGGGGAGAGATGGGAGATTCCAAGAAGCAGATTAGCTTTTGCTAGAATACTTTCATATCACCAGGATAGATGTATAAGCACAAAACCAGAAATTGGGTAAATTCTGCCAGAAAGCATAGTGCTCTAGTAGCAATCTGCACAGCAAACTTGACACTCCTGCTTCATCATACATTTTCCAATTCCAGTACCATTAAATAGTAATTGTTCTGCTCGACTTCCTGTTTTGAAAAATGGTGCTTTTTCCCTCTGCCTTCACAACAGCCTCTTAAGTCATTTAAGTTTTAATACTCTCACAATGAATGGCTATGAGAAGGAACCTAGCTGAACTCTACACATTTATTTCAGTACTTTGCCATCATTTGTATTAGTTCATAATTATTGTAGCTGTCACTTCCAACTGCCTCATAATGCCTCTGTGAAAAGGGAAGTATTAAAAGGGAAATTTTCAAAAGGATTCCAAGCTCCTATTGTGATTGCTGGATACAGTCAGTTACCACATTTAAGTGGCTAAAGAAAAGGCAGAAAGCTCTTTTAAGAGGGTGACTGTGAATGACTAATTCTCATGGACATCTGTGCCAGAACTGAGAACAGACCATGCCTCCACACCAATAGAACTCAACTTACAACTCATCCAGGCTTGGCAATAACTGTTTGTAACATCCCAGCACTTCACCTCTGCAGGATACAGTACCTTATCCGAGTTTAGAAATGTTAAGCAAGAACAAGCTAATTCAGTTGAGGGCAATGTTTTAGTTTATAGAAAACAAAATATGTGGCACATTCACAGGTGGAAAAGGGAAAGGTAGGAAGTGGTAAAAAGACTACACAATAAAAGTAAGACTGAGCCAGCAAGACATAATTCCGAGCAGATAGGAAAGCGGGACAGGGGAAGCATTCGGACGAACAAAACATTTTTCACAGCTGCCTTAGTGTTCAAATATTCTCTACATGTGCATATTTTGCACATCCTGGTGCTGTATTAAAAGCAGGTTCCATGTTCTGCGGTAACACTTTCCTACTGAACTCCACTGCGCTCACAAGCATGTGCCCTTCTTTGCTGGACTGGATGAAACAAGTTTTGATAAATCCAATGCAACAAAAAAACCCCAAAGAATCAGGCACAGTAACAGGAGGAGAAATGCACCATGGCTATATCACACTCTCTGTACCCCTCTAGTTGCTCAGCCAGTTTCAGAATCATAACCAGAGGAGAAACCAGCATATCAATGATCCTTCACTGTCATCCCAGAAAGTTTACAACCACCTTGAAATGATGTGCCCTCCTGACTGTGCTGCTTTGTAGCTCTTTGCTCCAAGCACTCCTAGTACTTACTAAGCAATGAGTATGGCTCATCTTCAGGGAGAGTGACCACCCAGAGCAAGTTCTATGTCTTCAGACACAGCAACTGCTCACCTTGCCAGCAGTTTGAGCCCCTGTTCACAAGTTCAATCAAGTCAAGGTAGACTTGCTGCCAAGAGGGCTGTGTCATCCACTGTGGTGGTGACACCTGATTGCTGGACTAACCACACAAGTCTGATGGATAGCTGTCTGCTCGTCTGTTACTCACTCCCACCCTCTCCACTTCAAACTGGAGATTCTACTACATCCCAACACACAGATTTTAATAAAAAGGCAGAAAGCCCCAAACCCAAAATCTGCAGAGCCTCTGGCTTGTCAGTGCGGGGTCTGTAACACAAAAGGGGTTCACAAGCTGCAGAGGAAAGTAAAAGATCTGTCAGAGCTGCCCTGCAGTCAGCAGCGATTGAAAACTGCAGAAGAGGACCCAAGAGTAGGGCCTATGGCTGCACAACCTGGAATACGATGTGGGTAATTATTTGAAATAACCCATAGAACAAAGGAAATTGTAAGTTCAGATCACTCCAGGTATTGCTTCAAATCTCAAAGGAATTAACAGCAGAGCATGTGCAGAGACTTTCTGAACACCACTAGAGCATGTGAGAAACCCCTCGGGAGCTTCCAGAACAGGGTAATTACCTCAAAACTGTGAAACACTGTCTTCAGCATGAAGGCCACTGACACTGTGCCACCTTATTTCCTGCAGAGTATTTTTAAGAGCCTTTAATAAAACTAAAAAGCTTGATCACACACTCTCACATCAGCATGTTCACACTCACTGAGACAAGG
Organism: Upupa epops; assembly: GCA_013397515.1. Lineage (NCBI taxonomy): Eukaryota > Metazoa > Chordata > Aves > Bucerotiformes > Upupidae > Upupa > Upupa epops. The sequence continues at coordinate 50,547 of VZRI01012194.1, read as the reverse complement.
AATAACTGCTAAAAGCCTGAACCATCAAATCTTTGCTGAGAGGACATTCCTTCAGAGGCTGCAGGTCCCACATGGTCAGCTGCCCTTCCACCTTCTGGTCAGTCCATCTGCAGGTTTCACCAGTCAGGGCACTGCAGGGGTGGAGGGCTGCCCAGGTCAGGACACAGACAGTTCCGTCAGTACAAAAGTCCAGGCATCCATGAGCTTTTCCACTTCATCACTGTGAAAGGAAGCAAGAGAGCAGCTGGGTAGGCTGGGGGCAACCAGAATATCAACTCACCACACCACATTTAGTAATCCCACAGGAAATTATTGATGTAGTTGTGAAGGAAAAATGAGGAAGTGTCATTATTCACACCCATAAATAAAATGAATTGGAATCACTTGTTTCTGGAAATCCCAGTTCCATCAGCAGCACCACAACAAAGGAGGCCTCCCTGCATCTGTGTGCTTCTTGCTAAATACAGAATATACAGCTTAAAGAATAAGAGCACAGCTTCTGGTGAGAAGGTAAAGGTGCAAGGACATCCCTTGTTCTGATATTAAGGGACCTAAAATGAATTCAATGTTCATTTTATTTTAATTGCTAATTTGTTTTTTTTTTTACCAGTACCTCCAGTTGTTTCAATACAATCTGAGCCCCTGAGATTGTATTGAAAACCTAAGCAAGTTTATTCTTAGAGCAACATGGACAACAGACATTTGCTTGCCATTACAAGTCAAATTGAACTGCTAGAGACAAGCCAGAACACCTTCTGAAGGAAGAACACCCTTGTGAAAAACCTATTTTTGTTCAGAAGACAGGCTCTCTGGAGGAGAGTTCTCAGGTAAGACTTCCATAGCTCTTCCCACCCTTCCTTGGGTCCCTGGGCGTGACAGAAGGCAATGAGCCCCCTGATCTTCCAGGGCAGAGGTATAAGAAGAAGGGCCAGAGTCTGCATAACAGGCCCAGAGAGAGAACAACCATTGCTGAGGTGGAAGGTGATGGCTGCTGCTAAACAGGGAATCGTTCTTGCTGCTGTAAAGCTGCTCCTCACCTTGCCTCCTTGCAGGCAGGAAGGGCTGTACAAGCCAAACCAGCTAACCAGCATCCCCAGGCAAACCTGGCAGGCAGCTGCAGGCGAATGAAGTAGGCAGTGGCCTGCTTTTCCACAGTCCAGAACTGGCTCTTCTGTTTGCCTTTTGGAAAGCAAGTGCAAATGCCTGAGTTCCAGCAATTAAAATTATGCAATCCATGACACGTATCAGTCAGAAATAACCTAGCAATTGGAAGCTTGCACACCATGCTGCAGATAAGCCAGTGCTGATAACACTTGAACTTCCATGTCTCTCACTGAGTTGTTTGCCATAAAGCCTATTTTGTTCGCTGCCTTTAAATCGCACGCTGAGTTAGTTTCATCTCCAATTGCGGGCAGAGGGCAGAGGGGATTTGTCAAATCCAGGAACAATGCAACCTGTGTTTGAAGGTGCATTTTGCTGGGTTTTATTCATTAATCTCGGAGGTTATGCAACAACATTATAAAACTGAGCCATCCCAAGCAGCACAGTAAAGTAGGTTGGAGGAACAGACACAACACAGCTGTTTTAAGCTTGTCTCCAGCACAAAGAGTATTGGCACAACATTTAAACACCATTCAGGGTTCCAACAGAAGGCAAGAAGTTTCTGCAGTGCTTGCCACAAGTTGATTATGATAAACTGCAGTGTGAGGCACTAATGGAGATGAGAGTTCGAGCAGATACAGCACCTGGCTGAGCAGGAAAACCAGGTGGTCTCACAGGGATTGGTGTGCTGTGTGACCTGGGGAGGCAGCTCTTCCTCGCAATACCAGGCATGTCTACACAGTGCGAGGTGGAGCCAAGCAGAGAAACATGACTCAGTTTCTGTGCAACTCATTCACAGCTATCTTAGATTCTAAAAACAATAGTCATGTTAACATGATGCTCTTGCATGGGCTTGGCTAATCAGCTTTCCTGAATATTGTGCAAGGTACCTGTTCTACTGCCTGTTCCTCAACAAGTCACACAAAGAGATCTTCTCTTTCCCTTACTTTGCCTTGGTCTACATCTGAAGCAACTTCAGAGAAGGTTCACTAGACTGTTCACATATGCCCTTGGAGCAGGCTGAGTGAGGGTTTCTCAGTCTGAGACTGGTGAAACTTACGAGACCCAGGAGTTACCAAAAAACAAACAAAACAAAAAAAGTGACTGATGCACTTGTAGTAAAGCATGGAAAAACCTCAGATCTCCACATGAATGAACAACTGCACATCAGAGAAGCAGGTGGCCAAAGAGATTTCTATGTGTTATATAACAAGGACTTGATTTCTGCTAGAGTAACCCACATAAAAATAGCTAGAAGTTCCCTCAGGTCATATTTACTAGTGCTCCCACTTCAAATAAAACACCCATAACACGTATTTTTGGAAACAAGCTATCTGTATGATTTGGAGTCCTACTAGTTCCACGCTGAGAAATCTTGGCGATTCCTCCGAGTCAAACACAGTTACAGATCTTACCCAGAAAAACACTCCTCATGCACATAAGGTATTACTCATGCTGTGTAGTCACATGGACTTGAATGACACATTTATGTGAGTTAAAGTTTGCAAGAAAGGATCTTAAATGTGGTGATGGAGCAGTCAGTATTTTCATACCTAATTAAATTAATTTGGAAAGGTATATTTAAGGATAGGATTAGACAACTAATAGAGCAGATTGGCAATGGAAACATCTTCTAATTATCAAGGAGTTTTTGGATAGGATTTAGCAACTGTAGAAATCATGTACTTTGATATATCACAGGCTGCCAGGGTGGGGTTTGCTTGGTCTGTGCCTAGGTCACCCTACCACATACCACGCCTCTAGCAAAAAGTAGCCATTGAACTGATCACTCCTTAAATTTCAATTCCTAGTCATACTTAATAACTGTCTATATCCCAAAATCCCTGCAAGGGACAAGACAGTATCACTGTGATACAGAGGTCACATCAGTTTCTATGACACTGACTCAGATACTGCTGGTGCTGGAAATTCTCTGCTTTTAGATGGTGTGAACCTACAAGTCAAGAGTACAGTCCAGGGAATACGGGAATAATTAAGGGAAATCTAGGGAACTGGGACTCTACTTCTTTTTTGTTATTATTTAGTTCTTCCAAACCTAACGTCAGACATCGGTATGTGATATTTTTAAAGGTGAGACAGCAAGAAACTTAAACACAGGCATCATTGCTAGGTGTACTCAACATTTACACCTCAGGTGTTTCCTCAGACTCTACAAAACACATTTTGATTAATCTAGTCATACACATGCTCCGCTTAGATCCAGCTCTTTCCAAAAGGAACTGTCACAGTACACAGCCTGAAGGCAGTCTTTAACACTTCTTATCAAGCCTGCTTAGTAGGAAAAGTGAGTGATCCTTCTGTCATCCTGAGCAATGGACAATGCACTTTGGAGAGGAGAAAGTGGTGGCTTTGAACACAGTTTTCTCCCTACTGGTTTGTAAGAAATCCTGTTTTCGTTATTTTAAAAGTTTATATCAATTCAAGCAGAAACTACTGAGTATCTTCTAACATTGTAATAGTGACTTTGCTACAAAAAGGACCAGTGAGTCAAGTGTGTCCAGGGAGCACTGGATTGTCTTCAAACAAGTTTGTTGGCAGCTTAAAGGCTCCCGAACATGATGATGTTAATACAGCTGTATTAACTTGTTCACATTAATAAACACGTGTGTGGGAAGATTTAACTCTCTGCATTGGCATAGTAGTTCTGCCTCTCTGGCTTCCAATGGGACACTGTTTTAGGCTCAGTCCCGAAAGGAGATCAAAGTTGGTGGAAGCCTCAGAGCAGGCATTCAGTGCCGGCTGGTGGGCTGTGCTTCCAGCTGCTCTTACACAGAAAAGGCATCTTGCAAAGGATTGACACTGTATTTCATCGATGTCATTCATAATCCTTTTTAACAGATTAAAATTATGGGCTGTCTGGTTTTCAAACACAGCATCATCCAATTTGCATGGTCCAGGTCCTCTCCTGCAATGAATGATGGGCTCAGTAAGTGATAGTTACCAGTCCGTCATGCCACTGCACTGCAGCTAATATGTGCTGAACCTTCAGAAAAGCAGTGTGGAATTAATTCTCACAAGTAATCAACATTCATTTGACTCTCTTCCTATTTTACCTCTGTATCTGTGACTCCAGTGATTTCACATGAGGAGAACAGGCAAACCCTTGAGCACTCTCAGCAACCATCAAAATGTCAGCTGCTGGAACTCTAAAGGGAGACTGCCAAAGGCACCGAATGGCAGTCAGGAATTTATCTTTCACTTATGATCCATGATGCAGAAGTCAGTAAGCACAGGATGACTTTACTGGCATTTTTATTTTTGAAAATCTCCCCTTGCGGCCACTTACGTGTGTCTGTAATTTTGCATTGTAAACTCAAATGTCATTCTCAAGCTTCCACCCACACAAAGGCACATACAGTGTTACACAAACTCCCAACCCAAACCAAGCTATGGGGCTTGCCCTCCAGAACTCTCAAGGGCCTTCAACTCCTGAAAGTAACCCTTCCCATTCAGTACACTCAAGCCTATAGCTTTACAGTGTTCCACAGCATCTAGGACAAAACAACTATTGAGGTTCCTCAAAATACTGAGGTTTTAGAATGGCCACTTCAGAATTCACATCAATGCCATTCCTCACAACAACATGAGTATCAAGAACACATGCAGTACATAACAAAGAAACCCTCACATCTGCCAGAAGGATCTGTGGATCCTATACTATGCTAAAAGTGTCATTTATATAGATAAATGGATGTCTCACAGGTTCATAGATTCATAGAATGGTTCCGGTTGGAAAGGATCTTAAAGATCATCCAGTTCCAACTCCCCTGCCATGAGCAGGGCCACCCCCCACTAGACCAGGCTGCTCAAGGCCCCACCCAGTCTGGCCTTGAACACTTCCAGGGAGGGGGCAGCCACAACCTCCCTGGGCAACCTGTTCCAGTGTCTCAGCACCCAATTCTATCAACAAACAGTCTCAGTTTTGCTTGTTTGCACACACACAGGTAATATATGCACTGCACTCCCACATATAGACTTCCTTGTGGAACCAAAATATTATGAACACAACTGCCATTTCAATGTCACTTGAGCCAGTTCCCTCCCTGCAATATGTAATACATCAAATCAAATCCAAGGCATTGTTGTCAGCTGTCCTGAGCAGCAGGTTGCTGCCCTGAGTACCTGCAGTACAATCCTGACACAGCTCAAGGTCTGGGAGTCACAGGGTGATTGCCATTCCCTGAGAGGTGTCAGGAAAGACCAGCAGTTCACTCCCTTGTACAGTACGCATTCTAACATTTCCCACAGAAGGGACTTTCTAAGCAGTCTGTTGGAAATAATCGGTACTTCATTTATAGAATTTCGAACACAGTTGAGCCTGAAAGTGCCAGCCCCAGCTTCAGGCCTCTGGCTCAGCAATGCCTGTGAATGCTGCTGGGCTCACCCTGCCACATCAGCCCAAATGAACTAACAAGAAGTAGCTCAAAGCCCTGAGTGCCGTAAGAGAGGAAGAAACCACAAAGCTTAGAAACAGTGGCTCCTACGCTTCTAGTTGTGTGGCTCGCTGCCCAGAAGCCCTCAAAGTACCCATGGCATATGCTAGGTCTTAGGGGATCTTCTGAGGCATCCAGCATGCCAAGGCTATCCTAGAGCAACAAACCTCACAGCTCACCAGCAGCCATGAAATCAGGCATGAAGCCTGTCAGAACCCATCCCATGCCTTTGCAAAATGTCACTAAAACTGATGCCTTTGCAAAATATTTTGGTATCAATGAATCTGCCTTTCCTGACGGAAAACTGTCAGAAATTTCCCAGCTAGCTCCAGTCTGTAGACTTCTTAGGCAGCTTGAAAATCAATAGAGCTGCTATACTAATGTCTAAAGTTCTTATAATCAACCTTTTAGAGAATTAATTTAAACTTGTGCAAAAATAAAAAAAAAGAAATTAGCCTTCTAAAAAAACACTCAGAAGACACAACCGTCCTGTAAATGAGGTTCTAGACTGGCCATGCATTTCATTCTCTAGCATCACATTTGTGTGCTATCTGCAACCCCACTGCACTCAAACATTTTCCTTTTAATTTGTCCAGACTACAAGTTCTTTTCCTGCTTTGTTCCTGACGAGCAGCTCATGCAATCATGTAAGCAACAAGTTCTTATCATTAGCAACCCAAGGATTTTCTCTTTCAGAGGAGTGACCTCAGCAATGTTTTCAGAGTGATTTTGTCCTTCAGTACCACATAGTTGCAAGAAAACAACTCTGCCTGTATAAGTCACGGTATTTTGCATATCTCTTAAAAGAGAGAAAATACTCTTTTTTAAGGTTCACATAGAAATTTCTCTCAGGTTATTTTCAGATACACTTAGAACAGGAGTCAAGAAAGGATGGCTTTAATCCCACCAATACAGTATTTCACCTTAAGTTGTTGCTTTTTAAACACTAAGTGCATGGGTTCCTGACATCATCACTGCACTGTTGACTATATTTTGGTATTTTTTTTCTATAAATTACACAATTATGCATCTGAGCAAGAACAGCCCCAGGTACCGATATAGATTGGGGAGTTATCTGTTGGAGAGCAGTGCAGGAGAGAGGGACCCGCGGGTCTATGGACAGCAAGATGGCCATGAGCCAGCAATGTGCCCTTGTCGTCAAGAAGGCCAGTAGTGCCTGGGGTGCATCAGGAGAGAGGTTGCTAGTAGATCGAAGGAGGTTCTCCTCGCCCTCTGCTCTGCCCTGGTGACACCACATCTGGAGTACTGTGTCCAGTTCTGGGCCCCTCAATTCAAGAAGGACACAGAACAGCTTGAGAGAGTTCAGCACAGAGCCACAAAGATTATGGAGTGGAGCATAANTTCCACACAAATACGAGAATAAACTTCTTCACAGTGAGGGTGACAGAGCACTGGAACAGGCTGCCCAGGGAGGTTGTGGAGTCTCCTTTTCTGGAGACATTTAAAACCTACCTGGACATGTTCCTATGTGACTTGGTCTAGGTGAATCTGCTCTGGCCGGGGGATTGGACTGGATGATCTTTCAAGGTCCCTTCCAATCCCTACCATTCTGTATTCTGTGAAAACTCCCCTCTAAAGTGTCTGAGCAGAGGACATAAGCCTTTCATCCCAATGAAAGCCTTACGAAAGGTCTTAGCAATATTTTCTAAGCCCTGATTTTTGAACACAAAATTTATCTAATGCTGTGAGTAACATCACAGGGTGTTATTGCAAGGCTTACTTAGCAAACCTAAGCCACATAAACTAGCTGCAAAGCTTTTAATTTGTGTAAAGAGATAATTACTCTGGATCAAGCATACTCAGGTGTTACAAGTCAGCAAAGGAGTTTGCAATTACTCCTTTGGAAAATAGGAACTGCACTGACTAGTATCACTCTTCTCTCAAGTGATCCAACTTGCTGTAGCTATTGCAGCAATAATTAATTTGATCCTCATTTTTTAAATTCTTAGAATTTTAGAATAATTACATTTTTGTAATTTTATTATTATCCTATTATTAGATTTTTGCATTAATTTCTCCTGCTTTACCTACCTTGTACACAACAAATGCTGGCCATGACCTGAAATCCAGATACCTAATTACAGGCCCTTTTTGTGTGCAACTTGTGCACATTACCTGAAATTTTACTTCCATTTTTAACTTCCTCGTGAACTGAAATACTTTAATTTGTTATGCTAAAATATTCGTAGTTCAAAAAGTGAGATTAGTTAGGGTTTTATAGATCCAGTCACCTCTTAAGACAATTACTTCATGGCAGGAAGGCTGAGCTAATAAAAATAGGTGGGGTTGAAACCATACTGCAGAGTCTGGTCTAAAATCCACCAGAATGAGTTGCCAAAGATCCATTTTTCTCCCAGAATTTCAGATTTGGACTCAGTAAAGTACCTAGTAAATATACTGATATATAACCACAAGTTCTTGTTCTTTTTTGATTTCACATTAGCACTGGGATACAGTTTCTTGAGGTTTATTTCAATAAAAGTCTTTTTCAATCCATTGGAACACAAAGCAGAACAACAGGGAATCTAATTGGCTCTGGCAGGACAGGATCACGACTGTTTCAGGTACTCTGCGGCCTGAATTACAGTGAAGTGTCCAGCAAGACCTGCATAGCCACATTCTTGCCACCATCTGACAGAAACTTGGAGCTTGGCATTCACCTGCAAGCGTTGTTCCTTGTTACACAGTTCAGAATGGGCTCTATATTATTTACTGCCAAGAACTGACGGCGTATTGACCAGAACCTTTAAATTTCATGCATGGTATGCTACCTCAGAGTTCATTCTAAATGACTAGCAGCCACCATCTGCAGAAAACTAGTTTCTCTTGTGACCTGATAATGAACCCTTCTTCTGCTTTACAGTTTGACTCCTGATTTTAAATACATTTGAAAGATAAGCTGAACCCATATATCACACACAATTATATTATGCTACTTATATATTTCAGCACTTGTCATTTTAGCCTTAATATCAACACAGTTTCCACCATGATTAAAGAGATGATGAGCTGCTATGATCCTGCTGTGGCAGGAGGATTGGACTAGATGATCTTTTGAGGTCCCTTCTGATCCCTAATGAATCTATGCTTACCGCATATTCTACTGCCTGATGGCTCTCCTGAGTCCTTTCTATTGCCACACCTCTACCTTGTGGCTGGATATGGTCGCATCCTCTCTTGAGCTGGTAAACCACTGATACTGGCGGTTATGGCCAAGAACCAGGGCTCTATGTTACGGACAGACTAAAAAAAATTCAATGCATGGCATCAAGTTGACGCACACGCTTCTTTACATGGAAAAGGATTTATAGTTTGTTGATATTTTCATTTCATACCCTTTGGTAACATTTTTGTCAACTCCTAAATCTTCTTAGGAAGCAACAGCTCAATGAAATTCCGACTTACAAACCACAGAATCTCATTTCATGTGAAACTCATTAGAAACCACACAATCTCACTTGGGATGAAAACAACACTTTGATGGATACAAATAAGGGGATCCTTCAACTCTTAGCCATAAAAAAAGAAACCTGGCCATATCCTGAACTGTATCAAAACAATATTTGTGAAGGTCATAAGCATCACAGCCATAGGGTAAGCAACTATGCCACTAATTCCAAATCATACCTCCCAAGTGCTTAAGCTGACCAAGTACTTCAAAGAGAAAATATACACTTACAATGCTACTGAAAAAAAGACATACTACTCCAGCCATTGTAGATAAAGCCAGTAAAAATGCTGCTAGTTGCAGTACTGCATAGTGAAAAGAAAAGATTATACTGTGTTAGAAGAATTAGACTTCTTAATGGTTCTAAAATCTATACAGCCGCACAGGTCACACAGGGCTTTCCACTGAATTTAGTGACTGGAAAATTTGATCCCTCATTTAATTTGATTTAAAGCTCTGGAACCAAAGCACTTGTGCGTGCAACTATTTCCAGCCTTTTGTTTTGATCAGTTTTCAGCACTTGTTTCAACACTATGTACTTCACAACTGCAATTCAGTCACTGATTTGTAAAAAGAAGACATTTAATTAAAAATGCCAATATTAAAAGAGTACAAGAACAGCCCATTGAAAGTTACATTACTTGGGTCACTGGTGCCATTACAGATACTTTCCTGGAGTTAAACAAGTTGCACAGAGAAACTTCATGCCTACACATGGAAAACACAAATCAGCCACTTCAACTGATCAGTGAACCAGGAACAGATGCTTTCAAAGCAACAGAAAATACAAAGGTACACACAGAAATTGAGTTATCCTAACCTACTGAGATCTATTCCTGCACCGTATGGGTTTGTTTTCTGAGAATTTGAGGTCCCTTCTACTGGCCAATGCACACTCACTGCTGCAGTGTCCTGGATCTGTTTTCCTGAGTGAGAATTTGACAGCTGTACAATTATTTCTAGCACAGAACAAGGGAATGCACTGATTCCTGCCTTCTTCTTGCTTTATGAAACTCAGTTTCAGTACAATGCAACATAACTGCTATCCTTCCACATCAGCTACTCCCAGGAACTGAAATTTGGCAAGGAACACAGAAAGTTAGACATGCTTAGGTTAACACACACACACACACACACACACACAAATACTTCCTGTTAATTATTTGAAAGATTTGTGTTTTCCATCCAGACACAATGAGCTTGAGATCAGCTGCTTTTCTAGAAGTGAAGCTGATGTGACCTCAAGTCCAGTAGATTTCTTAGTACTCTTAATATTCCAATCAATTTTCTGATGCTCAGCTCTTTACTGGTAATACCCTTCAAAAGACTGTTTGACCAAGAAATGCCTCTTTCATATTCCCCATGAATTGTTTTGCACCAGCTCTTGGAACAACTACCAGAGCACCTCTCTCAATCTCACTTTCCTTCACTTCTCCACCTTCTATTAATTTCCTTAATCCTTAAATAAATAAAAATACAATATTTTCATATTTTTTGTTATTAGCTTTCTGTCCTTTGCAGTGACTGCTCTCTCTTTCCCTCCCTCCCCCTCCTTGGAGCTTTCCTCTTATTCCAACTCAAGAGGAGCTGCATGTTGCAACTGGTGAAACTCTGGTGTGGTTACTGGCTGTGCCAAGGGCTCTGGAGAGAAGAATAGAAGCTGAGACTGGCAGGAAGAGGGAAGCTGGATGATTGTCAAGAAGCTGACTACCATTTTATTCATAACAAAGGCGAATTGATTACAGAGTAATCGCCAGCTATGTGGCTTTTCCCAGGTCCAAAAGCCCCATAAAAATTAGAACTGGATATTTGCAGAGTGTCTCTAATCCACAGGTCTTAATAACAAATACCATCTCCCCTTTACTTAAGGAAAATCAAGTCACAGAAAGGTTAGATGATTTTTTTCCACACTGTAAGGGAAAGGGCGAAGACCTGGCTAAGACTTTCTGGTTCCCAGTGTCGCAGTGACACCACAAGGACCCTAGCCAGGCTCCTCTGCTCATGATGGCTCAAAACAAAAAACTCTGTAACTGAAGCACAGTAACAGAAAGCTCCAGCATCTGTTGAGTGTAGCCACCACCCCACTTCTTGGTGGGACTGGCAGACCTTTGTGATGGGGTGCCTGTAACACAGCACTAAAATGCACAGGTCAGCTCAGACCCCAGCAACACAAATCGACAGTGACGAAGGCAAAGTTAGTCAAGCTCCTGTCTGCCCTGACTGCAGCACCCACCCAGGCTGTACCTCTTTAGTCTGAAATCTCCAGGGACCACACAACTGAGTACTGCTCTGCTGGGGTGACACTGCTGCCCACACTCAGCTAACCAGTGCCAGGCTCATCCTGCTGAAGCACTGGCTGCAATACAGAGGTTTCCTAGGTTTCCTGTCGGGAAAAGATAAGAAACTGCAACAAACAAACAGATTTCCCAACTCACCAGGGTGACTCTTTTCTAAAGGATTATTCAGGAACTGTCATCAATTTACTGCCTGCCTCTATCCGTCTTAAATTGTGCATGATTACTTTGTTTAGTTTTGCTGACATTTGTGTTTTGTTTAAGGGTCTTTTTGTGCAATCTTTTGTGTCTGCTTTCAATAAACACTCTTCCTGTGCTTGTAGCAGCATGCTTGGGTTCAGCAAGATGTCTATCACTTAATAACCAAATGAAAAGTTTAATCACCCAAAAGCTAGCTTTCAACCCGCAGTTAACAAAACAGAAAAGCTAGGGGTGTTCCATATGCAGTTTTCTCCCTATTTCTTCTGTTATCGCATTTTCTAGTCCCAGCAAGTTTGGTGGTGTGTATTTAGTCCTGTAAATATCAGCTTAGCGTGTGGAAACAGGCAGCATTTACTCTGACTTTGCAGTAAGAATCAGACCAGTAAAGCAAAGCAATTACTCATTGCAGCCCTTAAAAAACCAGTTGGTATTTGTTACTAATGACTGAGAATGGATGAAACAAAGAATGGCTTGCTGAGCACATCCACTGCAGTAATTTGGGTAAGCATATCTGAGCAAAACATGACATGGAAACCAAACAGGAAAAACACAAGCCATGCCAAGGTGTCATTTTTACAAAGTGACTTTTTTAAAAAACCAGAGAGACCAGTTAATGTCCCAATATGGGACAATAAAGCTATGTTAAAAACACTTGCCATTAACAGCCATCTGCTCTCAGTAATTTGGGGGTAATTTTTATGTACAGCTGACAGCTCGGTATCATCTTTCCTCCTTTGTGAAGGATTGTCTCTGCATCTAGTCCATAAAGCCTCTGAGAAGCAGGATCTGGCCAGTACATTATGGCTCTCAGTAAGCTTGCACTGCTAATAAACACAGAGCGTTCTGTGCTGGATTTCCACACAGAAATCAAACATACGATTTGGAAATATACGTATACATATATATATGCTAATAATATTCCGGTTCTCCCTAATAATATTCAGCTCATGTTGGCATTGCATGTACAATAATCAAGCAGCAAAGTGTGCTCACTGCCCTTGACATGTTATGATGGTAAGAAAGATCAAGACTGCTTTCTCACTGTTCTCTGAGCACCAGGATAGATCTCTGCCTAAGCCTATCTTTCTTGATCAGAATGTCTCTGGTGTCCTTATGCTTTTTCCTCCTGTTTGCATTTGTCTATTCTGAATACTTAGTAAATATAATTCATGCTCATGCCAAAAGTAAAGCTACCTTCTTTTGTTTTCTTATGTGTTAGAAGTCTTTAAAACACATACCCACAGCAAACAGCAGGGTCACACTTCCTTCGTCTGCAACCCTTGCAAAGAGCACTTATGTGAGAATAGTGCAGCAAAACTAGAATTCTATTAACATTCAAATCATACTCTGGCTACCATTTCCATTCCTCAGATCTGATATAATTTTAATATACCTTAGGAATAAGAGCAGGAAAAAATGAACTGGAGTGGCTAAAATAGATTTGACTTGCCTTCTAGAGCTTCCTCTGAGGCACAAGAGAGGGCAGTCAGATTCTTCCACTAAGTCCAGACCAACCCCAGAACCGCATCCCACCAACACATTTATAGAGCAGCTAACAGTGAACTATACAGCAGCCAAAACCTCCTTGCCACAGCTGTTGATAGAGCTACACTCGACTTGTTCTTATTCCACATTTCAAACATCCCAAAGTTAAGGGGCTAGTTTTCATGCACTTGGGCAAAAAAAAGAGGACAATTTTCACAAGTATCAAGGTCAAATTACAAACATCCTCAGTTACCAGACAAGCCTTAAGTATTGGTTCTTCTGCACCCACTGGCAATGAAGATACCCCATGGTATTATCCTCTCAAAGAAAACAGATCTGCTTAAACAAGCACCTTGAAGAGAAATTTAGACTTGTGAGAACACTGTAGGTCTGTTCTTTAACGGAACTTTTTTCAGCTTCCAGCAATCTACAGAATGGGATCTACATCATCATGCTGATTTTGTTTCATGCCTACAACTTCCTTTAACTTGGGTCTGATCCACACACAGAAGTATAACAATGAGAAGGAGTGCAATTTTGACTTGACATGGCTCCAGATCAGTATGAAGATCTAGTGTGTTTTCTTCTCTGTCATACCTGAACCTTGGTGCAGATGACCTAAGAGGAGGTTTCAGGAGATAATTCTCCATGCAAACTGGGAGCCCAGTTTCAGCAACTGTGAAGCAGGCACAGTATAGTTTCTTGTCACAGCACTGATCTGTAGCTTCACTACAGGACACACCTTAGACCTGAACTTTCTTCAGGTGGTTTCTTTGTTTTACTAAAAACAGCCATTCCTGTGCAGTAACACATCACTCCTGTTACCTCTGAACTGCATTGTGAAACTGCTGCAAGTGTTCCTGAACAGTGACAACACCAATTCATAAGGTCCTCTTTATGAATATTTTACCATCCTAACTCTATGTTCTACTTATAATAATGAGCCGTAGGAGGATTCATTCCTTTCAGGTAAGCTCTTATTCGCTTACCCCATGCTACAGGTTCTGCAGTAGCCAGTTTCATAGGGTGAGATTATCATCACATCACTGCCTCCCAGCAAGATGTTCTACAGCTCCTAAGTGCTCCGAAGCCACAGCCATCATCCAGCCTCCATGCTGGATTCCAGTTAATGGGACTGAGCACTGCTGCTGCAATTGCTTCCACACTCATATGTTAGGCACTGAGTTACACCAGTTTCTGTTCACAAATTGCTTGCGGTGTCAGCCCTGGTGCTGTCTCCCACTTAGTCACCAGTGTAACACAGGTCTCTGTTGGGCTAATCCCATAGTCAGCATTCATCTCCATACCAACAGACTGAATGCTTATTACCTTTGCTTCATCTGATTCTCATCTCTCTATTGTTGTGTTTGGGGTCTACCACAGGTACCAAAGCATAAATGACATAATTGATGTTTCCTTTTACCCGTCTCCTCCCCAACTCTAACTTTTTCAAATAGCTGCTAAGCTTACCTTAACATCACCTTTCTTCATTTCAATTCCCCACATATCTTGTCTTTCCTAAATGTTAGGGCTCACTTCCTACAGTTTTGTTCCATTTGAACCATTTTCATTCAGAACAAAAGGAAGTATGTGCTGTGCATATCTGTAGGTACAGAATAAATAAGGATCATTCATATGTTTCCTATTAGAATGCTATGAATATTTATTTATTCATCCATTCCAGCAATCCCTATACCTCACTTCCTCAGGTCTCATACTACCTATTCAGTGGAACTGAAGGACTCACCACTCTCACTGATGAAAATTGCATATTGTGTTGCAGTGCACCAGTCAGTTCCTGTCTCCTGCTCAAATCAGAAACATCAGAAACTACTTTCTACCAGATTTACAACACATGGGAAAATGTCAATGTCTTTGCAAAGCCCCACATGAGAAGTACAACTGGTACTGTCAAACCATTTAGATTTTGTAAAAAAATCTTCTCAGCTAAGCTGTGATTCTGCAGACTACAACGTATCTTAAGTCCATTGAACTCACACAGAACAGCATCTACAGTTTCAGATAGCTGGCTCCTATTTGGCCCTTTTCCAGCTAGAATTATAACTGTATAACTGACTGAATCGGGTTAAAAACCTAACCCGAACCCACATCTTCTCCAGAATTAATCTGAGTTTATGTGTCTACTTTTCCTGAGATTTTTTTTTTTTACTGTTCTCATCAGCTTCTTCCTGTGGGGCCTGCAAACACACTCCAGGAAAGAAGCTTGCCAGGATATAAGAGAAATCTCACGAGAAATTCTGCCATTGGTTCATTTCCAGGAAAATTCTGCAGACTCAAGACATACAAGTAAATGTCTTCAAACTGTGGAGACAATACCTGTGCTATCTCCAACAGCAATAGCGATCACTTCCTCCAAGTTGTTCTTAATGGTCTAATTTCTCAGACCCAGCTTAGATGAGAAAATGTCATTTCTGAGCAGTACAGTGATAACCAAAATTTCATCTAAAATAATGGGGTTTTTCTGAGTTCTGCAGAAGGCTATAGTAGGATCATTTGGAATTTAAAGAAAAACAGAAAAAGAAAAGACTATACTGTTCTTCCTTCCCTTATTTTCTTGGGCATAAGACCCAGGTGTTTGTGGGTGTAACGGAAACTGGTTGTTCTGCTTGGGCCCAAGTCTGAGGTTCCATGAACATGTCTTTAGCAACACCATTAACCTAATTAGCTGATGTGCCAGAAAGAAAGCAAGCCTCCTGAAACTGTGGATAGGGACAAACAAGGATCTCAGTAGAACCATCACACTCAGCAGAGAGCACTTCAGCGTACTCAAGCTGAAACTTCACAGTACTAGCAAAAATGAAATGGAGAGGGCAGGAAGGCACCCAAAATTCAGGCAAGCTTCCTCAAGCACTGAAACCTAAGTCACATATCTCTGCCACAGCTCAGAATGTTTTTGCAACACCTGAACGCCACCTTTCCTTTCAACAAGACTTACCTAATATCAGAAAAAAGATCACCAATATTACAGGTCATTATAAGGAATTACCCAAGAAGTAAACATAATTCAGGTTTCCCCAGTCCTAATACCAAGACTGTATGGGTCCCCTCATTCTCTCTGACTAACATATCAGACCATACACAAGCACTGTTTTCTGGATCCCACTCCATCAGAGGTGAGGTTACTGCCCTCCCAGTGTCACCACCTCAGTTCAGCAAACGTTGCAGATGATACTGGAGACCAAAGAGAAAATCCTCCCGTGAACAGCTCTCCTGCCCTGACTAAGAGCTCTGCTGGCATTGTTAGTGCACAGGCAGTGTGCTCATCACTCAGCAGAACCCAGAGCTCTCACTGCTACATGTGCTACAGACAACAGCCAAAGCAGGCTGCTCAGGGGAGACAGATGGAAGAATGCCACTGTCTGCTCCTGATCACATTTGGATAAGTCCTTGGTAGTGGACTGCTCTGATTTGGAGCTTTCTAGGTGTTTACAGTACTTTTCAAGAGGCTCAGGAATAGCAGTACTAAAAACTTGTACATGGAACTGAGACATCTCTAGGGCCAGGTGGCAACTAAGCCAGATGAGAGATTTTCTTTTTATTTAAATCCAACTTTAGGCACTGGCATCTGTTATAAAGTCTAGTTCCAAATCACACACCTTATCTGCCACACTTGATTAAGGTGAGAGAAATGCTTCCTTGTTCAGTATTCTTAAGCAATTTGCATAAAATACATGCTAAATAATTCAGGCGACTGGTTTGTATAAGATGAAGTCTTTACAAATAAGAAAGCTTGGAAATAGAACTCATGGAAAACACTCCAGAGGCTTCAGCTCTGCTGCTGTTGAGCCTCAAGCACTCTTTTAAAATTATTGCTATTCAAAGAAAGGGATTTTCATTTCGGCAAGAAGTGCTAATCTTTCAACACATCCTTGGACATGGACACACCTCAGTACAGTTAGACAAACAAGCTTAATGTTTTCTATCAATGAAACATTTTGCTTGCATTTAGTTGTGGTTGGTCAAACTGAACTATGAATCTATCATCTTACCTTCAGTAGTCATAACAGAGCACTCTCACTTGTAGCAGCGTCTACATCTGACCTAACGTCCACTGAAGCTACAAGAAAGAGAGCCCCCAGATTTGGTGCGGTGGGGAACCAAGCAGAGAGCAAAGTACTGTGCAGCTGCATGCTGATTAGATCCTAGCAGTGTGAATTACATACAGTTTACCTGGGGGTTCATTTTGTTCGGAATTATATAAGGTTAAACCCTTGGCACACCCAGCCAAAGCCAGCATATCCAGATCACCCAAACCGCACAGAAGTTCTGATTTATGGGTTATAGCATAGCCAAAGTGTTTGCAGAATAAAGACAAAAATGCTAGTCTTTTACACTCTCTTATATCTTCTCCAAAATTACTTTTTGCTGTTTTCTAGCCGGATAACTATTGAGTTCACCAGGTCAGGGCACTGTATGAAGTTGCTGATCTGACCTTAAGTACTGTATCCCACAGTCACAAACACATGGCGTCAGGAGCTGAAAGCAGTCTGTGTGCAACTCCCAATGAGAACTTCACCCCAGCTTCATAGACTCCATGCTCTTGGGTGTCTGCAACCTGGATCTTTGCAAAGTGTAGTAATCACATTTCAACAATAAAACTTGGAGAAGTAATTTGATTTTATGCCGCCAGCCAACACTTCATTGCTAATACTTATGATGCATTACGTATTTGTCTGAGAACATTAGCGCTCAGATAATTAACTCTTCTGCTGGGTGTCCAGTTTATGCTCTCCAGTGAAAACACATTGTTCCCACTGAGACATGCCTCGCATATAAGTAAAACTAATCCCTACATCTCTTATGTGGTCAGTAAATTAAAATCTAGGTTGTTGCAGTTAAATTAATTCCCTTTCTCCTCTTTTTTCTTTGTTTTTTGGCTCTCTCTGGCAAAACAGTTCACATACAATCACTCAATGGCTGGAAAGGAGGCTTGGCAGGAGGAGCAGAGGCTCAGCATGGCTCCAGTCAAGACAAATGGCTGAATTATTATGACGTTAGTAAACAGGTAATTAGTTTTGCATGTCATTGTTCAGCACCTCAAGCTCATTATCCAAGCCTTACAACATTCTCTTTAAAAATTCAGACCTGTCTGACCTGCTACCAGCTATAGTGCATTTCAAGCACTCATGGATAAAGTGCAATCTTGTCAAACCGAAGACACCTGCTCCCAGCAGGAAGACTCCTTATGAACTGCCAAGTCTTTTGTTACAGTATCTTGAGATGCAATGATCTTTCCATCTGGAATAACCAGCATCAACTTGGCTGCAAACGCTCTAACACGGCCTCTGAATATTTATTACCACGTGCAATACACACAGGTATAAAGACAGGACATACACAAATACAAAAAGAGAGAAGAGTACTCATGAAAACTTCTGCTGTTGGGTACACAAGCTTTTGAAATACATTTTCTTTGGAAACTGGCTCCTACCACTAGGTCTGTCAGAGTGAAGCTCACCCTTGTATAGAACTTATTTCACAGGCAATAAAATTAACTCAACGTGTCATGCTCAAATTTTGCCAACAGTTACTGATCTAGGGGTGGATAATTCATGCTATGGATTAATCAAACTCTGCTCTTGTTTCTCCCCCAAAGCCTCTGCCTCAGCCCAGTGCCATACTCAGCACGGCAGATAGCTTTGCCAATGCTGCTTAAAGCCACCACTACACCTTGTCCAGAAGCTCCACAGAGGAGTACACTCAGAGCTTTCTCTTTGCTTGGGTTTTGCTTGATCCCATTTCTTCAATGTTCCTCAGTTGACTTGTGATTAACAGCCGTGTTTAATCCATTTTGTGCCAAGAGAAGCATTAGCACTGGATTATCCTTCCCTTCTCATGTTTACATTGTAAGGGTGCAGTGGTAATTGCTTCCCTACTGTGGTCGTGAAAAAACTAGTAAAGTGCAGTCTACGGCTTGGATGAAGGTATCATCAAATTTAGATTTATTTTCAACATTTCTTTTGCTTCAGCACCTTCCACAATGGCAGCAAAAAGCCTCAGTGCTCCTCACACTTCCAAGTGGAACTCAATTCAGCATCACATTACTTGCTATCTTCTCTGCCCTTATGAGACCTCAATGGGAGAAGTCCATTCTGCAGCACTTAATCATGTATATGCAAATGCTGCATTTAGAACTTGGAGCCCACTGGGAGCCTATTTTTCTTGTGCTGTTATTTTAAAATGCGCTTTAAATCAATTTTGCAATAAACACAGGGTATGTTTCAGTAACAACCATTTTTCTCCTGATTAGTAAATTACTGTTGTTTCCAATGTTTCATTCTAACTACTACTTGCTCAGAGTCACGGGAGAACAGAGCACTTAGTCACGACAAACTTCCCTTTATTTCCATCTCAGCAAAGAAAGGTCTAGATTACTTTTGGAAAAACAGTTTTCAGCTGACAAAGTGAAAAATGTTGCATAACGGCAAACTTATAACATGGTAAGAAAGTTTTAATAGAAGGATTACCACCTTCTGTTGTAACTAGTTTAAAAGTCCTTTAAGATTTTCTGCTAAGAACAGATGATTGTATTTGCAGTATTTATGTAATTTCTATTGGCTGGCTGTGTAATAATTTATGGAAGTTGTGACAGCACAGTGCTTTAACACAGATTAAACTATATTGAAAGAGGAAAACACAGCAAAATGCCAGTGTGTTACACAGGATACCAAGCCCAGGATCATCTAGAATTTTAAAACAATTCTGTTTGAAGATACAAATGGTGGTTTCCCAGTCATTGGACAAGCTCTGTCAAGCACCTGCTTTTCTGCTGATTATTACATCCATCTCTTTACTTGATGTTATCTGTATTTCAGACCCCCTCCTTACATAGGCTTAAGAAAACGCAAGCAAATCATTCATATCATCTTCATCCAGAGACAACACATATCCTTAATGTTATATGCTTGTGCATTCAGCATGGGTCATGTGTCTTAAAACTTATCAGTGCTGTTTGTGCTTCAGCATATAGAGCTGGGCAGCCATTATGTAAGTCTTAAAGGAAGATGAAAGTTTTAACGTTCTAGCTTCATAACAACTTCAAACAGCCCATCCAGAGTTACTGTGGTGGTATCAGTTTATTGTCATATGAATAAGACACAAGGCCTGTCCTGTTGGATAGATAGATCACATCTCTCTTCAGTGACACTGCTCTCATCTGCAAGCCTGACAGATACTGGAAATAAGTCTCTCAGGGACGATTGGCATTTAGGATAGAAATAGGAAGATAAGTTAGTTTATACTTTGGTTTGTGGTAGGTAAAGTATTTTGATGTCCAGATCACTAAGCAGATCAGTGAATTGATCAGAAGCAAAACATAAATGCAGCTGATGACAAAGATTCTTATGTATACACCTGTGGATGCACATGCAAATGTATGTGTGATCACATAAAGCCTGCAGATCTGCCTTTTGCATTGCAAAGTCCCCATTTCAATTAACATCAACTATAAACGTACAGTAAACTAGGCATAATAACAGTAATTAAGACCTTGACCTCTTAAAGAACATCAGACACACACAGAAAGGCAAAATCAATTTGGAGAAATGTATGCAGCATTCGAAGGTCAGTATTGAGATTCTATCTAGGATACCTAAATAAACAGGCAAATCAACCCTCTTTAATAATGGAAGTGTTTTCCTTGAGATCTCAAGAGGATTTACAATCATTCACAAACGGCTAACTGTGCACTCCTTTCCCGAAACTACAAGCTAGTCACCAGAAAATAGCAAGTTTGACAAAATTGTCCAACAGCCCATTAACTGTACAACTGCGCTAAATAGCCAGAGACAAGTCTAAATCTGCCAGAGCCAACATCTCTTAGGTTTGTCAAGGGGATAGATATTTCAGCCGCAGAAATACCCATTTGCGGCTTGCCACCATCTGGACCTTACAAACTAAACTGAAGTGATCAGCTGGCACAATCCAGCTCAGCAGTGGTCCTCCAGTTCTTAGGAATACCTTTCCAGTTGAAGATCACTGTACTGAAAGACAGTGAGGCATGTTTGAATGAAATAGACATTTATATTTACAAAAAATTATTTTATTACCTGTGTTCCTTCAAAGCTGATTTGGTATGTAATTCTAAAGACTGACTACATATGCTGACAGTTTTCTGTGCTGTTTACATGTGCTGACTTGTTTTCTGTAGCACATTCTGAGACCAAAACTCTGGGATTAACTGGCCTCGCCTCATCTGATTTTAGGAGATTTTATGAGTTCATTTACCTAATTTCCACAACATACACATCCACACCTGCAAACAGCTGTATGAATTTAGAGTGGGCAAATGGGAGAAACAATTAAACAGCAGGGCAGCAAAATTTACTCAGATTTCAGAAATGCTACAAACCCACCAGAACTGTACCTGACAGAAAACTGATCAGAGTAGGTCTAGTTCCAACTAGTAAATAAACTGAGCATATTTTTAAAAATAAAAATAAAAAAAATCCACTGAAGGTTTAAAAAAAAAAAACAAAAAAAAATTGGTTAGGTAGTCTCTAGCCTGGAAAGCATTTGTTTTCTACACATGATGAAGAGTGGAAAGAAACCTGACCTGACTTTTCTCAAGAATACCGCATGCCTTGAGTTAAAGCAATAGAGAAATGTAACAGGAAGACACAACAGCTACAGTCTACTAAGAAATGCGACTGCAAAGGAATTTTTACCAAAAAAAACTGTTATTGAATATTTTTATATTGTACCCATTTGCTTTACTGTTATGAAGACAGGATTATCAGGTCACGCGTATCTCCTCATTGTGGCTGAACCCAGACACTTCTCTTGAGATCAGCATCACATTCTTCAAGCACAGAGTTCTCTGCAGTTTATCCTTTCTGTAGTATCCCTAGAGGAAACTAACACAGAGAATATTGTTTTGAGGTTATTTTGCAGCAACAGGACATACTCTGACTTGTTAGTCTGTAAATTGCTCTTTGTTCATCTAATGTAAGATGATTCATCATCAGTTATGGTTCTCATATCAAAGGCTTATTGTTGTGTTCGAATCATCAGAGAAGGAGCCATTACCATCAGAAGTAGGCATGCTTGGAGTTCTTCTTTTAAGTCTTATGAAATGAACCAATTTTGTCTTGTTATCTCCTGGAAAAGCAGAGTGTTCAGCCTCCTTTGAGGCTCATGCTTGATCCTGACACCAGTGAAACAAGAAATCCTTCAGTTACACCTCAGGTTTCTCAAGCCATCAGACAAGTTCCATATAGTCTCTCCAGAGTTGAATACTATCAAACAGCACCACTGATATCTGCTCTGTGAGAAGTATAATGTGCATCAGGCTTGCAAATTCAGGTTTTTAGCTATAGGAACATCATCTCAGGTTTACCTCCAGGCCTTAAGAATTGCCTTGAAAGATCTGTGAACAGCTCTGCATTCACATTCACCGATTTAAGAACTCAGACTATGGAGTATTCTTTAATCATTTAAATTCATTAACCACTTCTCTGATGATGAATCTGAGAAGTGTTCAGGAACCAAGCTCCAGATACATCCAGAGGATTTCAAAACTTCTCATATTTAGGCCCAAGATCCTGTACCAGACAATGGGCACTCACACAATAGCCAGTAGATTATTTCTTTCCCTGACTTTAAGAAGCATTTCTTTATTTATGGGCAAATGCTAAGCAGTGATTGAAAAGAACAGACAGTGCCCTTTAGGGCCCTTTGGCCTTCCTCTAAAGACATATTATCAATTTCTTTAATTATCACAGTGACAGGAAAACTCGGTGAAATATTTAAAAGGCAAGGGAGGGGGAGGAGGAAACACGTGTTTATGTTTGTGTAGGACCACTTGAAAACAGATTATTCTGAAGATGGAAAGAGAATCATTGGATGTTTAAATAATTAATTTCAGTAAATCCATTAAATGGGAACCAGTGTAACATTTCGAACGATTCAGCACAACCAGCTTTCACCGATCAGCTTCTAAATTGCAACTTCTAAAGTGCCATTTGCAGGAATTTTAGGAGAGCACAGTGTAAATCACTAGTCAGCTGTGTGCCCCATGTACCAGACAGAGAACTAAGATACAAAGAGTCTGGTAACAGCCTGGCTATGATAATTAGATAAAACATGGAACTTCTGTCACTTCCATCTCTGCAAGCAGCTCTACTGTTTATAAAATATTAAAACCTGGACATTTATTTTAGGTAGTTAAGATTTACAGCAAATCTTCTGCAACAGAGTTGAGCACTAATAGGTTTCTTTAGCTGAAAAGCAGAGAGCATAATTTCTCAAGCTTCATTGTTTTGCTAGAAGATGAGAAAATTAGAAGCAATAGTCTGGTAAAAACTGTTCTTACTAGTGTGTTTATCAGAGCAATAAGGCAGAATGAGAAGCAGCTTTTGCTGGTTCAGATGAGCTGCATCAATTCTCTACTGCAGAGAGCAAAAAGAGTCAAAATCAGGCAGTTTCACAAGGTCAAAAGTAAAAGCAGCAACTTGTTGAAAACCAGCCAGTATTTTTCTATGCTTTTTTTTTTTTCCGAAATGAAATATATTTGTAAAACATCTATTTTTATTTTTTTAATGTAAGTGATATCAGACTTGTACTGCAATCTCAGCTCAGGCAAGCTGAGTAAGGTTAAAGAAGGAAGCACTTTCCAAAGATTTTGCTGCTCTAAGTGCTCCACACAATCTGATGAGCAGTGCTTTCTTGTCACCAGTGTAACAATTTAAAATGCGTGGGGTTTGTGATGTTATGACGACAAACAGGCAGTTGTGATTCCTCTATATGAAACATTATTTAACCTACATTCCAGCAAATTGCTTGTCCCTGAAGCTGCAATTTTTCACACAAGTCATAAAGGCATTTCTGAACCTTTAAGATCAGACCCCAATTCACATGGTACATTGTGTGGGGAAAGA
The DNA here is from genome assembly GCA_013397515.1 of Upupa epops. Classification (NCBI taxonomy): domain Eukaryota; kingdom Metazoa; phylum Chordata; class Aves; order Bucerotiformes; family Upupidae; genus Upupa; species Upupa epops. Next base: position 26,645 of record VZRI01012194.1, on the reverse strand, counting down.
AGCTGTACATCCCAATATCCTGCCAGGTCCCAGGTGATGATTACTTTCTCTTCAGCAACATTCTTCCAGTATTTTGAGTTGAACATTGTGTTTTTCTATTTTGATTTCTATCACATGTGGGTTTGTTTTTCTGTGTTCTACTAACAGTGCCCTACCCTAACCTGACAGAGCTGCTGTAAGCTATATATAGTTTGCATATTGATCCCTGTAGTACATTGAGATCCTTCAGATAGAAGGTTGTCACAATATAGGGTTCCTTCATCTGTCATTTAAGGTAACCTTTAAAAGAGACAGAGTTCAGTTCAGTCCAGATGTTTATCCAAACTGTTCTAAATCTCCAATGTCTGGAAATCCAGAAGGCGCAGGTTTCTTGAGAGACTTTAAGCACCACTTAATGATAAACTACCATATCATCCTGTCACTGTAATCACATGGGATGCTAATAACACCTACTGTTTCTGAAGAATTTTATAGAGATGAATCACCACAACACAATCCTTTGCAGTAGTATCCTAATTTTATTCCTCAGTGGGGAAACAGTGCTCCTTACATTACACTGTACCACCATGTGACCTGCTCTCTCAAACTGAAAAGAATAACAATGAAAGATGCCCAAACTATTGCTATGACTTTCCCAGCTTTTGTCTGGTGAAATGCTGTTTAAATATTTAGGATGTACAAATTCTTTTACTCTCACAGCACATCATTAGAAAAACCCTGCTATAATTGGTGCGGCTTAGCAACAATATTTCAATTTATTGCCATTTTTGATCATGGTAGGGAAGTCAGCGGAATGCTAAAATAAAGACACATGTCACCTTTCACTATTTTCTCATGCAACTTTGAATGTGCAATCCTATCATTTAGATAAGGCATCAACATCTTCAAATCAGAACAATTCTCCAAACTAAAATCATAGAATGGTTTAGTTGGAAGAGACTTCACAGATCATCTAGTTCCAACCCCTCTGCTCTAGGCAGGTACGCCTCTGACCAGACCAGGTTGTCCAGAGCCCCATCAAACCTGGCCTTGAACACTTTTGGGGATGGGGCAGCCACAACCATCCTGGTCAACCTGTTCTAGTGCCTCGGTACCCTCATAGTGAGGAATTTTTTCCTAAGATCTAATCCAAATCTGCCCACTTTTAGCTTGAAACTATTCCCCTTGTTCTATCACTAGAGTACCTCATAACTCTAAGTTGTGAGGAACTAAAGTGCCTCAGCAGCTTTTCTGTAGCACCCTTTCAGGTCTGAAAGGTTGCTATTACGTCCCACCAGACCCTTCTCTTCTCCAGGCTGAACAGCCCCAATTCCTTCAGGCTGTCTTCACAGGAGAGGTGTTCCAGCCCTCTGGTCATCACAGTATCATTGAGGCTGGAAAAGACCTCTGAGATCATCAAGACCAGTCTGTGACCTGACATCAGTTAAATTATGGGACTAAGTGCCATGTCCAGACTTTTCTTATTATAGAATCATAGAATCACCAGGGATTGGAATAGACCTCGAAAGATCATCTAGTCCAATCCCCCTGCCATAGCAGGATCACCCAGACCAGGTCCAGGTGGGCTTCAGATGTCTCCAGAAAAGGAGACTCCACAACCCCCCCCAGGTAACCCCTTCCAGTGCCCCATCACTCTCCCTGGGAAGAAGTTATAGAATCAGTCAGGGTTGGAAGGGACCACAGAATCATCCAGTTCCAACCCCATCCTAGATCAGGCTGGGTCCCAAAAGTCACAACCTGGGATTTATCCCAAAATATTTTGGTATTGGTTTCACATTAACTACAGTCTAAAGTGTGAAAGATGCAAACACTGATGGAAATGTCAAACACTGCTGGAACCACCATGGTTCCATTGTTGTCATTGCCGATTTAAAATTTTCTGGTGAAAAAGCTGTCAAATTATTTTGAGATGTTATCTTTCAGAATAAAACAACTCACAAGACATGGGTCTTCACATCCCTGTTCATCCGTTTGCAGCAAACTGGACAGGCACCAGAAGGGACTTTAACTGTATCAGCTCTGCAGCTGGACACAGAAATTAGTGTCATGTGTTATATATTTAAATGTGAGTGAAAAGGAAAAGCATGCTCATCTGGACTTTATCAAGAAATCATAGTTCAGAATTCACTCACATGACTCTAAACCCAAACTTTAAACTTTTCTGCACAAAACACACAACTTAAACTTACAGATCCTACTCAGCTTTTAAAGCAGAACATACAACTACCTGAAAGAAGGGTGTAGAGAGGTGAGAGTTAATCTGTTCTCACAAGGAACAGATAGGACAAGAGGAAAAGGTCTAAAGCTGCACCAAGGGAGATTTAGGTTATACATTATGAAAAATTCTTCATGGAAAGGGGCCTCAGGCCTTGGAAGAAGCTGCCCAGGGAGAGAGCTGAATCACCACTCGTGCATGTATTTCACAGTCACGGAGATCTAGTGCTCAGGGACAGTTGTGTTAATGGTTGGACTCAATAATCCTGAAGATCTTTTCCAACCTCAGTGATTCTGTGTGACAGTCAATCGATAAGAATAAATTACTGGATAGGATATTTTATCACACTGTGGTCAAAAAAAAAGCATTGGGTGTAATTAGTAAAGAAGAAAACAATAGACACATCTTGTGGAAAATCTCCTATTTCAAATGTACTTACCACATTCTGTGGTAGCAACACTGAAACTGCAGTACAGTAAAAGTAAAAGGTCAAAGGGTCTGGCATGTCCTCACATCTCAACAGTGACAGCATGAACAATCTTTTTCCTCTTTAATTTGTGGAAGACAGGTCATCATGAACTGGGGCACTCCCACACCAAAACTAGTGCTCTGTGCATTCTCTTGGAATGTGCAGGGATCTTGCTCTGCATAACAAGCAAAGAAAGACTAGGTGAACTCTAAGTATCAAAAGAGAAGTGGAAAGAAAAGTCAAAGATAGCTAGATGGGCAAGACAGAAACTCCATGTGCAGGATTACATGACACAGTGGATATGGCAGAAAGGACTAGGTTCCATCAAGGAGGCTGGTCTAGTTGTTCCTGTTTCACATCCCTATGATAAAACACTGATGCTGAGAGTACAACAAATAAAAGACACCTAAAAGCTCTAGGAGAGGAAGACCACAGAACACTTCAGTTATTATTCTCCCCAAACCTTTATTCTTTTCGCTGCATAGTTTGCTCTCTACTCAGTGTGGCAATATAAAGGAAGTAGATATCAACAGTGACGTTCAAATAAAACCACAACTACTAACTGCATTCATCCTTGCAGACTTTACCTACATGCACACATACTGCTGTCCCAGGAGGGTACCAGGAGCTTTGAAGACTCAAGACAGAGGTGGAAAATAAGCTTTAGCAATTCTCCAGTTCTGGTAGACAAATAATGAAGTATTCTCCCTGTTAAAGGTAACTAGAAGGTAACCTCTAGTAATGTCATTAAGTCATTAAGGCAGTGAAAGGGTTTAGCTTTTCACAACTCTATTAACATGACAGGAAAGAGTTTCATCTTGTCAAGCACCTTTACAATGATCTCAGTAGAAACAGGAAAATTAAGACCTCTGCCTTTCTTTTCCGTTCTAGAAGAGATAACAACAAACAAACAAGAAACAAAGCCTTGCAACAAAGAGCAAAGCAAACCCTTGAATGCTGCATCTAGTATAGAGTTAACTTCAACATCAATTATCTGTGGCAGGACACATCCCCATAAGTAATGTCAGGGGTATTACTTCAATTTCTAGAGAGGGCAGTTGATATAGAGGGGAGGCAGTGCTGTCAGACAGCAGCACTGACCTATGCTTTTTAACAAGGATGTGTGCACATGCAGGATAATTCTTGTAAATCACATCAGAGTTACAGGCGTAAGAGGTGTGGAAGTGGGCAGATGATGGTAAATGAATATGAAGGCTACAGCAGAACATTTTCATAGTGTGTTTAAGGATATTAGAAAATCAAACACAGACACACAGATCATTAGGGGTTGTACGAGACCACCAGGGGTCATTGAGTTCAACCTCCCCACTCAAGCAGGATAATAAAACCTAAAACAGGTTTCACAGAAGTACATCCAGACAGGTCTTCAAAGTCTCCAGAGAAAGAGACTCCACAATGTCCCTGGGCAGCCTGTTCCAATGCTCCATTACCCTTACAGTAAAGATTTTTCTCATATTGAGATGGAACTTCTTGTGCTCCATTGCTCCCATTGCCCCTTGTTCCACCACTGGGCACAAGTGAAAAGATATTTTCTTCTTGATGCCCAGTCTTCATGTATTTGTAGACAGTGATTAAGGCTCCTCATAACCTTCTCCTCTCCAAGCTGAAAAGTCCAAGATCTTTCAATCTCTCCTTATAAGGCAAGGGCTCTGGTCCTCTAATCAAAATCGTAGATTCACCTACAATTGGTTGGAAGAGATCTCCAAGAGCATCAGGTCAACTGCCAACCCACTGTCACCATGCTCACTAGACCAAACACCTCCAGGGATGGCAACTCCACCACCTCTGTGGACAGCCTGTTCCAATCCCTAATCACCCTGTTAGTGAAGAAAGTTTTCCTAATACCCAACCTAAACCTCTCCTGGCTCAATCTGAGACCATTTTTTCTTGTCCTATTACTAGTGACTCATGAGAAGAGACTCATGCTCACTTCTATACACTCCTTTAAGGTAGTTATAGACAGTAATAAGGTCTCCCCTCAACCTTTTTTCCAGATTAAACCACCCTACTTCCCTCAGCCACTCCTCATAAGACCTGTCCTCTAGGGCCTTCACTAGCTTTGTTGCTCTTCTCTGCACCCAATCCAGCATCTCAGTGTCCTTGTATTGATGTGCCCAAAACCGAACCCAGTATTGGAGATGAGGCCTCACAAATCACCAGGAACAGTCACCTCTCTAATTTTGCTGGCCACACAGTTTCTGATACAGGCCAGGATGCCTTTTGCTTTCTTGGCCTCCTGAGCACATTCCTGGCAAAGATGGCAGCAAGGGGCTTTGACAGGAATATTCTATGCTGGCTCAGGAACTGGTTGGATGGACAAGCCCAGAGAGTGGTGGTAAATGGTGTCGCATCTAGTTGGCGACCCGTTAGTAGTGGTGTCCCCCAAGGGTCAATGATGATATTGATGATGGATTGGAATCCATCATGAGCAAATTTGCTGATGACACCATCTTGGAGCCCGTGTCGATTTGTTGGAGGGTAGGAGGGCCCTGAAGAGGGACTTGAACAAAGTAGAGAGATGGGCAGACTCCAGGAGGATGAGTTTTAACAAGTCTAAGTGTCGGGTTGTGCATTTTGGTTATAACAACCCCAGGCAGAACTACAGGCTGGGAATGGAGACCTTGGAGACTACCCAGGTAGAAAGAGACTTGGGGGTACTAGTGGACAGCAAACTTAGCATGAGTCAGCAATGTGCCCAGGCAGCCAAGAGGGCTAAT